>JAANYP010005398.1:0-600000 GCA_020465985.1 Centrapalus pauciflorus | reverse complement strand
CCTTTGTTTGTTTGTCGTGACATACCTATTTAGTCGATTGTTGGCATTGTACCCCTTTTAAACATTCTACATTTCGGAATATCCCTTGGCCTTTTTATTTATCAGGAAATTATCTTACGTGACGTAGACATAGACATACTTTTATGATCAAGGCACACAGACAAAGATTCTAACTTGTTGGTATTTGCAAACTTTCTTTAAAAGACAAATATCGGACACAGGTCTGTATTTTCATACAACAAAGTGTCTTAGTTTGACTAAAAGTTTATTTTTAAAGTTAGCAGACAGCGGTGACAGGTCTGTACTGACGTACAACAGAGCGACATATCTGCTAACCCGAATCTAAACAGAGACAACAGGTCTGTACTTACGTACAACAGAGTTGCATGTTTTCGACTCTCAGTTTTATATGATTTTTCTATTCATTCCATTTTAAGATGTATTTGATGTTTCCATACATCCCCAGAAAGTTTGCATACCTCATTTAGACTCAAAGTTTGTATGTCTTGTACATAAAAATTAAGACCGATTGGTCGTACATCTAAGTTAGTGACACGCTTGACTTTTTCTAGAATATTTTATTAGCCTTGAGATTCCCTATATGTATCATGCCTACCAACACATCAAACTAAATAAAGTATAACACTTAGAGTTTAGTTGCATTATGTGTGAAAGCCTAAACACTTAGAGTTTGTAACGATTGTGCTAATTTTCGTCACTTTGAACCTATGCATCTAAGACTTAACTCAATTTTCTGATATTCTCTCTTTTCTTTTTTTTTTTTTATTTTGATTTTCATAAATAATAATAAGCTAATAAAGTAACTTACTAACTTACTATAAAAAGAAATAAAATAGCCTAAGGTCAAGTTACTTTGGATTACACATGCCATTCAGTTGAACTAACAACCCAAAGCATGAACTAACAAATGCTTTTGTGACTAGATTCGCATTGTTTATACAGACTGACACAATTGACACACCTTACGTGTTTCCCTTATAACTTCTCACTTTGGTCTAAGGACCCAGAAAGCATACCTGCTGTTTCGTCCTTTGTACCCCTGTCCTGTATCAAGAGAAACCACTATCCATAAACCATTTGTCATTAGGATCTGTAGCTAACTCCTGCACACTAAACAAGAAAAGTTAGTTATCACGGGGGACCCAAGCCATGACTGACTTGGTAATACCATCCTCATCCACAAACTTGAATTCTTTCAAATACCCATCTCTCCTTTCAGGTGACTTGGATTTTTGATTGAGAATCTGTTGTGAAGCTGAATGATTAACATCCATTCTCGACCTTTGTATTGGTCTTTTCGTTTCAGTCCTTGAATAATTTTTGTTATGGTACATTTCAGTCTCATAATTCCGGGCTCTACCTGGTGTCGTATGCTTATTAGGAGAATTAGACCTAACTAGAGTGTGACTCCTCTTAGGTGAATTTTTCCTAATAATGGTATGGGGGCCAGACATTGATTGACTAGGAGATCTATTCGGGGAATTAATCCTAAGTCCGTCATTTTGTCTAAGAAACACCGATGATTGACAACTACCTATACGTGACACCTCAACGGAGTTCTTCTCAGAAACTCTAGAACTACTCCCGCTCGTATCACTAGGCATTGTTTTTAAGATTTGCTGCTCTTGTTTCCCTATGTTTAATGAAGACTCTGACTTTTTGTAGGGACAACCTGAAACAACATGTCCTTTCTCATGACACTTAAAGCAAGACATCTTGTCAATAGATTTCTTATAGGCACTCTTTGACCTAGGTGTCTTACTAATACCCTGATTGTCTGTATCAACAGCTTGTTTTAACTCCCCTTTGTTAACATTGCTTACAGTATTTTCCTCTTCTAGGTTTGAATTACAACTAGACTGAACACACTGTACTGTTTGTCTAACCTGAGGAGTAATTGAAGATACTTCATAGGACTCAGTTACCTTGACTACCTCTGAGTTAACCATATCATTGGTCTCATCCTGAGCAGTAGGTACACGATTGCTATTGGCCTCATCAACCTTAGTACTAGACTCAGCTAATTCCTTATCTCTAAGAGAGATCTCTTTGGTCAGTGACTCTACATGCTCATAAAGTAGTTCATTCCTGACACTTTGTTCAATCAATTTGTCATTCAGAACTAGGAAATCTTGAGCATCATTTCTCAGTTTGGCCTGAAGATCTTCCTTAATGTCTAATAAATTAGCATTATCTGATTTTAAGGATTGAATTTGAGCAGTCATAGATGAATATGTTTCTAGTACTAAATTCAATTTATCATTCAAAGTAGTACATAAAGCACATAAATCATGAAAAGTAGAAGAGTTTAGAATTACCTGTTTCCGATCAGATTTGATATTGGCCATCTGAGCTGCAAACTCCAGCGTAGTTAGCTCCTCAGCAATTTCCAGCACCAAAGGTTCTGAATCAGAAAACTGTGTATCCTCTTTCTCTTCCTCTTCTGCTCCCGTACTTCCAGTCTCTGTGACTTCAGCCATGAAGGCTCTAGCATTAGTCTCTGGATGTGTACTCCAATCATATGTGCCATCTAACTGTCTGTTAGACCCCACATTAGCAAGTAAACCAGCCACTGAACCCTGATTCCCTGATCTTTGATTCCCTGAACTGGCTAAATGCTGACGTCCTAAGTTCTGATGATTATCAATCTTAGGTCTTTGACACTCTCTCGCAAAGTGTCCCAACCCCTGACAGTTATAACATCTAACTTTTGACTTATCGAATCCTACATTGTTCACACTCATACTTCTTCCTGTTCTTTTCATGAACCTTTTCAATCTCTGTGTGACCATAGCCAATTGCCATTGTAGGTCCATTTGTTCCAAGTCATCCGGATCCACCTGATCATAATCTTCTTCCCATAAAGCTGGATCAATTATTTTCCCTTGAATACAATTCCCGTAAGCCGCTACAAACGATGCTAGAATCTTCAGTTGCTCCTCTGCAGTTTTAGAACTCATTGGCATTTTTGTGTATCCCTGAGACGATGATCCTGAAGTAGATGCTTGTGGCTGCTCATCCGGTCCACTAAACCCTATGAAAGCTCTACATTGTGCTTCCTCTGGCTCAGCTAGTGACGCAGTTTCTCCTGTGAAAAACGCTGTAGCTGTCTTCATATCAGCTGTCACTGAAGGTGTTGATTTTCTGAAATACATTGCCGGATTTTGGACTTGTTCATAATCCGTTTCAGCCTTCAATAACTCGAAATGATACGCCCTCAGCGTTCCCACTACATCCTCCAACGATTGAGTATAGTACTTATCCTCATCAAGCTTAATCATAGCCACATACATCGCCCATTTGGCGGGTAAGGCATCCAAAAGCTTGTTATTCTTTTCTGTGTCGCTATACTCAATGTCGTGACTTTCAAGCTCTGTTAATAGATGATAAAACCGAGTGATAGTATCATTCAATTGTTCATCCTTTAACGCCTTGAAGATGGCGAACTGTTGTTTTAACAGCTCTGTACGCTTTCTCCTAACCCGAGGATTTCCCTCACACCTTTTCTCAAGCGACTCCCAAAGTTCTTTTGATGTCCTCTGAGTCCGGAATGTGTGTAGAATATCTTGCGGTAACGCCATTCGGATTAAAGAAAAAGCTTTGTTTTCGGCTTCAAATAATTTCTTGTCATCCTCTTTCATCATCTGGTATGACAAGACCTTTTGACGGCCTTCAACTTCAGATACTGGTGGAATGTACCCTTCATCTATGCACACCCACATGCGCATATCGTTGAATCGTACAAAATCCGTAAATCTGTCCTTCCACCAGTAATAGTCCTCAACTTTCATCAGCTTTGGCGGTGCATTTGCCTTCCCAACTTCGTGATCCATCTCAAGGAATTTCTGAAGGTTTGACATCTTTTCTGAAAGAAATTGAATTTTAACTTAATTAATTTAATTCTAAACTGACTTAGATTAACTTATTCGAATCTAAATAGATTCGAAACTAATTAATATTAAATCTTTTGAAATTAAATTCGATTAAGTCTTAAAAGTCAATTAGATTCGAAATTATGTCAGAGTCGAACAACCCCACAGATTCGAAGTTATGTCAGATTCGAAGGACTCTTAGATTCGAAGACCCTTAGAATCGAAGGCACAGCAGAGTCGAATGACAGCAGATTCGAAGCACAGAATCGAAACAGTAACAAACTCGAAATAAACTCGAAACAACACAGATTCGAGATCCAATTGGAATGAAGTAACAGATTCGAAACAACACAGACTCGAAACACACTGAAATTGACTCGAAAGGAGCGTATTTTGGTTAGACTCGAGACTAGAGAGAAACCCTAATTACCCCTATAGATTCGAGCGCCGCAAACTCGAAAAACGGCTAACACGTTGGTTTTTTTGACGTTTACAGATTAAACCACTATTTTTCAAACGAAAAATAGTGATTTCGATCAAAAACGTGAAAAACAACAAAGTGTTTCCCGAATATGAATTTGCTAAGCTCAAAAACACGTTATTGAGAGCAAAACCGTCCAACTAGCGTCAAGAAACCCAGAATGTATCTGATGAACACGAAGAACACCACGAACACTCCGTAGGCTCTGATACCACTTGCAAGGTCTACGACTGCAAGATCTATCTAGACGCGGATCCGTGAACGAGTGCGGAATCCTCGTTGACGGTTAGACGGACAACTCTCAACCAACGGAAACACGGAGACTATTAGACGCTGAACGAACGACACACGAACGATCCTACGTACTAATTCTCTCCGAAACGGGACTCACCTAGCTGATAAACTCGAGATCGCCTCTTGCTCAATTCCTCACGAATTCTGCCAAAGGTCTCTTAATCATTCGAGTCTATCCCTAATTATAGACCCTGATTCGAGTCTGTTGTGGGCCAACCTCGAATCTGGCCCAAGGCCCATTCGAGTCTGTCCATCTGACAGTCTCGAATCTACCCCATTCGAATCTAAGGCTAGACTCGAATCTATCACAGATTCGAATCCCAAGCCTTAAACAATTCGAATCTATGGCTACATTTGAATCTATCACAGATTCGAATGCCAAGACTTGTATTCTAGAATCACTAAGAACTTGTCTTATCAATAACAAAACTAGACTGCTGTCGTCACACTGAATGTACCAACAAAATCCGATTTGATCTTAATTAATATAGAACGACGTGTCATTACGTATTTCATAGAAAACCCATAAATCTTAACTTCAAGGGTTCAAAACATAACAAGATCAAAACAATACACAAATCATTTGGAAAATAATCAAAATACTAACAAAATATAGTAAAAAAAATTCATATTTTTTACGAAAATACCCAAAATCAATAAAATCGATATCCAAGTACAAATCTTACAAATTTTAATACGAAACACGTTGATATTTTACATTTAACATTAAATTATGATGAAATCGAATTTCAAAAAACAACAACAACATAAATAATAATTATTATTAGAATAACAAATCATTCTTTACAATTAAAAATTATCCATAATATATAAAATACACATATGAATATAAATATTTGTATACTTAAATTTAATAAAAATTGATTAATATATACTAAAAATCAAACGATTTATGTACTTAATATTAATAAAATTTTATTACTATAATAAGTTAAAAAAATTAATAATGTTATTAAAAATGTAATGAAATAATAAAGAAAAATTAATAATAAAATAAAAGTTAATAAATTACTATCAAGGACCATATGCGTAATTAATTGCAAACATCAGGGACCAAACTCAAAAGGGTAAAAATGTCATTTTAAAAAGTTTAACGGTTGCTTAACGGAGGAGGGACCAAAATTGAAAGTAAACCATTAAGTTAGGACCATTTATGCAACTTTTAAAGTTGAGGGACCGTTTCCATAATTTTAGACAAACCACAGGGACCATTTTTGTAATTTACTCTAATTTTTATTTGTATGTTTATTGTTATTATTAACGTTAACTTTTTTATATAATACTATGAATGGATAAATGTATAATTTATTCTGATTTTTAAATTCACGAGTGTATAAAACTACAACTCTTTTCATTTATACAAACGAAAAATGGTACAATTAATTATTTACCATCCAAAAACACGACAAACCTTTAACTAAAATAGCTATAGCTATTCCGATTTTTATTATTTTTGATCAGCAAAAATGACGAACCCATCCACTTATAAGTTGTGATCATAAATATATAATGTAGTTATTTTCGTTTGGAAAACAGAATGGATTATCGTAATTTTTTAATATTTTCGAACACAAAAACTATGACCGCTAGATTTTTAATTTTTTTGAACGCAACATTCTATAACTATTTATTTAATATTGAAAAATTAAACCGAAAGGCATCGTTGTTTTTAAAAGTTTGAAAAAAATAAAAAACAGACTTGTTCGTTTTATTTTATCGAAAAATTGAAATCAAAAAATTTCATGTTATAATTATAAATAAACAATGATATATCATATAATCATAAATTAAACATAAATAAATACCCAAAGTAAATAAAAAAATAAATTAAATATTAAGAAAAAAAATAAAATCGTAAATAAATATTTTATTATAACTGAGGGAATTAATCAAAAATGTTATATACTTTGATGGTTTTTACAAAAATAGGTTTAGCGATGTTAACCTATTATAACAGGTTAAAAGAATCAAATGATGAATTTAAAATGCTTAAGCAGTATGAGGACTATTTACTGTAGAAGACATGAAAATAAATAATAAAATAATTTTAAAAACATACGAATAATTATTATTATCAATTAAAAACTAAAAAATAACGTTTTGAGTTTAGATTTTTTAAAATAAAATGGAGACTTATTAAAAAAATTAATACTTTGATAGTTTTTTGCATAGTATTTCCTTCTTAAAATTTCATGGATTTTGCATTTTATGAGATTTATCAAAAGAGTTAAATTACATAAATGGTCCCTGTGATTTAGTTTGATTTTTAAGGATTAACATTAGACTTTTTTTTTCAAATATGGAACAAATTGTTTGTTTCATTTGATTTCCTTGTTGCTTTTGTTTGGTTTGATTTTACATTAGACTTCCTTGTTTATTTGGTTTGATTTCACACAATAACTATAACATTTTGTTTGTTCCCGTGTGATTGTGGTAGTGGTAGGCGGTGGTCGGAAGTGGCAGCCAAGGTGGTGGCACGTTGATCGGAGATGGCATTTGGTGGTGTTTATAAAACATATATGAACATTGTTAATAACGATGTAAAAATTCATAACAAAAGATCTTATAATGAATTAATGATAAATAGATTTGATTAAAACAATTAAATAAAGAATAATTAAAGCTTAATTATAAAAATATATCACGATCAAAATACAAAATAAAACAACCATATAGAAAAGAGAAAAAATAAAAACTTACAAAAAATTACGCAAATGGTCTCTGAGAGGACAAAAAGACTCCTGAGACTTAACCGGTCTAACGACCCTAATTGATGGCAGGAACCATTTGTGTGAAAAGTATGTGTTTTTGGTATCTAGTGTAATAAAAGAAGTTGAGGAATCAAAGACGTAACCCCTAAACCAACCGTTTGTGTAATTTACTTCATATTAAAATCTTTGGTGGGATTTGATAATACTCCCATTTCTTAAACATTGTCAAAAGAGTCGAAAACAATGTGAAATGGTACTAAAACGAAACCGTTTAAATTCCAGAATGTGTGATTGTGTTCCCACAATGTCGTCGTGTATGAAATGGTACATTTTGTTACCAAAACAGTAGCAGAGAGTTGTAACGACGACTTAATTACGGTTTTAACTAAGATTTTTCCTTGTTTCAGGCCCACCGTCAACCTTATCTTTCTGTGCTATATAAAGAATAGAATCGAAAGACTGAAACATACAAGTCACAATCGCTAAAACCTAACTCAACGACTCGATCAAAGATATGTTACCGCCTTTACCCATCAACAAGAATATGATGCCAAATTTACACTCGAAATAATCCCACATCTTTCATGTTTCTTTTCCAGCTTCCATGGGAGTTTTCGGGTTAAAAGGATCAGCATTTGTATGATCATCGTCAACTTCACAAGCATAAAAATAAAGACTAAAATAGAAAACAAAAGACGATGCAAATAAGTATAACCCCATTGCCTAACACTTGTGCTACGGTGGTGGGGTGGCTAATTTAAACATTTAAGGTGGCATCGAGATGGTTGATTAGTGCAAACAAGGTAGCTAGGAGTTGTTTCTTTACTTAGCCCTTGTTTGTTTAGTGTTGAATGGAATCATTAAGAGATGGTTTAACATTTGAACGAACATCTTAATGATTCCGTTCAGTAGTATACAAACAACCACTTAGACCATGTTTGTTTACCTCATAATGGAATCATTAAGATATCATTTTATCTTTGAATGACTTCTTAATGATTTCATTAAGAAGTAAACAAACACCCCCTTATTAATGGAACCATTCAGAGGCCTTTTCAAAGGTTAAACGACCTTTTAATGATTCTGTTAAGAGGTAAATAACATACAGGTGTCATTTCCATAACTGAAACTTGAATTCTGAGCAACAGAAAATTCAAATTTCAGCTCCTGGAAGAGGAAGGTAGATGTGCTTTTCTTCTCTATGACAACATCAAGCACACAAACAAGCATCAGCAGGGTTGCAGGCATCATTGAAAAAACCAAAAGAAACATTAAATCCCAACACATGTTTTCAAGCTTTGTTTTCTTATTGTTTTTTCATCCCCTATCATCTTTTTATTATTTGTCACCTTACGCTTTTTATCCCTCATTAGAGAGAGGGAGAAGAAACAAACTGTCTGGGGAAACTGAAAAGCTCTTTCTCTTCAAAAGGAGAAGTCCATTCGCGAGAACCGCCTCCAGATGCTTCAGAACCAACAGCTCCTACTCCTACCCCGTCTGGATGCAAACCCATTGGAAGACTGTTATTCCCATTCGATAGGATACCCGTTGATGGTCTCATTGTGGTCTTACCACTCCTTCCAGATGCATACAGATCTGAAGCGTTCGACGAAGAGCCCCAACCCATCCATAATCCTGGCTTTGGTGAGCTGCTCGGAAGCCGATCTAAACTCCAGTCTATATTTGTGTAATCAAATTGACATGGGTCACCCACATTCCAGTCTACAGGGGATGATGGCCCCGACAATCCATTCGAGCCCAAACCAGAGAAGAGTCCAAGGGAAGATGCAGCCGCCAGGGTAGGAGTGGAGGTAGTGCCCACCATTTGGTTCCACATACCACCGTTATTGAAATGGTTCACGGAACCCTGTTGACTAAAATGATGGTCTAATGGGCCGCTGCTTGATGCATACTGCTGCTGAGGAAGTGGCTGATGTTGATGATAATGGAATTGGTCATACAACTGGGTATTGACGTTGCTCCCGTAGCTTTGGGTGCTAAAGCTTCTTGTGCTAGTAGGAACATGTGAAAACCCATTTGGATTCATATTCATTACCGGTTCTACAACATTTGGATGCCAATCAGCAATAGATGCTGACGATGATGAGGAGCTTACGCTAGCAGGTATGTGCTTCGATTTGGGCCGCTGCATCACAATAACTGGTTCCCTCACCGATCCTAGCTGAAGATTCTTCAAATCGGCTCCAATTGTTGCATATCGTGATTCTGTTTTGGCTGGCGGGGGTGAAGCCTGCAATGGAGAAGCCAAGGAATACGAGACAGTAGGGTTTGATCCACCTACCGGCCACCTCTTCTCGACAAATGGAGAAGCAACTTGTTGCTGCTTTGTCCACTCCGAATTTGGTGGAATTTTTTTTAGCAACTGCAAGCTTTTCATTCCTGGCTCTCCTGGTGGTCCTACCGTAACAGCCATTTTGGTGTAATTAAAATCTCTGTCATCAGTCTTCTGCTGTATAGGTATAGCTCCTGCTGACGTAGTATGTTTTGATTGCATTCTCGAGGTCGATAAGTTCTGGGCCATGGCTACAGAAAGCTTGGAATTACTGTTACCAACAGTGGTAGAATCACCGGTTTCTTCAAGCTTCGGAGGAACGGCAGGAGGTTCCTGCTTCTGGACTTTTAAGGTTTCTGCCGCCTGCTCAAGATCACCTTCACAGGCAACAATGGCGCGTTCAACCTCCTGCTTTGAGCATTTAAATTTCATTTCCATTTCGGTAATCCGAGCAAGCTCCTCCGAAATGTCAATTTTCAAGTTACCCCCATCATCAAGGTGATGCTCCCTTTGATTGTCTGCATCTTCACCGCCTTCAAATAACCATGCCACTGATTGCTCAACTCTACCTTCATTCAATATAAGAGCCATTGTTGCACGTTCTGAAGAGAATCCCATTGCCACAAGCTGCTGAGAAAGTGCTTCTAGCTTTCTCGACATTAGATAGCCACTACATCGTTCATGAAGCTCCTGAGCTCGTCTCTCTTTCTGGCGCTGATGCTTTTTTTCATTTTTTTGACGAATCTTTTCACGTTTATCGTTATCCACACCTGGTATTGTCTCCTGACGGGAGGGTCCCTGAGAAGGCTTTTCTTTGTGATCTTCAGACTCACCCGACCAACTACCGTTGTTAGACAATGAATCATATTCAGCCCCGATACCAACAAAGTTCCCACTATGATCCTCTGTGTCATCAAAATTACGAGATCGGCCATTTATGTGAGGTGGTGGTGCAGAAGACACTGGTGCAGTATCAAGTGTATGAAAGGTTCCCAGAAGCGGATTGTAACCACTAGCAGGAACACCACCACCAGTATTAGAATTTGGTGTGGTTTTGGTAGAGGATTTTTGTGGTTCCTTGCCAGCAGCCCTTTTGTCTTTTGACTTTGACCTTGATGCGGGAGACATGGTGAGTTCCAGCTTCCTACAATATCAATTAATTTGCTTGGTCAGATAACCATAGAAATTTGAAATGAAATCAGCTACTAACGTGCAGGTGATCCATGGTGTTTTTATAGAATGTTGTTTATATTTTTGAGATACGTTTATGAATTGTTGGCACCGATCTTATAAATCCATAACCATGGGCACCCTGCATCATGCTACGTACAGCGTACTCGAACCCTAGTGATAAAAACTGGTGACCTAAAAACATCTTTAATTTAAAGCAGATTTAGCGAGAGTTGTAGCGTGTTAGAACACGAAAGGGATAGTAAATGTCATCTAATTGTAGAAAACAGCATTTAAGAAACTCAAGAATAGAACTCCTCATAAAAGAACAAACTGAATATTAATGACCAACTTGTTTGATTGGTGTAAATAAGATAATAATATTGTTATTAATAATAATATCAGAAAGCCTGACCGCATATAGAAAGCATTAAACCAACTATACTGACTAAGAGAATACATGAAGTGCATTCCAAAATCCATATATGCTAGTAGGGTCACAGAATTTATCCTCGCAGATAACATTAGATAAAGAAATCATACTGATGCAGTTTATCTAGCTGACTAATTCAGAATTTTTTTCTAATCTGTCCATGGACAAAGATGCACAAACTTTTGTAGGTGTTATTCATCATTTTTTATCTTGCTCAACATATCCATGCATGAGGTATAGAAGATGCATATCATAGTATGTATTGTATTACTTCAAAAGTTATGAATAACACCTAGAAAAATTTGTACATCTTTACCAAAAAAATGTTAGAACATGTTAATACATTAATTGCCCTCAACATCCGTTTTTAATTCAAAAGATTTGCTTGGTTCACCAAATTCTCTGATGCATAGTGGTTCTTCATTGAACTCATCTCTCTCTCTCTCTCTCTCTCTCTCTCTCTCTCTCTCTCTCTCTCTCTCTATATATATATATATATATATATATATATATATATATATATATATATATATATATATATATATATATATATATATAAATTATTGACGTTATGGTTGATATTGAAGTTAAATAAAACGCCCAACCTTGAGATTCAATTGCAATAAGTGAGATCTGGACTCCTGGTTCTAAGACCAGAATCAAGTTTGACTAGGCAATCTTTAAAAGGTAAGTCTTGAAGGCATGTTATGACTTAATATTTTATCGACAATAAGTGTTTCTTTCTAGACACAAAATAACACCTGACATCATGAAGTGGATAAGACGCCTCAAAACCATTGTTACAATGGTATCCAAATTTAGCAATTGGGGATAAAAAGAACAAATACCCGTGATAAAGACTATCCAGCCAATGGTTAAAAACTTAAAGCGACAGAGTATGCAGAATAGACACAATATTACAAAATCCAAGATGGAACAGTAATCACAATAGGAAACTCAAAATTGACGAGCCACATAAAGCTGGAAAGCCACATGGTTTTCTAAAGCATTTCACATGTCATAGGATTCCTTTCATTAAAATGTAGCGCAAACCGCATAAGTTGTGAAGCAACATGATTTTCACAAATATATACACATGTGCTATCTCCACAAGTGGTAGACATAACTCTCGCATGCAAAAAAAAAAAGGGTAACATCAATAAATATCAGATGATGATGTATTGTCGTATTGCCATCTAGAGCTTAGCCACCACTTTATGAATACGGCAAAAATCCACAAGCAGCGGAGAACTAGCATTCATTAGTCATTACTCAAAATTCAAAAAGATCCCATTGGCAACTCTACTCGTTTAAACATTCCAACACCAAAATAACCCCAAATCTATGGTTTTCTTAGTAACAAAAGCAGTTGGTACTGAACTTTAACTATTGAACAATTGCTGACCTTAGAGCCTAAAGTAAAAAATGACAGACTAGTACACCATACAGACATAAGCATCCATAATCCCAGATAGAACAATGACTGACACTATTATATTGAAAATGGCAAGTCACACAAACCCAAAATGCGACGTGTTTTCTAAAATATAGACACATGGCAGTATTTCTCCCAAAAAGTACGCCTAAGCTTGCATACAAAAAAGAGGCCGCCAACATAGATATATATTTATATATATACATATACATATATGTGTGTGTGGTGTGTGGAACAACGACTACACTAGTAAAATCAATATGACAACCAGACAAAAGCTAAAATGTGATAGTTTTCTAAAATCAACGCATATGGCAGGATTTCTTCCAACAAGTGGTGGGCATAAGCTTGTTTATAGAAAAGAGATTGCCAACATGTGTATACATACAGTATACACACACACACACATACATATATCAATATATCATATGAATGACATTTAAAAACTTAGCCACCACCAAACCAGGATCGTGACGAAAATCAGAGATCAGTTGAAGACGTAATAGTCATTAATCAAGAAGACTCGTTAGAACTACAATACCTGCTTGCCTAAACACAGTCCAATCACAATGGAATCTCAATCTATGATTTTCTTGATAAGAAGAGAAACAAAAACATTTAAAGCAAGTAATAGCACTTTTATATGTTACTGTGGGACTCTGAACACTTTATGCTTCTTGGCAGAAACAATTACCCTACATCCAGAACTAATTTAGCATTGTAGCTTTTAGGGGGGATACGGTTGTTCCTCCAAATTTCAACATCTTACAAAGACCTACCTATGTTAAACACAAATTCCATTTCACTGGCGTCCAAAACACCACCTAATTCATTCAACACGCCTCCCCTCATGATTTCCCAACCAGCTTACCATATCCACATCTAGAATGAAATCAAATTGCTATACTTTCTAACATTACAACACAAAATCCCACAATTGACCAATAAAACACGTACACATCGACGAATTGATGACAAATTCCAACCGAATTAATCGGAAACATGATTGAAAAGTGGAAATTTTGAAGAATTGAATCGATTGACTTACCACCGTTAGGGTTCAATCAAAATGGATGAAGTGAGAGGCGAAAACAGGGATGTGATGATTTGTTAGGGTTTTGTAACTCGACCTCTAGGTCTCCTTTTCGGATCGATTAGGTTTTGCAACTTCCAAATTTCGAACGAAGTTTTCCGTCTTTGCCTTGTTCTCCCTCTCTCTCTCTCTTTCTTTACCTTTCTCTCTCTTCTCTTTCTCTCTCTTCTGTCTTAAACCGAAGCAGGAACCACAACTTTTTACTTTTTCCGTTTTTTGTTTTGTCCGGATTCAGCCCACTAAACCAGACCCAGACCCAGGCCCAAATAAATACCCAATAATGGATCATCGTAGTAAAAAAAAACCTGAAATTTGACCCGAAACCTTAAAAAAAATTTACATGACGCAAAATATAAGATGGTAATTTCTTGTTTTTATTAAGTATTTATTTTAATTTAAACGTATGATATTTTAAATAATACAAATGTAAACTTTTTATCAAAAATGGTAAAAAGCAAAAAAAAAACAACAACAACAACAACAACAAACAATACCGTAGTTAACCACATTAAAGTCAACCACAACAGACTACGGGTTTTAAAATTTCTTTTATAAATCAACTTTGATTAAGAGTCCTATAAAATGACTAATAAAAGAAATACTTTTTTAAGGATATTCCCCCTATATATTACCCATGGAGGAGAGAGAGTGTAACTCCATGGGTGATTAATAGCCGTTCGATCCTGTAGGATTTTATCTGAGCCGTATTAATTGATTTACTTATGTTAAAGCTTACTGTACAACCTATTAAAGCCTTTCCAAAATCAATGGCAATCCACCGTAACCACCCTCCGTAAATTCTGATGTCGTGCAGAAAACCACCTCATAAGCATATTTCAACTCCCATAAGCCTATCCCCATGTTTGCAGAACCACTCTCCAGTCTCCATATCTCCCTCTTTGGTAGCATACACACATAAACACACAGTCACAGAAGAAGAGAGTGGTGGACAGAATAACACAAAGAAATAAGGAAAACGACTTCGGTGCTGGTGGTTTTCATTACAAAAACGAAGCGGAGTATCGTAATTATCGTTTTTGATTGAGCGTGGATGAGTTTTTTCGATGATTGGTATTTCAATTGTTGTTTTGGTTGCCAACAACAGGTGAGGTCGACAATCAATGGTTAAAACAAGAGGTTTATTAGTCGAAAAGTATCACCGGGAGAAGGGTCTCATACCGGTCCTCTAGCATCGCAGGTTAGTCTTTATGTCATGTTTTCTCTCGCCGTTAAGTACACCGCTTTCAACTTTTGTTGTTCATTGATTTTACAAATCAAATGAAGTTGTTTAATGACATTAGTAATCATAAATAATTAAAATGGTTGTAAACTTGTAATTGACTTTATTGTCATTTATGAAGTTGTTTGATGACCAGCGATGGTGGTTTTCATTACCAACCCTAGACCCGGGATGGACCGAATTGATCAGACGGCAGAAGCAGGACGATTGGGAGACATTTGCGTTTGCAGAGATAGAAAGATAGAAGGAGAGGACTAGGTTCGCTTCCAGTACGATGTCGATACCTTCTGGTAATTTTGAGTCTATTTCCAAATTCATCATTTTTGTTGTCAAATTGATTTACATGAGTTCATAGATTTCAATCAGTTTGTTTTGATTTCTTTACGAAATGATTGTGTGTAATTGATGCTAAATTGGTTTTGTAGATAACCTCAATTTCTAGCGTTTGAGTGCACAATCACAGTCCATTTTCCAGGTGAAATAATCAAATATGAGGTAAAGATTCCCATGATAAAGTTGATTTTTTTTTTAATTCTCCACACCACAAAAGAGCCAGCAAATTGTGTTGGGCAACAATATGGATGATGAGAGGCAAGAACTTTGTTAACCGAAGATTTTGAGAAGCTTAGCAATAAAATCAGGTATTCAACCACAAAATGTTGAAGAATGCATAGTTCTCTTTTATTTGACCTGAAAGGGTAAACTAGATTTGTGATTTTTAGATGTGGGTGCAATTGATTAGGTAAATGAATTTTAATTTTCACAAGAAAATTAAAGGTTTTAATTTCAAAATTTAAAGATTGACAGTTTGACATTGATTTTGTTAGAGATTAATTGGAAATATGTTTGGTTTTCGTTTAGTTTTTTTTCCGAGATAGATTACACAAACAAATGATTTTATGGAAGTGGATGCAACTCTAAAATGTGCTTTCTCGGTTTTTTTTGCTCTTCTTGATTTGAAGTTAAAAGGAGCATCAAAGATTTTGCAAGTTTTGGGGTTTGTATACTACAAATTTGACATAATTTTTTTTATATGATTGATTCGTTTGTCATCATTGGTGATGTTTATTTAAATTGGGAGTTGATTTATGGTAACTACAATAAACTCAAACACTCACCTTTCTTTATCACAATTTGTTTCATTTTGGTTTGGATCTCAATGTTTCTCCCTTAGCTATATAATTGGAAAAAAAAAATGATCCTTCAAGTCTTCAACTGTACATTTATGATAGCAGGGGCTACTAATTGTAATATTTGTAGCGTGTTTGCGGTAATTATGTGTCTTTGAAGCTATTTCATTAGGGTTGCCATGACTACATTTATTTTCTTTCGGTAAGCATCGGTTATCTAAATAGCTAGCTTAATAACTTTTGTGGCTGCATTTGATCTATCTAGGATTGGTCAAAAACATGGATTTATTTATGTATAAATTGGAGCTCTTATTAAAATACTTATCGGGGCTACGTGTGGGTGGATCGGTACCATATTTTAGTTTGTCTACAGATACTTTACACTTCCTACCACCTTTACACTTCCTACCACCATTGAAGAGTATTAATCTGTTTTAACTTGCATGTCTATTGTACTCGCCTGAAAATAATTTCATCAATCATGATACATGTTTATTATTATTATTTTTTTGATAGTGAATTGCAGAATAGGAATCGGGGAAAGTAAAAAAATTGTGAACATATCATTGTTAAACGAATGATCTCTACGGTTAGTGAACCTTACTTTTATTCAACATTGTTTTTGTTTTGTTCTATATGTTCTCCTTAACCATGGATTCATGACGATTTTTTATATGATGTAGTCTATAATTGTTTTACGATATGTTCAATCGACCATATGGATGAAGGGGAGTTCATATATAAACTATGGGGCATTTGAACTTTTGTGCTTAAGTTGTCGAATATTAAATATTTCTTTGGTTAAAGAAAATCAACCTTTTGTTTATAATTTTGGTCTATGGTGTTGCCAAAAAAATGTTGTTTTTTGCAACTAAACATTTAAAGCTAGTATCCAACCCACGTTGCAAATCCTTCTTCTATAGTTCTACGTACTATCTGGTATTGTACAAAGAGGCATGCCAAGTACGATTCCAGCAGCCACGGTGGGTTCTGTTACCAAGCATCGAGGGGCATTTCTTTAAAGATATGTTGAAGCATAAATACTTCAGGGAACAACATGAGTACTAATCAACGGCGAAGAAGTAAAAGATGAATCGATAGTCTAATTAGATCGATCTAGTGAATAAGGTATTCACCATATTGCAATTTTCTTTCTTTTTGCTTAATATGTAACTTGCTTCTCTCGATATGGCAGATCAGTGAAATTTACGAGTTGTCATGATGTATGACTTATATGATTTTGATTTCAATTTTATATCTTTAGCCATCATAGTTTTATGTTTCAGATAATAGCATTTCTATTTAATTGTTTTGGCCATCAAAAAGTCTTTACTCTGAAAGAGTTCAAAGGAATTGGATCTCTGTTTGTACATTTGTTTTTAGGGGAATAAGTGATGATGAGTCAATAGAATCATGCATCTACAATGCATAAATTTGTTGCACTGAGTGAAAAAATTAGCTTTATAACACATTGGTTGTGGCCCTAAAGCCCCCAATTTAGTGTCTTCATTTCTTAACAAGACATCGTGATTTTTTGTTGTAATTATGTTGCTTAGTAACATAAGAATCAAAGAATGTAAATTTTACTGAGGTTTTGTGTACCTTATGTCTTGCATACCATTGTTACCATAATGTTATATATTTTGATCATCATATTGAGGAATCGGTGGAAAGGTGCCTTGACATATTGTGAGGCCATTTCTATGTTAATACAACGTCATGTACTTATAGACAACAAAGTCAGACCTGACAAGTTAGCTGACAAGTTAAAGATCAAGTCATCATGGATCTTGATTGTATAACCCTTTTTGAGTCCAATGTCTAACTTGATACGTAAGTTTATCCTAAAGTTCTTATGTTCAATATGAATAATTATTGGACGATCCTTACCATTCGGAGCTATTGGTGTGTCCTTACATAATAAGGATTGGCTTTGAGAAAACCATGTGTGTATTTGGAAGAAAATGTGGTTGTAGACCTTTTAAATGATTGTGATACAAAATTATGAAAAAAAGACTTGTGATTAACCTAAAGAAAATACTTCTGATAAACTTTGTATTGATAATTTATATCTTCTGCTCAAACTCTCCTTTTACATTGCAAATGATTTTATGAGGTTGTAGTTGGTGATATATTGCAAGGCCGTTTGTCATGTGTACTGTATTCATATTCCATGCAGATTTAGTAAAGGGAACATTGACAAGTCTTGCTTTTGTCACTTTTTTACGGAAAGACAATACATTTAATTATTAAATTTATATATGTATGCATGCAATATTGAAATAGACAACGAGTTTACTTTGGGGACAATTTATGATGGCAGTGATGTTACATCCATATATTAAAAATCATAAAAAAAATAATATTTATTTCTATTCAACACTTATATCGGTAGAGATTTCTTATCGATATGATTAAATGAGACAAATATAGATTATTTGTTTCTTTCTTTTAAATTTTATCATAAATTAATAATAGAAAAATATCATCCCATACACCGTACGGGTATTACACTAGTTTATAGTTACTACAATGGTCACCTAATAGGCTTAATAGGATGCTTGTTTATTAAAGTTTTAATTATAATAATTCCTTATAGGATGCCTCTTTAGGGTTCAATTAATTATTAGGTCAAATTATTATAATCCTCGGTAAGTCTCTTAGCTCAAGTTGTTTAAATATTAACAAATTATCAAGAAAGATAACATAAAGTTTAAAATTTGATAATAAATATAACATAAAAAAAGTTGCAGAGAAAAATTATAAAATTTAAGTTTGACAAAAAAAAAATTAAGTATCAACAACCATTTAATAATGTAAATTTTGAATATCATGATCCTATATTGATAATTAAGAAAAAAAAAGCATTTCATGATCAATTTTTGACCAAAAAATAAAATTTCCATTTCTATTGTTGGCAAAAATTAAATTTTACGATTCTTTCTTGGCTTAAAAATTTTCATGATACTTTTATTAGCAAAAAGTGTATTTTTGTTACCTTTTTGAAATTTTTCCCTTTAAATATTTAAATGCAACGAGACTTTTAATTGGGTTTATATCGTTACTCATAACATGAATTTTCATATGTTCCGCTTAAGTTGTAATTTTAATGAGATATATGTCGTCATACTTATCATCGTAATTTAGAGATATTTTTTGTGACATTTTGTCTCTAATATTACCGATTTGAGATGTGTTTAAAAGTATAACAACCTTAATGAAAAAAATATTATGAGCATCTAAGTGACAAATAAAATAATACATTACCACGTCATAACATAAACTCTATTATTAATTTACAAGTTTTATATGATGATCATCCATAATCATCTCATCAAAATACAGTTATCCCTTATGGTTATATTATTGTAAAATTCAATAAAATGTATAATTATTCATATAATATTTACAAAAACACCATCAATTTTCTTCATTTTTGCGATTAAGTACCTAATTTTTTTATTATTGTTTAAGTCTCTAAAGTCTAAACTATTTTTGTCTTATTCAAAAGGGTATTATTGACATGTTTGACAGATTACCAAACAAATAACCTTAGTGAGCGTTTGGTTCACAGATTTTTTTCTCTGGGATTTGCATTTTGTCAAAGGATTTGCATTATGCAGCATTTGCATTTCTCAGGATTTTGTCAAATAATTTGCATTATCTTTTAGAAACAAATTTCTAATCTGAAAAGTGCAAGGTAACTGGGATTTAAAATCTAGGGGGGAGGCTGAGTTTTTAAATAACAGAGAAGGAATGGATTTAAGAAATCCTGGAATTTAAATCCCTACTGCTACTAAAATCTGCAAACCAAACACATGATTTTAAATGCAAATCCCAGTAAATACTAGAGAATCCGCGAACGAAACGCCCCCTTAGTTTTTTCACTGATTAATGTTGGAAAAAACCTATAATTTTCCTTATTATAGCGATTAAGTCCCTACACTTTTAGTTTTATCAGTTGTATTTTACCGGCAAATCCGATAGCCGGTTAAATATATATACTTCTGAATAAGACAAATATAGTTTAGGGATTTAAACAATTAAAAAAAAAAGTTTAAGAAACTTAATTGAGAAAATTAAGAAAAGTTAATTGAGTTTTTTCAATATTAATCCTATTAGAACATCTATTAACACAACATCTAACTCTAGTTGTCATGTTACTTATAATTAAATAGATTATCGTCATAGATGTCATTTTATGTTAAACAAAACATTTGGGTTTCTTTATGGTAAGTTTTAATCTAATACGACACCTAAACCATAGCATCCAATTACAGTTGTTCACTATAACACCAAGCCCGGTAAGTTGTATTGTGTGTAAAATATGAACTTGTTGGATAATTACTCAAAATATATACCATTGACTGATACGACTCAGGTGCATCAAATCATTGAGTGACATTAATTTTTTGATTCAATAAGTAATATACTAAGCGTTGTTTTGTTGTTAAATATTCATATATTTAGGGTTGTAAACGAACATGAATAATGATATATTCATATTCATTCATTTAACTTTAACTGAACAAAAAAATGAACACGAACAAAAATGAACACGAGATTTTTTATTCATGTTCGTCCGTCAGGGAATTGATCTTAATCTTGTTCGTTTACGTTCGTTCGTTTAACTTATATTCGAACATAAAATGAATGGTAAAAAGACATTAAATGAATAAAAACAAATGAAAATATATAAATAACACAAACGAACAAATAAATTACAATAAAACAAATACAAACAAACAATAAACAATTAAATGAACATAAATTGAATGAACGAAGTCTGCGTCATGTTTGTTCATTTAATAAAAAAAACACAAATTTGTGTTCATGTTTGTTCATTATAAAAATAAACGAACATAAATGAAATTCCCACTAAACGGTTCATTTACAACTCTATTCGAATCTTCATCATCAATGACAAAAATTATAATTTTAGATGATAAGAACAATGAAAACAGAAATGTAATAGGTGACAGAAAATATTTATGTTAAAATACACAAGTCATGCTAAATGAAACAACAAGAAATTCGTTTTTACTTTTCAATCAAATAATTATTGTCTAATTTTCAAATCACACAACATGAAAAGTGACCAAACCCCTTTAGAAATATAATATGTATTTTAAATTTTTTTAAAGAGACATAAGTCTTTAATCTTGTTAAATGCATGAAAATATTCAGGTCCGACCTTAATTGTTGTAAAGTTAGTTGGTTGGTTGATTGTTGGTTTTATGATTTTAAATTGGTTTCGACTTTTTTACTTTCCTCCAACGAAATTCTGTTTATCCTATCCCATTTCATTTGACCATTACTCCAATCAAGTTCCTTTCCACTTTTTCTGAAAATATTGTGTAACCAAACGGTCTAGTTAGGGGTGTTCCAACAAAACTGAAAAACCAAAAAATCGAGTCGAACTGCTTAAGCTGTTTGATCCGAAACTGAAAAAACGAAACCGAAACATTACGGGGCAGTTTAGGTTTTCATTTTTAGAAATCCGTGGATAACCGAACCGATTATATATATACAAGTTAGTAACTTATATTTATAATTTCATTTATATATACTAATACATTAACTACTAGATTTTCAAGTGATTAAAATTTTAATTGTTTTATTTAAATAAATGTAGTATTTATAATCAAATAGCTTTTTATAACTTTGAAGTTAAAAATATTTTGTGCTTAAAAAAAATATTTCTATAGTTGTATTTGCTTTTAAGCATATAACAGGTAAGCGTGGGTGTACGGCTTTTAACGGGTAATCGAAACAAAAAACATGGTGCACATGTTAACTGGTAACCGAACCGAACCGTGGATACCCCTAGTCCAGTCCATTCGGGCCATGATCTGGGTCTGGGTCGGTAAGCTGAATCCGGGAAAAAAAATTGTGGTTCCGGGTTCGGTTAAGATACAGAGAAGAGAGAGAGATGTAAAGAGAGAGAACAAGGCCAAGACGAAAAACTTTGTTGGAAAATTGGAAATTGCAAAACCTAAAATCCTAAATCGATCCGAAAAGGAGACATAGAGTTCGACTTACAAAACCCTAACAAATCATCACATCCCTGTTTTCGCACCTCACTTCATCCATTTCGATTGAACCCTAAAGGTGGTAAGTCAATCGATTCAATTCTTCAAAGTTTCCACTTTTCAATAATTTCCCCGATTATTTCGGTCTGAAATTGACATCAATTCAACGATTTGTGCGTGTTTTACTGGTCAATTGTGGGATTTTGTGTTGTTATGTTGGAAAGTATTGAAATTTGATATCGTTTTAGATGTGAATATGGTAAGCTGATTGAGAAATCGCGAGGCGAGGCTTGTTATATAAATCTGGTGGTGTTTTGAATGCCAGTGATGTGGAATCTTTGTTTAATGTCTTTGTAAGATGTTGAAATTTGGAGGAACAACCGTATTTCTCCTAAATGCTACAATGCTAAATTAGTTTTCGCTGGCGGGTAATCATCCCTGCCGAGAAGCGCAGAAGCTTAAAGTGTTCCAAGTCTCACAATAACATATAAAAATGTTATTACTAGCTTCTAACAATGTTTTTGTTCTTCTTGTTATCTAGCAATCATAGTTTGAGTTCCATTGGGGTTGGCCTGTGTTTAGACAAGCAGGTATTATAGCTGCTAATGGGAACTTCTTGAGTAATGACTATTATTTCTTCAACTGATCTCTGATGTCCGTCATAATCTTGGGACAGTGGTGGTTAAGTTCTAAGTATCAGCATATGATATATATATCTGTTGTTGTTGCTTTTTCTTTATGCAAGTGTATGTCCACTGCTTGTTGGGAGAAATCTTGCCATGTGCATATATTGTAGAAAACATGTGACATTTTAGCTTTGTGCAGGCTTTCATTTTCAATTTTATAAGTTTAGTGATTGCTCCATCTTGGATTATAGATGGTTGTGTTTGTGCAGTGTTCTAGTCTGTCATTTTTGACTCTTGGCTCTAGCCTCTACAAGAATAAATACAATTATATGTGTTTTTGTTCTTCTGTTAAAATTCAGTACCAAATTACCAATTGCTTTTGTTATTGAGAGAATCATAGATTGGGGATTTTGCATTGACTAATTAAGCAAGTAGAGCTGCCAATTGGATTTTTTTTCATTAACGACTGCTAGTTCTTCAGCTGCTTGTTGGTTTTCGCCATATTCAGCAACTGCTGGTGAAGTTTTAAATGCAAATATCTAATGATATAAATTGTTGTTTCCTATTTTATTGCTTGCAAGAGTTTTGCCTTCCACTTGTTGAGGGAGAAATACTTCCCCATTCGTATGTTCTTGAAAATCATGTAGCTTCCCAGTTTTATGCGGTTTGCCCTATCATTTAATGAGAGATATGCTGCCATGTGCGAATATTTTAGAAAACCATGTGGCTTTCCAGCTATATGTGGCTCGGCAATCTTGAGTTTCCTATTGTCTTGATTGTTCCATATTGTATTATGCAATATTTTGTCTATCCCTTGTATTAGTATGTCTCTTTGACCATTGGCTGTATGGTCTTCAATACAATTTATTTGTCATTTATTACTCGAGGGTCAGGGGCATCTTATCCGCTTCATAATGTTTAGTGTCACTATCAGTTCTATACAAAGCACTTATTGTCGATCAAAGTTTAAATGTTTACATGCCTTCAGAACTTACCTTTTAAAAATTGCCTAGTCAAACTTGATTCTGTTATTAGATCCAGGAGTCTAGATCTCACTTTTGCAATTGAATCCTCAAGGTTGGGTATTTAATTTATCTTAAATATCAACCAAAATGCCAGTTGTGCATATAAACTTACCATGTCTTGTTGACTTCTTGTTGAGATGTATTTTCTCCACTATGTAATGGACATCCATCCATCCATACACGTTATTTTAAAACACGTGATCTGCACTGGTTCAAGGGTTTCTGTATTTGTTATGCTCACTGGTCAAGCAACTCCTTGTGCAACTTTTAACCACTGCATTTCCCAGATTAACCTGATTGTGAAATTTCAGTTCTAAAATACATGGACAAGTTAGAAGAGATTGGAGAATTGACTGACTAGATAAATTGCATTCAATGTATTTTCTTTATCTGATATTATCTGCAAGGAGAAATTAGTGACCCTAGCATATATGGAATGCACATTATGTGTTCTCTGATTAGGTATAGTTGGTATCTCATTTAATCAATCAAACAAGTAGTCATTAATGTTCAAATCTTCAATAAGGAGTAAGGACTTCTAATCTTGAGTTTCTTAAATGTTTTTCTACCATTACATATTAATCTGTCTTCCCTGTTTCTCACTTATGCCTCTCTCGCAATATACTCTAATTTTAAAAAAAATTTGGGTCACTATTTTTTTTCATCAAGATTTTGAGTATATATCATGAGAACATAGCATGGTGCAGGGGGCACCTGGTTATGAATTTACAAGATCTGTGCTAAAAAATTATGACAGTATCTTATTTGTACAAACAACATTCTATAAAACCATCATGGATCATCTGTCCATCAGTAGCTGATTTCGTTTCAAGTTTTTATGGTTATATGACCGAGCAAATTGATTGATTTTGTAGGAAGCTGGAAGTCGGCATGTCTCCCGCATCAAGGTCAAAGTCCAAGGACAAAAGGGCTGCTGCCAAGGAGCCACAAAAGTCTTCTACCAAAACCATTTCAATTTCTAATACTGGTGGTGGTGTTCCTGCTAGTGGTTATAATCCACTTCTGGGAACCTTTCATAAACTTGATACTGCACCAGTCTCTTCTGCTCCACCACTTCACATAAATACCCATTCGCGTAATTTTGATGACATAGAGGAGCAAACTGGGAACTTTGTTGGTATCGTGGCTGAGTATGATTCCTTGTCCAACAACGGTAGTTGGTCAGGTGAGTCTGAAGATCACAAAGAAAAACCTTCTCAAGGCTCCTCCCGGCAGGAGACGATTCCTGGTGTTGACAATGAGAAGCGTGAAAAAATCCGTCAAAAGAATGAAAAAAAGCATCAGCGCCAAAAAGAGAGACGAGCTCAGGAATTGCATGAACGATGTAGCGGGTATCTAATGTCAAGAAAGCTTGAAGCACTTGCTCAGCAGCTTGTGGCGATGGGATTCTCATCAGAACGTGCAACAATGGCTCTTATATTGAATGAAGGTAGAGTCGAGCAATCAGTTGCATGGTTGTTTGAAGGAGGTGAAGATACAGACAATCATAGGGAGCAACACCTTGATGATGGGGGTAACTTGAAAATCGACATATCTGAGGAGCTTGCTCAGATTACTGAAATGGAAATGAAATTTAAATGCTCAAAGCAGGAGGTTGAACGTGCCATTGTCGCCTGTGAAGGTGATCTTGAGCAGGCGGCAGAAACTTTAAGAGTCCAGAAGCAGGAACCTCCTGCCGTTCCGCTGAAGCTTGAAGAAACCAGTGATTCTGCAACTGTTGGTAACAGTAATTCTAAAATTTCTGTAGCCATGGGCCAGAACTCATTGACCTCGAGAACACAATCAAAACATACTACGTCAGCAGGCCCTATACCTATACAGCAGAAAACGGATGACAGAGATTTTAATTACACCAAAATGGTTGTTATGGTAGGACCACAAGGAGAGCCAGGGACCAAAAGCCTGCAGTTGCTGAAGAAAGTTCCACCAAATTCGGAGTGGACAAAACAGCAACAAGTTGGAACTCCATTGGTCGAGAAGAGGTGGCCGGTAGGTGGACCAAACCCTACTGTTTCGTATTCCTTGGCTTCTTCATTTCAGGCTTCAACCCCACCAGCCAAAACCGAATCACGATATGCCTCCATTGGAACTGATTTAAAGAACCTTCAGCTAGGATCGGTTAGGGAACCAGTTGTTGTGATGCAGCGGCCCAAATCGAGGCACATGCCTGCCAGCATAAGTTCCTCTTCATCGGTATCCATCGCTGATTGGCATCCTAATGTCGTAGAACCGGTAATGAATATAAATCCAAATGGGTTTTCACATGTTCCTACTAGCACAAGAAGCTTTAGCACCCAAAGCTACGGGAGCAATGTCAATACCCAATTGTATGACCAATTCCATTATCATCAACAACAGCCACATCCTCAGCAGCAGTATGCATCAACTAGCAGCCCATTAGACCGTCATGTTAGTCAACATGGTTCCATGAATCATTTCAATAACGGTGGCACGTGGAACCAAATGGTGGGCACCACCTCCGCTCCTACCCTGGCTGCTGCATCTTCCCTTGGACTCTTCTCCGGTTATGGATTGAACGGATCAACGGGGTCGTCATCGCCTGTAGACTGGAACGTGCGTGATCCATTGCAGCTTGATTACACTAACATAGACTGGAGTTTAGATCGGCTTCCCAATTCATCTAGCAACTCTTCTAGGCCTGGATTGTGGATGGGTTGGGGATCTTCGACAAATGCTTCGGATTTGTATGCATCAGGAAGGAGTGGTAAGAATGCCTTGAGACCATCAACAGGTATTCTGTCGAATGGGACTAATGGTCTTCCAATGGGTTTGCATCCGGATAGGGTAGGAGCTGTTGGTTCGGACGCATCTGGAGGCAATTCTTGTGAATGGATTTCACCATTTGAAGAGAAAGAGCTGTTCAGTTTCCCCAGACAATTTGTTTCTTCACCCTCTCTTTAATGGGGGATAAAAAGGTAACAAAACAATAAGGATGATAGGGGATGAAAAAACAATAAGAAAACAAAAGTTGAAAACATGTGTTCAGATTTAATGTTTCTTTTGTTTTTTTCAATGATTCCCTGCTATCCTGCTTCTTCTTGTTTGTGTGTTGTCTTTCTACTTTGATGTTGCCATAGAAAAGAAAAGCGAACCATCTTCTTCCAGGTACTGAAACTCGGGTTTTTCAAGATCAGTGTCTTATACTTTATGCATTCATTCCTCAAAATTAAAATTTCATATATGGAAATTGGAAACTACACTTGTTTGCATTATCAAATATCTTGAAATGTTTAAAGTGTACCCGACCACCATAGCGAAAGTGTTAAGCAACAGGCTTTTACTTTGCATCATTTTTTTTTGTTTTCTATTTTACCCAGTTCTTCTTTATGTTTTTGGAAGTCATGACAGATCATACAAATATCAATTCTTTTACCTGAAGAAGCTGGAAAAAAAGAGAGAATGGAATTATTTCGAGCGTAAATTACTATCTAAATTTGGTTTCAAATTCATGGTGGTAACAAGTTCCATCAGATCGTTGAGTTTGGATCCAGTGTTTGTGTCTTGTATGTTTCGATCGTTTTCTTTATTCAGCTCCAAGAATACAAGGTTGGAAAAGTCTGATAGTCAGAAAACAATCTGAAGATCCAAGTCTTTATTAGGGCATTCAGCAACTGTTTTGGTAATAAGATGTATCCAAGTAGTGGCTCATGTCATACACCACTGACTCACTGAGTCCTGGAAACGCGGACTCCCCTTTATGGAATCTTAAAAGGTGCGGTCTGGTTTCCTGTGGTGCCAAAAAGATTTGCTTTTTGTCGGATTTTAGAGTTCAAATGATTTTAGAATCCCTTCAAAAGCAGATTTGGAAATCCTGCCAACGATTATCAAATCCTTCAAATACCACGAACCAAAATAGACCTTATGAACTTTGTAACGTAATGGGAGAACTCTTAAAGAGGATGTTTGGTAATGTTGGATGGAATGAAATAAACTTTACAAGTTATTTTAAGGGCTAAAGTCGTACAATAGCAGTGTACTTTTTAAGGTGTATCGATATAGTACGTGTACTTTTTATATTGTTAATATGATACCTTTACTTTTTATGACCAGTTATTTCGTCTAGCTTTGTGCAATTGTGAGAGAATCGTCGGTACGAACTTGTTCACCGTTGGATCTGCGTGAAATTTGAGGAGACGCTTCGCAACACATAGTTCTTCGACCTGGACGGTGGAGATCGTCGTTAGAGATTTCTACAGAGGTCTGTAGGTGTTTGAAGTTGGATGTGCTATGTAATTTCTCCTACCAGGTTATCACAAGGACGAGAGAGTGTATTTGATACTTCAATTATGGAAATTTGAACATTAATAAAAAGAGAAATTTCACTCTTAACAGGTATAGCCAGTAACCGATTACCAAATGTATCATATTGGTATGAAAAAATGTAGTACACGTATCAAATTTGAACGATTTAGAAAGTACACGTGTAATATGAATAATTAAAATAGTACACGTACCATATCGATACATTTTAAAAAGTACACAACTATTCTATGACTTTAACCCTTATTTTAACCGTGGAATAGATCTAATAGGAATGGTGGATAGGCGGAGCAAATGATTTTGGATTTTTGCCCTTTTTTGGCGGTGGTAGTTGTTCGAAAACTATGAAGATAGAAATGTGTGACCTCCTGAAAGTTGAAGCCGATGAAATTTGAAGCTAATACTCCTTTGAATGATTTTATATCCAAGTTAATCACCACTTCACCATCTACAGTGAGATTATTGAGTTGCAACCATTCTTGTTGACAAATGATAAACTTTATAGTAAACAATTTTTTTTAATAATAGAGTAAAAAAAATATTGTTGGTATTTGATATGGCAGATTTGACTTTTTATTGGGATCATTGTGCAAAAAACCTTTAAGTTGGATCACTTTTTTGATTGAAACCCCAAATTGTTTTTCATTGCACAAAAAATCTCAAACTAGTAAAATCTCACGAAAAATGAGATAAAACTGATTGTAACCGGTTGAAAGTCACAAACCATGATTGACAAGTCACCAGCGACCACCGAAAATTCACAGAAAAAATAAATTCTAACAAAAGAAAAACATACGAGTTTAAGAAATAAATCAACAATAATTGTGGATTTGAATCATAAAACACAGACATGTGAGTTCGCTGGAGAGAAGGTTTATCAAATACGAAAGATTGGTCAGCAGATTCCAACGGGTTGATCAGAATCATGTTTTTAAAAAAAAAAAAACCTTATTTTGGTAAGTTTTATTCAGTTGACGGTTTTTATGCAATGAAAAACGACTGAGTGTTTTAATAGCAAAAATGATCCAACTTAAAACTTTTTTATGCTAAGTTCCCTTTTTTAAAAATATGATTTAGCCATGTTTGCACAAGTATTAGGTTGGTTTCACAAACCTGGTATATATTTTGAGTAGTTATCCAACAAGTTCACATTTTACGCACAATACAACCTACAGGGCTTGGTGTTATAGTGAACAACTATGCTATGGTTTAGGTGTCGTATTAAATTAAATATTACCATTGTAGTAACTAAGTATAAATATCCTTAAAAAAATTATTACTTTTATTAGTCATTTTATAGGACTCTTAATAAAAGTTGTCTAATATAAGATATTTAAAAACCATAGTCTGTTGTGGTTGACTTTAAAACGATTAACTATGAGTCTATAACTAACTATTTTTATAAAAATATATTTGAATTTACAAGACTGATGTATTTTTAGTAAATTTTTTTTGGATGTCAAACTAGCATACTCTACTCCTAAACTCTTGTTTTGCCACAAATGGGGACATCCATTTGGTTGATAGTAGCTTAAGCTTTTCATTCAGATTTGAAAGCTTTCAAAAGCTCTTCCATGAAAAGTTACTTGAAGTAGCTTCAAAACAAACTTGAGTTTTTGGTCAAACAAATTACTTTTTTACCCTCCAAATAACTATAAGCTACAACTTTTATTTTGATATAAATGTATTTTTATTTCATTTGATACTAAAAGTTATCGCCACAGTTATTTTTACCAAACACATTTATCACTTCAAAAAACTCCAGCTACTAAAAACTCCAACTCGAAACTACAACCAAAAATGTAAAATATAATAAACAACTAGGTAGTCTAACCGCGCGTTGCAGCGGGATCATAAATTATATTTTTATAAATATATTACCGATCGTGATTCTCACCATAAGAACACTCACTGCTTTCAATTTAAGTTTATAAATAGAAAAAATGTGTTTGATCAACCAACTAAATAATAAAATAATTATCATTTTAAAAATAGATGACAAACAATTTTATGTTGAAATTTAGGAAAAAAATAACGCGATTATAATGATATATTCGTCCTCTTGTATGATATAATATATCAAACGTTATAACAGAAAAATAAAACAAATATATTATATATAAAATAATACAATTAGTTAGCTGCATACCCGCCTAATAAAAATAGTTCCGACGATCACAAATTTTATATCAAAATATAGATTAAGATAATGCGATCATAATAATATATTCAAATTTTAATACAATATACTATATTAAATGTTATCACAGGAAAACATAAATGTTACACACACGAAGTAATAAAAAAGTTTGGTGTTTACCTGTCTGCCAGCTAGCTTTACTATTCGGTGAACAGTGCAATAGTGTGACCGATCAATCAAGTAAATAATAAAAAATTTGTCATTTTAAAATAGCGGAGACCAAATACAATATTATGTTAAAATGTAGATAAAAAAAGACGATCATGATGATATATTTGAATTTTTATAAAATATAACACATCAAACGTTATAATAGAAGTGATAAATGTGTTCGGTTCGGGTATTTGGTCCACATATAACACCCCTAACCTATATGAAATATGATTGAAAACATCTATCATTTTAAACTATTTGCAAATGAATTTAAATACCTGGCATTTCACTTAGTCGTTATTTGTTTTTTAAGAGGTTAATTGTCTAAAGTCTAAAATCGAATTTGAAATTTAAGAGATGATATTAAAGTTTGAAGCCTGATCACATCCGCAATTTAAGAGGTGACCTTAAAAACTGGAATCTAATAATTTAATACTATTAATTAAAAATTAAATAAGTTGTATATTATATTTATTTTTTTTTGGGTGAAAACAAAATTTTACGTTATCTTTCTTGGACTAAAAAATTTTACAACACATTTATTGTCAAATTTTGTATTTTATATTATCTTTTTTTTGGTAATTTTTCTTATTTATAATTAATTTTGTATATATACGTGTCTATGGTTTTTATGTCATTTTACATTTATTTTTGCTATAACTACAACTAATTCTACCAAACACTTTTATAAATTTAAAAGTTCTATCTCTTATTAAAAGTTGCAGCTCCAGCTAGCTTTACCAAACATAACCTACATGATTGAAAACATCTATCATTTAAAACTATTTGCAAATGAATTTAAATAGCTGACATATCACTTAGGCGTTATTTGTTTTTTAAGAGGTTAATTGTCAAAAGTCTAAAATCGCATTTGAAATTGAAGAGGTGATATTAAATAATTAAAGTCTGAAGTCTGAAATCACATCTGCAATTTAAGAGGGGACCTTAAATACTGGAATTTAATAATTTAATACTATTAATTAAAAATTTAAATAAGTTGTATATTATATTTATTTATTTTAAATAACCAACATATTAAAAGTATTTAATATTTTTATTTAATTAATTTGAAAAAATATCTTTAATTAATAATAAAATAATTATCTTTATTTAATTAAACTAAATTATATATTTTAATTAAATAAAATATTGATTTAATTTTGAAAGAAAAAAAATCTCATACCTTAATATTAGATTTTAAACGGTCACAATTTAAAAGGTTTTAAAATATTAAGTCTGAAATATAACATATAATCAAAACTTATTAAAAATGTAAAATATAATAAACAACTAGGTAGTCTAACCGCGCGTTGCAGCGGGATCATAAATTATATTTTTATAAATATATTACCGATCGTGATTCTCACCATAAGAACACTCACTGCTTTCAATTTAAGTTTATAAATAGAAAAAATGTGTTTGATCAACCAACTAAATAATAAAATAATTATCATTTTAAAAATAGATGACAAACAATTTTATGTTGAAATTTAGGAAAAAAATAACGCGATTATAATGATATATTCGTCCTCTTGTATGATATAATATATCAAACGTTATAACAGAAAAATAAAACAAATATATTATATATAAAATAATACAATTAGTTAGCTGCATACCCGCCTAATAAAAATAGTTCCGACGATCACAAATTTTATATCAAAATATAGATTAAGATAATGCGATCATAATAATATATTCAAATTTTAATACAATATACTATATTAAATGTTATCACAGGAAAACATAAATGTTACACACACGAAGTAATAAAAAAGTTTGGTGTTTACCTGTCTGCCAGCTAGCTTTACTATTCGGTGAACAGTGCAATAGTGTGACCGATCAATCAAGTAAATAATAAAAAATTTGTCATTTTAAAATAGCGGAGACCAAATACAATATTATGTTAAAATGTAGATAAAAAAAAGACGATCATGATGATATATTTGAATTTTTATAAAATATAACACATCAAACATTATAATAGAAAAAACAATTATATATCATGTATAAAATATAATATTTAGCCAGCTGCATGGCTACATGCTTAAAGTAAATAGTTCCGACGACAATAAATTTTATATCGGAATGTAGATAAAAATAATGCGATCATAAATATATATTTTAATTTTAATAAAATTGAATATATCAAAAGTTATCATAGGAAAACAAAATCGCTACATATTATATATAAAGTAATAAAATAAATCAGCTGCTTATCTGCCTGCTTGAGCTGCCTAGCAGTCTGCTGTTCATTGAACGCGAAAACAGAAGTTTAAAATTAGTTATATTAGTAATACTAAATAATTTAAGATTTAAAATTTTAATTTAAAATAAATAAATAAAATTATCAAAAAGAAGTTCTCATTATTTTCTGTTAACAACTGGTAAGCCCAACCCAATAACTTGGTTAAAGACTTAAAGCCCCAAAAAAAAAAAAAAAAAAAAAAAAAAAAAACATCAGGATTGGATACATACCTAAAAAGGCGGTTATCAGTCTCTCTTCTCCCCGCCTCCACATTGCTTCTGCCTCCTAACCTGAGACCGGACGGACGCCGCAGGCCCGCTTTGTTTCTCGGCCTCAGGCAGCTCTCTCCAGTCTCCCCATAGTCACTGATATTTCTTATTAACTCTCAACCCTCAACTCTCACTCCATCTCCGGCGACCTCCACCTCCCTTTCACCGTTTGCAATCAAATCGGCCAGGTAAAGTCGACTTCTACTGTCAAAGTTCGATTTCTTGCATTGAAAAAATACTCGAGTTTGATGTGAAATTAGCATGTATATGATACTTGTTATGCTATTTTTTTTTGTTGTTGTGGTGCATTGGGACTGTGGATTTTTTTTATTATAAAAACGTGTATATGATACCTGTTATATTGTCTTTTTTGATGTGAAGCATTGGGTCTCTGGATTTTGATTTGAGATATGTATATAATACTAGTTTCAATATTTTCTATACAAAGGGATTTGAGATATGGATTTTGATTTCAAAACGATTTTTTCAAACGGGTTTTTCAAATCAATTGTTTGAATTGGTTGTAGAATCTTCATCTAGGTTTGAATGTATTGTGTATGCGTGTCTGATAGAAGGGATATTAATAAAATTGCTCCTTCCCTCCAATAATTATGATAGAAGACATATAATGAAATGGATTGAATCAATAAGTTGTGTAAAATGGTGTTGTTTAGAGCTTTTAGGAAGTGGATTAGAAAACAATAGAAAGTTGACATTACTTGTAAAATGTTGTTGTTTAGAGTTTTTGAAGCAAATGAAGTGCAAGGATAGGAGCTGCATTTTTTTTTCCTTGTCATTCTTTACTTCTTGTCATTTAAGATAACATATGTGTGTTGTTTATGAAGCATGTATCTTTCAGATTGTTCAAATAAGATTATAGGTTGTGTGTGCCATTTGGGTTACCCTCTATTATACATTGTTTAAGTTTTGATTTTTGAATTTGGCATCACACATATTTGTTCTTATTATAAAGATTATATTATCCAAACTTTTAAATGCTTCTTGTTTAGTAGGTTGTGTTGTTGGCACCACACAGTAGCTGTTAGTTTTATGTAATTGTTAGTGGGATGTTATTAGTTTTTCTTTTCTCTCTATCTGTGTGTGTACACGAGTAGTCGAGATATGTTGTAAATCGATTGGGTATATGAGATATTTGTGCTTCAAGTCGATTTTTTATGTTACATGCTTACATGTATGCCTCAAACTGATTTTTGTGTTACTTGTGTGTTTCAAATTGATTTTGTTACGGTTTTATACATATTCAAGGAAAAAAAGAACATACTTAATGGTTTAGTTTTCAGTAATCAGCCCCACCACTTGTCGATAAGTATTGTAATCAGCTTCAGTCACTTATCACTTATGAAAAAAGAACAACACCTTAGAAATTTAATTTGGTAAAGTGTTGTTAATTTGTTATTTACTGATATTGTTAATTTAATTACTTGGGTAGTTGTTAATTTTGGTTACTTAATTACTTGGGTTTGGTTTTGGTATTAAGTGTTTACTTGGGTTATTGTTACATTATTGTTTGGTTTTTGTCTTGCAGCCAATTTATTGCATTACCCTTCTTCACTTTAGATTGCCTTGTGAATTTTTAGACCTACTTTTCATTATACCTACATTTTTGTTTATTTGTTCAGCTGGAACTTTATGAATAGTCCCGACTCCTGCAAAATTTATTGTCACAAATAGTTAATCTTGTGATAAATTTGGTTTAGTTTGTTTTTATGCCAAACCAAATTACAATTAGGTTTTTGGTTTAGACCCCATTGAAAAATCAAATTGAAGAAACCGTTGAACCCCTAAAGGCATAAATGGATGAACATCCTAGGCGTGTTAAGTGTATCTGGATATGTATTTTTTTTTTCATTTATTTTTCTTTATGATAGTTTTCTGATATTTGAATAATCTGTTTCTGAAATTCCTTATTCAGATATGATGGTCACACTCAACTATATGAGAATTCGGATATCTGGAAATGAAAACTTCTAATCGTCTCTCTTCCTATTGTTTTCAGAATTTCTGCTAATAAGTAAAACCCTAACAAGACTGCCACCATGACCACCATCAGCGAAATAGAAGATGGCTTTCCAGCAACCAAACTCTTCAATCAAGGCTACTCTTACACCTACGATGACGTTATCTTTCTCCCCCACTATATTGATTTCCCCACCGAAGCTGTTCAACTAAACACGAAACTCTCTCGTAACATAAACCTCTCTGTACCTTGTGTTGCTTCTCCAATGGACACTGTGACAGAAGCTTCCATGGCAGTTTCTATGGCTGCTTTAGGCGGTATAGGAATCATTCACTCAAATAACACTGCTTCTGAGCAGTCATCCTTAGTCCGCTGTGCAAAATCCCACCATATTCCTTTTGCATGCACTGATATTCCATTTGTGTCACCGGATGATTCCATTTCATCTGGTTCTATTTTCGATGCCTCACCTTGTGTATTTGTAACAGAAAAGGGTTCCAAGAGCGATACAAAGTTGTTAGGGTGTGTTGATAAATTAACTTGGGAGGGTTTAGCTGACAAGGAAGCTAGAGTTTCTACTTATATGGAGAAGAATATCATAACATTGCCCAATACATATAAATTTGAGGATGTTGCTGGTTATTTAGCAGCAAAGGAGTTGGATTTTGTGCCTTTGGTAAGTGGGGAAGGGGAGGTGGTAGATGTGGTGAGTAAGAGGGACGTAGAGAGGATTAAGGGGTTTCCGAAGTTGGGGCTGCCGTCCGTGGGAGACAATGGGGAGTTCTTGGTCGGGGCTTCGATTGGGACTAGGGAGAGTGATAAGGAGAGGCTGGAACACCTGGTTAAAGCTGGTGCTGATGTTATAGTGATTGACAGTTCTCAAGGAAATTCGATTTATCAAATTGAGATGATCAAACATGCTAAAAAGATGTTTCCTGATGTGGATGTGATTGGAGGCAATGTGGTTACTATGTACCAAGCCCAGAACTTGATTCAGGCTGGAGTTGATGGTCTGAGAGTTGGGATGGGTTCTGGTTCAATTTGTACAACTCAGGAAGTTTGTGCGGTGGGCCGCGGTCAGGTATTGCATAAACAACCATTAGCTAATTGTGTGGTACTTTTTGTTGTGGTGTCTTTGTTCAATTATTAGTTGTATTTTGCGCATCCAAACTAGTTTGTTCTTATATATGCATATTCGTTACCTTGATGCTTTATGCAATGACTAGTATATTACCCGTGTACTACACGGAATAATAGATAACTTGTTTTTTCAAAACTATATATATATATCTGAAAAATTATTACAGAAACTACAAATAAAATAGCAATATTATACTGATAAAGTGATTATAGAAAATATATAAAATGGGTTAAATGTAAAATACATAACTAAAAATTAAATAATAACCAAAAAAGGAAAAAAAATTATAGAAGCTAAGAAGTTTGGATAAGAAGCCAACAAAAGATGTGAGTTATAGACTTAAATTTAAATTTGAAATCCAAAATAATAGGAGTTATAGACTCAAATTTAAATTTGAAATCCAAAATAATAGGAGGATATTTTATGTCTAAATTAATTTAATTAATGCAATTATTATTTTAATATGGAAATTATAGATTATACACGTGTCGTATCCACGTTATGCCAAGCGGCATTCTAGTTAGGTGCCAAGTGACATCTATTTACTCTTTTAATAGAATAGATAGATTATATAAGTTAATTGAAAATGTTATATTAGGCAAAATGAGCGGGAAAAAAAAAGGAGGGTTGAGAGGATGACATGTGTCATGAATTATTTTTCTTTATTAATATATATATATATGTATATATATATAGATGGGAAAATTGAACCGAATAATGCATCAAAATGGGGAAAAATATTTTTTTCAATGCATATTAGTTACATGATTGCTTTATGTATGGAAAATTGAACTGAACATAATGCATTAGATGGTAAAATAAATAAGTTAATGATATGATGTTTACCTTATTAGGGCTTCAGTTGTGTGATGTCACAAGCTCAATTTTTTTAGGACATAATTTAGGGAAGGCTTAAAGGATCTTTGGGGCCTTATGCGAAAACAAATTCATGCGCTTATTCCACTTTGAAAAGGTTATGTATCTGGTTATTGGTTTCATCTTCCTTTACTAGCATTAGTCTTCTTCAGTTCTTCCTCACGCTTTGAGTAACTTTTGGCACCCATAAGTATTCTTATAGTCTCGTGCTAAGACGTTGCTCTACGCCTCTACCTAGAAACACCTTCTTGTAACTACTATGCATAAGTATGGTTTACGGTGGCTCATCCTGTACAAGAAAGTATTAAAAATCAGACATTCAGCTTAGTTTTAGCATATGTATTCATCATACAAAATTTTGTATTAACGTATTTGTACCGTAATATAGGAATGTGAATTTCATCTTGATTTCTTCTACATAAAGTCAAATATAAACCGAAGTAAAAGGAGCTTTGAAAGAACAAATACAACAGAGTACAGAAGATTAATTGTGTTTTGATTCACATAGTTGGTAGTCATGGCATTAAATGTCTCCTCTTTTTTATCCGTTACCAACCCAAAGGAAAGAAAGAAGTACAAAGTAAATGTGTGTTTCTTTTTGGGGGTAGGAGTTGCTTTCAGCAGGTTATTTCTTCAAAGTCACTATATGTAGTTATGTACTCAATTTGACCAAGGGAAGTTGGGAACACTTTAAAATCAACATGTTTGTTTCACCGTCTTTTAGGCGACTGCAGTGTACAAGGTAGCGTCTATTGCTGCACAAAGTGGTATCCCTATCATTGCTGATGGTGGGATTTCAAATTCTGGGCACATTGTCAAAGCATTGACCCTAGGGGCATCAACTGTCATGATGGGAAGCTTCTTAGCAGGAAGTACCGAAGCACCTGGAGCGTATGTGTATCAGGTAACTTCGTCGGTTTAAAGCTCATGTTAAGCTTCTATCAACTTGCACTGTAGATAATTTAATAAAGTGTCTAATTGAGTTATTACATTTGTTTGATTACTTCCCAAAGTGAACGTGATCACTGTATCATATTAAAAAACGTTTATATACGATATTGTGATGGTTTGGATCTCTTTTTCTTTTCATTTGTATTGAAGGGTGATCGTCGGGTTAAAAAATATCGAGGGATGGGATCTCTTGAAGCAATGACAAAGGGAAGCGATGCTCGGTATCTCGGTGATACAACGAAATTGAAGATTGCTCAGGGGGTCGTCGGAGCCGTTGCAGATAAAGGTTCTGTGTTAAAGTTCATTCCGTACACTATGCATGCAGTTAAGCAGGGTTTCCAGGATCTTGGTGCTTCTTCTTTGCATTCAGCTCATGATATGTTGAGGTCTGGGATTCTGAGGCTGGAGGTATGGCTTAATCTTTTTCCACTTCATCGTTTTGGTTTTTCACAAAACTTCCATAAATTTATTCCCCATTTTATGATCATTGCAATTGCAACTTTTAACCATACAACTCTAGTTAGCTGAATTTAGACAAATGTTGAAAACATCACATGATAATCCTCATGTTGCAATTCAAGTAACTTCGTATTTGTTTATCCAAATCTAATTACTTTGACACTAGATAATCCTGAAGTCATAAGTATACTCTATTTTTGCCAAAAATGGAAGTAATGCCTCAATAACAACGTTAAAACCACGCAAGGGGTGTTTGGGATTGCTTATCAACAGTCAAAAACATGTTTTGTAAATCACGTTTACAAGGCAGGGTGAAAGATTGAAAGACACTTCTCCAAAAACGATGTTTTAAGATAATCGTGTTTAAAAGCACAATGCCAAAAACTCTGCAACTTTTGCAGAACTCATCAGCTGATAAGAAACTCCAAAACGCAATCCCAAACACCACTATAATACCAAAGCTAACAAGAGGGACAATGAGCACAAGTTATGTATGGAAAGATATTATCAAACACCATATGCAATTTTTTCCATTTTCTTTTTCAGGTACGAACAGGAGCAGCACAGGTCGAAGGAGGAGTTCATGGCCTCGTGTCTTATGAAAAGAAATCCTTCTGAGTTCTGACCACCTGAATGGATATCTTTTCTCGAGTCTTCTGCGACACACAAGGTGTTGTATGCTACAAATACATCATAGTTGCAATTAAGTTAAAAGTGGCTTGTTAGAGATATGTTAGTTTTACAATCTAGTCATCATCTTTGTGTGGTTGGAATTGTTTGTCTGAGTTAAGTTTTTTTTAAATAATTGACCTGACACTTTTAAGCGTCAGAGATTATTTCTAAATCCAAATCTTAAAATGAGTTGTTTAATTTCTACAAACCAAACGGTACCAATCTAAAGCTTCTTTGAATTTTTTTGAAAAAAATTTAATGTCATAATATAATAATAAGATATTATAATGCATTTAACCATGCTATTATTTGAAATGCCTAAAAGCATTTGCCATGATACAGAATTTTTATAGTACTTACAGTTGACATTTATTTTAGTTATTTTTAACATTCCATGTCTAACTTTTTTAAATTCACTTGTTTTTAAGGACCAATATCTATAATTCCATAAAACTTTACAAGTTTTTATCATAAAAGTGTTATTAGAAATTTATTTAGAATTTATAATTATCAGACTTATACAAGGATTTGATTGTAGATGTCTTTTTTCCTTTTTTTGAAAGAAAATACTTATATAAAACAAAACACATCCCAATTATAGAAAGTAAAAACAAACTGAGAATCCTACAAGTAGTAGATATCCAGCAAATACCTTCTAAGAAAAACTAACCTCCATTCAAGGAAAACCCTCTTGCCACTGAAAAGTAGAGAAACACTACACACTAAGGCAAAAAGAAACTCACATCCTAAAGGACTTGTACCAGAAAACAACACAAGATCAAATTAAACTCAAATACGAATCAGACTTCCAGACAGAAACATTACCATAACCCGAACTTTTTAAACTTGCATACATATCGTTGCTTATGTAGGATTGGAAACCCTGCTAGACCACTTTAGAGAAACATTTTTAACCCTTCTCGAAATCTATTCAAAACAACTCCATCCATTGATTTTGTTAGATTATTCGACAAGCATACACTAAGGTGACATTTGTTTGCCTCTTAATGAACCGTTAAGAGGCCTTTTAACCTTTAGTGGTTCCATTAAGAAGTATACAAACAACCTCTAAGTCAAGGCTCAAAGCAAAAGACACATTGATCTATACAAGTAAAACAATGGGATTGTTCATAATTTTCTTTACTAGTTGTAGGTTTGGTTGATGAGTATATTTTGCATACATGAAAAGATGGAATATGATCGATCCTCTTTATAAGTCCAAGTACATTTGATGTATCTAAATGACTTGAAAAATACTTAGGAGGGGATACATGTGAAACTTTATGTATAAAATCTATACTTAACGAAATCTAATGATTGATTAAAAAAATTGATATAAGATAGTATGAGGTGAAAGAGGATCATCAAGCCTCAATATTTCAAGAAAAAGTAAAATACGATGATAAAAGGAAGCAATAGGAAAGCAATTGAGAAGGTGCAAGGTTTCAAACACGATGGACATACGCTCACTAATAAACGATATTTGGAATTGCTAATCAACTTTTAAACTTAGGTTTTCAAAACCACGTTGTAATTGCAGGATCATAAATGTTTGTCAAAAAATGCCATTTGAATCCCGAAAATGTGCATGATCATGTTTAAAACACAATGTCAAAGATCTTTATGATGATTTGTAAAACTCTTAAACTAATAAACATCTTCAAACACAATTTTAAACCCTACTAGGTTGTAGATACCTAACATCAAATATGAATGCAATAAACATGTTTACAAGTAAACAATCACGTCATTCATTCTTGCTTTTTTGAAGTCGAGATTTGAGGATGGTTAGCATAAACTACAATCAATGACAAAATGATACAATGGTCATCAAAGTCGAGCTCTCTTATTGTAGCAAGTCAAATACAAAAGACAAATACTGATTAGGGAATGCATTATTTATCTTCGTTTTCAACGCCTGATCATTGTTTCTAGGAATTTGCATTAAAATGCATATTTAAACAAGAAACATGTGTATATTTAGATCAAATGTAAAAATTCACACATCAAACATACAAATTTAATGGTGATCATGGTGTTTCTTACATAAAACATAGGGTTAATATTTAAAAAAAAACTCTACGAACTTTCATGAATTTATTCGATTAAGTCACTGTTTAGGGACTTAAGTACTTGAAATAAAAGTTCAGTGACTTAATCGATAATTGCATGAAAGTCCGTGAAGATTTTCAGTATCAACCCTAAAACATATCCATATAAATAAGATAAAAAAAATACTATCATCAAACAATGATATAAATTCTTATAATAATAGTAACTTTTAAAAGTTTTATAACTATTGGTGTTAAAAAAGTCAACATTCATGGATTATTTAATAGACAAAATCTGAAAATAATAATTTCAGATTTTTGGATAAATCTTAAATGACATAAAAGGCCTATGGTCCCATACGGATGCCCACTTTATCTCTATCTATACTTCAGTGCTTCGCGGGGCTAGGTCCGAACCGCTGACTCTGCCCATCAAATTAGGAGGCCATTCTTCCCTAAACCTTATTAGCCGTTGGATCTTAATCCAACGGCAACTGCAGCGCGTCCACTAATGTCATCCAAAACCTATGCGACACCTAACTCACTCTCCCCTTCTTCCCTCTCTCTGCAACCATCTCGCCGGTGAAACGACAAAACGAAACCCTACCGACGACGATCATCTCTCTCATCTTTTATCATCCGTTCGATCAAAGGTGTGTGTGTGTATGTATGTATATTCATGTTATCATTTATGTGTGTGTCGATGATATGTTCCGACCTGCATATGATTGAAGCTAATTGTATTATTTGTTGTGATTTCTGCATGTTTCAACGATCAATTTGATGACGAAAAGGTAACATTGATCGAACAATATGTTATGGAAAATTGGATGGTGAAATTGGTGAAAAGATGTCATGCGTTTGATTTTGGATAATTAAACATTAGTACCTTTCATATTTAAAGATTTTTTAGTCTTTTTTTTTTAAGTTTTATTTAATATCCTTGCAATTTCTTAATATCGTGAAATGTGGATGTCAAATTTTCCTGCTTAGAGTAAATTATTGATGCTAATTTTGATATTATAGAGCAACTGATGGCACATATGACGCTCAAAAGTCGATAGGAGAGATAGTAAGTGAATTTGAGCATGGAAAATAATTAAAAGAAAAGTTAAAGTAGGATGATTGTACCTAAGCTCAGGTATGTAATTGTTCTATATATGTAACCTAAAGATGACAAGATAGCTTCTTTTTTATGGCAGCTTGTTTTTAGGCTACAGACGAAGTCACTATTATGCAAATTCATTGTGGTATCTACAAGTTTTAAGAGTCTTCAGATCCTGCTATCTATGTAGATGCACCCAAATATGGTTGCAATATAGTGATTAAAACCATGCACACATTTTTTTTTTCATATACGGATTTAAATGGAGCACTGATGTTTATTAGTTTCAACTTGCAAGGATAGTGAAGATAAAATGGTGAATTAGGAATGGAAAAGAACCAATTGCAGAAACTTTTATGTTGATGCGATGCCAATTTTTCTCCACTAAATTAGATAAATTTGCATACGCTTAGTATATATAGTTCATTAGATACCACAGGTTGAAGATTAGTGAAAACAGGATGTTAAATTCGGTAGTTATAATTTGCAATGTTCTAAAAAGTGTTAAGCGGAACTAGGCGGTCAAGTGACCTGCTAGCACTTAATTGCTAAACAAATGCAGCAATGCTTCAGTGGTTCACTTAGATATTTAGTATATAATTATCTTAAGCTAATGTAAAACATTTGAGACTTAAATGCTTGGAAATTATACATTTATGATTTAAGTTTTCTATTAAAAAAATGATTAGTTGCATTGTTCTTTGATACAATTACTAAAAAATGATTGAGAACATCCTCTCCAAGTTGAAGAAGTTGATTAACTGCCACTACATTTGTTAAAATGCTTCATTTAGCAGTTAGCTGCTAATTGAAGAGGTAGGGTCGCTTACCATTATGGGTATGAGAGATAAATGTATGTAAAGACCAACTCTTCAGATTCCTCTATTTATTCTGGCTGAATAAGTAGGTATGAATGTATAATGCCATCGTCATGTGGTTAGGTGACAAACATAAGCATGTTGGGTTATTGTATTTTGCAGTGTAGGCGTTTGTTCCCTTTAAGATAAAATGCTGGCTTTTAATAGGGCGGCATAAGCTGAGAGAAAAACCCTTGTTATATTTCTACTGAAAAAAGAATATTTGACTTTTATTAGCTTGAATTCGGAGGAATAAACACTTGGTAGATTTGTGCATCTTAATGATAAAAGTTGTTCTATTGTTTTTTCAAACAAGAGTCCCCTCCTAAGTAATACGAACACTCTAATCAATGCACAAACTTCTTTATATAGAAACCTTGTTTTATTATTTAATGCAATACCACATTTCCCTTAAGTTAGATAAGTTTATGTTAGGGTTTAAACAAGTGACACTTATGCGGTATGCCCCCAAAGTAAAGTTTAGACTCTTTCTTTCTTGATGGAGGATAACACTATTTTTTGTACTGGTTGCTATTATATTCTTTACTAAACTCCAGAACATCAACATAGCATTGAATGGGGTGAGTGTTGCAAGGCTGGAATTTTATAATTTATTTTATTGTAATTCATTATCTCACAAAATAGATTAGATACTAAATCCATCATGTTCTAGTCAAGGCTTCAAGCATATTGGAGTATTAATAGTACTTTTTGGTAGACAAAATCAGTTGTTTCAAATTCTCTGATAAGAACCCATAATGTAATAATCTAAACTGACTGCTTTTGTTACATTTATATGTGTTGAAATTTCATCTTTTGCAGAAATTTCTTTTATTAATCTATTCATTATGATATGTAGTTTGTATATGACCTTTCGATTTTCATGGACTTCTAATTCGGTCAATGAAATATACCTTCACTTTACTACATCAGATCGTATTATTTGGTGGAGAATGATCAGAAGTGAACAATTCATTAATGGGAATCTTTATGCTTTGGGATTGGAATCAAAGAATGTGTAAGAAGTCTAAACATTACATTTCACCTAAAGTAAAACAAAGCCACCACAAATGGCAAGAGAATACTCATTTTCTAAGCATTCTTTTACCTACTCTGTAAAGATTACACACGCTGTTTGAAGTTCCTTTTCGACAACGTATACGTGATGAGTAAATACTCATTGTAAGATTTAAAAGCACAGAAGAATATACTGATTGTTATATGATGTTGAAGTTGGAATAAGCATAAAGACAATTCGACAAATAATCAATCTATGATTTATCCAGGTTCTGGTTGAGATATTAGCAGGCTCCTTTGATTGCTGAATTACAAAAGTGGTCTCTCTCTGACTTCATACTTCTGTATCCTTTCAGGTCAGAGAAGTTGTATATAAAAGGAAGAAAGATGATGGTATTTATGGTGTTTGAAGAGGAAAACTGTCTATGAAATTTCACTTCTGAAAAGATGCAGAAACATAGTGGATTATTGATAAAACAATTATACAAGTGTGCTTTGGCATGGATGTTGAAGTTATGAGTGTGGAAGAGGAGAACATGGTGCAACATGGTGTTGCCTTTGATCGGTATGATGATTTTGACAGTGGAGCCGACCCAGCTGGAATTTCTGCAGCTCATGATAAAGACAGGGAAATCGAGCCACGCCTGGGTTTGGAATTTGCGTATGTAGATGCTGCAAAGATTTTCTACAACGAGTATGCTAAACGTGTTGGGTTCACAACACGTGTCAATCAAAATGCCCGCTCCACGTCTGTTGCAACTGTTGCTGTGCGAGAATTTCTGTGTGCTGCATCAGGAGACGGTTGCAATGCAATGCTTAGGATAGAATCAAAAGGTCAAAGTAGTTGGGTTGTCACTAAATTTGTTAAGGAACATAATCATTCCATCACAGGTACTCGTAAGGTGCATTACCATCGACAAAAACGGCATTTTTCAAGTGCTACAAAGAATGCATCTGACAGTTACCCACTGGTAGGAGTTGTTCCTAATGGCGTTATGTATCTATCAATGGACGGAAACCGTGTTCCTGCAGAAACAAGCCATGGATCTAGAAGTGCTTCTATGGAATCAAACCGTGGTGTCCAGATTTCTGATTCTATTGCTAATTCTGCTAGGCATGCTACCAGTAAAAGGTCATTAGGAAGAGATGCTCAGAATCTTCTAGATTACTTCAGGAAAATGCAGGCTGAGAACCCTGGTTTTTTCTATGCCATACAACTAGATGAGGATAACCGTATGGGTAATGTGTTCTGGGCTGATGCAAGGTCAAGAACTGCTTATAGTCATTTTGGTGATGCTGTTACACTGGACACAATGTACCGGGTGAAACAGTATAAAGTCCCATTTGCCCCTTTCACAGGGGTCAATCATCATGGCCAAACGATTTTGTTTGCTTGTGCATTGCTTCTAGATGAATCTGAGTGTACATTTACATGGCTTTTCAAGACATTTCTTGCTGCCATGGGTGATCGTGCCCCCGTATCTTTAATCACAGATCCTGAGAAATCCATACAGGCTGCTGTTGCACACGTTTTTCCAGGAACCCGTCACTGTATCAGCAAGTGGCATGTCTTGAGAGAAGGCCATGAAAGGTTGGCACATGTGTGTCACATGCATCCTAATTTTCAAGTCGAGTTGTATAACTGTATAAACTTGACAGAGACAATCGAAGAGTTCGAAGCGGCATGGGATTTTATTCTTGATAGATATGATCTTAGAAGGAGCGAATGGCTGCAATTGTTGTATTCTGTACGCCAACAATGGGTCCCAGCATATTTCCGCGATACCTTTTTTGCTGCAATTTCTTTCAATCAGGTTTACGAGAGCTCTTTTTTTGACGGTTATGTAAATGAACACACGACCGTGCCTTTGTTCTTTAGGCAGTATGAAAGAGCTTTGGAGAACTCGTTTGAGAAGGAAATAGAAGCAGATTTTGATACGACATGCAACACCCCTGTATTGAGAACGCCATCACCAATGGAGAAACAAGCAGCAAATTTATACACAAAAACAATATTTTCAAAATTTCAGGAAGAGTTGGTTGAAACGTTTGTTTACACTGCAAATAGGATTGATGGTGATGGTGCTGTAAGCACATTTAGGGTTGCAAAATTTGAAGATGATCAGAAAGCATATACCGTTTCCTTGAATGCTGGAGAGTTAAGGGCAAATTGCAGTTGCCAGATGTTTGAGCATTCAGGCATTCTTTGTCGACATATTTTGACGGTTTTTACTGTGACAAACGTACTTACATTACCATCCCATTACATTCTGAAACGATGGACGAGAAACGCAAAATGCAGCATTTCATTGGAAGAGCGTGCTGATGTAAACAGCCAGGAGTCCTTAGGCCTTCGTTACAACCAACTATTGCGGGAAGCCATCAAATTTGCCGAGGAAGGGGCCGTTACTCCTGATACATTTACAGTGGCAATGACTGCTCTTAGGGAAGGAGGGAAGAAGGTTTCTGCTGCAAAGATAAACGTGGCAAATTTTACACCTCCCAATCCACAGGCCAATGTGACTGGCCATGATAACCGTAAGACCAGTTCTTCAGCACCAGATACGACACCTTTATTGTGGCCACGTCAAGATGAAGTAACGAGACGATTTAATCTTAATGATGCTGGTCTTTTGGCTCAACATCTTACTGACTTAAATCTACCGCGCATGGCTCCAGTCTCTCTGCGCCGTGATGATGGCCATCCTGACAACATGGTATGATGTGTTTTGCTGTATGATATTTTTCTTGTTACGTAGTACTCTTATTTGATATGAAGAAGGATGTGATTGTCATTGTATTCTTATGGTGTCATGCAGGTGATTCTTCCTTGTCTAAAGTCAATGACATGGGTAATGGAAAACAGAACTTCACCTCCAGCAAACAGAGTCGCTGTCATAAACCTGAAGGTATTCATTTCAAGCTATCATCTTTAGTACACATATCTGTCCTACTAGTTTATTTCATTGGTTTTAAAATTATTCAATATTGTATAAAAGATATTCTAATGATCTTAGATTGCTTGCTATAAAAGTGAGAAGTTTATGGTGGAATGCTCATTTTAAGGAATTGAGAGGAAAATTGTTTTTTAGCATCTTCAATACTTGCCATCAGGATCTCTGTGATGTCAAACCTATGATAAGCCTAAAAATCTGAGACTATAGGATTAACCAAATCACATAACGAAAGAGTGTTGTCTTTTATTCATTTGTGGGTATTAAAACAGAAGGAGAAATTCCATGAATTAGTTTTCTTTCTATAGAAATCTAATTATTCAGAGCATTTGATTTTGGGAAAATTGCATAGAAAGGTAACATGCTTTAGGTTGATTTCTATTTTAAGTAACAGACTATGTTTGCCCCAATAGAAGGTAAATGTACTTCAAAAAAATTTAGAAAGGGCAAATTTTACGTTTATGGTTGTAAAAGTTCCCTAAAAAGTATCAGACAAAATCACTAATGAAGTAATGACTAAAAAAATTCCCCTTTTAAACTTTTATACAAGTACATTACCTTTTATTGGGGCAAACCATAGGCCAGTACCCAAAATGGAAAGTTGCCTAAACTATGTTACCGTTAGTGCCATATTTCCTTTTATTTTTATCGCTTATATTTTAGTGATCTGTAGAAAATTACCAGTTACTTCTACTTCCAGATTATGTATAGTAAAACCACTCGAACTATACCCTCCTACTTTTATAGAAATTAAATCTTTACAGCATCTAATTACCGTAAATAAAGTTTGCACTTCTAATGAAGATTTTTTTGATGCCAGATATGGATAAAAGTACCTAAAACTACTTGAATGTGCGACCCAATCATAAGCCATTCATGGTAAAACATGAAAATTTACAGAAATTTCATTTGATTATCTATTTTTCTGATTACTACAAAAATGGATATAAAGAACACCAAAATTTAAATTTTGCGTATTCTCTAGTTGACAGTTTCTTTGCATGTGTCTGTTTTGCTTACATTGCACTAAAGCACTAAATAATACTATTGAACAAAAATGTATGAAAAATCTTATGTGCACGAATATTGTATTTGTAATGATGATGAAGAATATTTTAACTTGGAAGTTGGAATCTCTTCAGAAGAGGAAGTATTGCAATTCTCATGAGACATCATCCAAGTGTTGCCACACAAAGGCACATAGTCACACACACACATACATGTATATGTAGATGTACATACAAAGTGTTGTCTGTCTATACATGTGTATTATAGTGTTGCATCACTCGTAGCATAAGGTCAATCACAGTTTTCTATTTGCTAAACAATAAATATTTTAATTTGTGTAGAGTACAAGTATGCATAACATACAACTTATTTGAAATAAGTTCATTTGGAATGATATAAACTGTTAATTTGCTACCCCACCACACCTACCCCTAGCCAAGGCCGATGCCACCACAAGCGCTACCCTGTTCTTTACCCACGCCTCCTACCACCTCCATGTTTCTCCCAACCCAGCTCCTGCTCCAAGCATTTCAAATTGAATTGTTTAGATAAATTGTTCATGGAAATTCGTTACAAATACCCTTAAACATAAATTTGTTCCAAATACATAAATGCTATCAAACAAATGTTTGCAAGTGTCCTTAAATATTAAACATGAATTAATGATCATCACTAATGGCTCGATCAACAATTATGATTCAATTTGCACAGCTCTCATTGAAGATGATATCCTCATGTGATCCTCACTCTATACACCTATATGTATGGAGATACACCATACATGCATACAAGTGTACATAGAGTTTGTGTCTATACACACACTTGTATACGTATAGTCTATAAATAAGATGTTTGTATGTTTGTGTATACTATAGGGTCTAGTTTTAAGAGAAATAAAAGACAATGAATAAGCTACCGTTCATTCATTCAATACGTTCAAATGCTCCAACCATATGTCCTTTCTTGGGAGAACCGAAAACCTATCAGCTACTAATACAGAAACGATCCCATTTCTGTTCTTCCAGTTATGCACTTATGCTCTTAAAAAGAGCCAAATATATCACAAGAAAACCAGTTGTTTTGTTTTAATGAAGTGGGCTTTTCATGCATCGGTTTGAAGGTGACTGCAATTATTAGAGAGCTGAGGCGTAAAGCCTAACACTCAAGTTAATATATATTAACACAGCAACCCGATAAAAAACTAAATAGAAAGTAGTACTCACGTTTTTTATCGCCTTCCTTAGCATTGTGGTCACCTTCTTACTATATGTTAGGGGACAAATAGTTTTTTGTAATAACTTCATACATGTTTTGATGAGATGTCAATCTTATGACTTATTTAATTTCCACCACAAATATATACCACTCTCTTAAGGGAGGTTAGAATTTATACATCGAATGTGCTTTCACATGTAAAAATACTGATCATCTTATTTGATTATCTCTGATATTTAAGTATTGCTGTTTGTAGTTGCAAGATTATAGAAGAACACCAGCAAGTGAATCAGAAGTTAAGTTTCAGCTTTCGACTGTTACGCTAGAGCCAATGTTGAGGTCAATGGCTTACATCAATGAACAGCTCTCTGCCCCTGCTAATAGGGTCGCTGTCATTAATTTGAAGGTCTGACAAAAATAAATCTGTTTCTCTCAAAATTTGATTATAGGTAGCACAAAGTATTGCAATCCGGTGTTTTCCTTGTTTCTAACTTGGTCGACTGCTTTAAATGGCATCAAATTAGAAATGCCCCTAAACATTTGATGCCTTTTTCACAAGGAAATCAGAACCAATTAGGAAATAGAATCACTAAAATATTGTGTTCTTGTGTTATCTTATGTTGATAGTTTTTTTCATTCCATTTTGTTGTGAACATTTCTCTTTTATGTTGTGTTTCCAGCTTCAAGATACAGATACTACTTCAGGAGAATCGGAGGTGAAGTTTCAGGTGTCTAGGGACACATTAGGTGCTATGTTGAGATCAATGGCTTATATCCGTGAGCAGCTCTCGAATACAGTAAGCTTTAAAACCATGCGACATATTGTCATTTTATCTATTATCATTATTATTACTTTATTAGAACATTTACTCGGTTTTGTTAGGAAGGCCAAAAATACATAATAAAATCATGTTTTAGTTTTATGCATTCTTATAACGGATAGATATCTTGCATAGTGGGCTTATTAGCTTAGGGCTTAGTGTTAGGTCATTGTAGACCCTAGTGAGTTTCTGTCAGCCTAAATCCACCTTAGGACTTTTCTTCGAGCTTGTAATTTGTCGACCTTCTCCTGCCCAATAGAAAATTAGAAACTCAGTGCACCCAAATATGATGCCGGTTGTTAGTTACATTCTCAATGTCGATTTTTTAAGATCACATATCTGTTTTGCAGGCTGAATTACCATCAGAGACTCCGTCAAAGAAACCAAGAAAATAGAAACCATAATTTTCTGTTCTATAACCACCCAATAAATGCCAAACAATACACTCCATCGAAAGAGATCCAAATCTTTCCCTACAATTTGGGCACCAGTTTTTCAGGTATAATACATCAAGTAATATTCTTGCAAACTGCAAGTTCGTATGCCTTTTTGGATGTCTTATTGCCTCCACAAATTTGTACAAGTAAAGGTTGCAAAGATGAGTTAATCAGCCTTCTTTCAGGTTTTGTTTTACCGATTGATTAAGTTAGTAGTTGATTTAGTCTAATTACATGCATACATGATATGGTCTGTTGTTAGCCTAAGAGCATTCAGATAGAAAAGGTGTTTTTGCCATGCTTCTGTGATTTACTGTATATACTTTTTGATAATACCGATCTAAATTAGAGTCGTTTGTTCATAGTAGTTATTTTTAATGTTAAGCATTTATGTTTTGTTATAAAATGCAAATCGCTTGATTGGTTTTTGGTGAAACGACTTAAAATGGGGTGTGCGACAATCCAAACCATTGGAGAAATGACTAAAATTGGGAAACTGAGAGCCGAACTGAATGATACTAATTCGGTGTGGTCCTGATTTTATCCTAACCTCTACGATTAAAAAAATAAAAACTAAACTTTTTTGTTCAAAGAGAGTAACAGAGGAAGTAACGAGATAGTGAGTTAGGTGACATTTGATTTGCTGAATGTAATATCAATGAATTGAAATTTAAATTTTAGTTATTGTGTCTGATGGTGAGGATAAAAGATAGTTTCTAGTGTTAGTTAAGTATTTTGGATACTAATTCATGTTTGAGTTGGAAACAATGTGAAATTCCTAGAAGCACGTAATTTTATATCAAATAAATAATATTTAACTCTTCATATTATTAACAGAAGTTCTAAACAAGTTAAATTTGAATTTTAATATTTCATTCTACAAATCAAATGTCTCCTTAAAATCAATTTTTATTTTGGATAGTGAATTATATTTGGTATTTAAAAAAATGGACAAAAGTTACCTTTTTATCATATATGATTGTGAAACGACAACCCTTTCTATATGGGATGTATTTAATGGTTAATTGTTAATCCACAAAACTTTCACTTAAGAGCTCAAATTAAAACTTGAATCTTTCATGATTTTAAAACGATGGTAGTTGGAAGTGATGTTTTATTTTAATGATTGCACGAGCAAGAATGAGTGGTTGTTTGTTTACTTTTTAACGGAATCATTAAGAGGCTCGTTCAAAGGTTAAACCACCTATTAATGATTCCATGAGATGTGGGAGGAGTAACGAAGCCGATGATGTGCGATAGCACGAGCAAGAATGAGATGGTTATCAAGGATTCAAAGATCATGGATGATGTGGGAGGAGTAAAGAAGCCGATGGGAACTTGAGAACTACAAAGAAAGTGTAAGGAAAGGTGAGTGTGATTACGAGGGTTCGAATTATAAGTACTCTAATTATGGATTTATTTATGAATATTAATTAGCATTTCCGTATCAAAAATGTCATGTTTGGAGTTTGAATCCTCTATTAGTTTTGGCATTTTATGTCATTTGTATTGTTGATCATTAGATTTGGCTAATATTTCGGAAGCAAAATGAACAAGTTCAATGGATAGGCTAGGTTAAACTTTCATTTTACTAATTTGATAAACAAACAATTAATATTAGGTAAGGTAAGGTGAAAATGTAATGAATAAAAATGATGCGATTTTTATTTTTTGACCAACAAAAAAATTGAATTTTGTTTTCTTTTTCAAATTATAGTGTTATTCGATTATCCATATTTTAGTAAATCTTTTTAGTTTTAGTATTCATTTGATTATTTTTTTTATATCAACTTGATGATTGAATGAATAAATATTAAAATATATTAGGGGCATTGATATATGTACACCCTATTTCCTTAATTTTTACTAATCACACATCTCCTTACTCACATGATTTTTGTTAATGACGTGAGACTCAATGATTAAAAGTTAATCCCCTCTCACATTAAGAAGGGAGGTGTGTGATTAACAACTGAGAGGGTGTGCGTATAGAATTGCCCTATATTAGTAATATAAATATTCAAGTTATTCATTCTTTGTAATTTACATTCCTTAATCCATCATACCAAGGTTGTTTTAATACCTGTTTGACTCGCAAAATAAATTTGAAAGAATTAAAATTCATTTATAGGGTGTTTGAAACTTTAAATTACAAAAAGGTCAAATTGAAATTTGTTTAAATTCCATCAAAACCTATTGTTGAAGAAATTCACTATTCCTGCTTATTTGTAACATGTTAGATTTCAACATTTCACCACTTACACTCTTAGCCGACCTTAAACCATGGTTATTAAGATCGCGAGTAAGATCGTAGGATCGGTCGATCCTACGATCCTACCAAGTGATTTCGAGTAGGTTCGGTGTAAGATCGTTTTTTGACAAGATCGGACGTAGTATTGTGGGATCGTTCGTAAGATCGTAGGATCGGTCACCGATCCGATCCTACCTTTTACTCGGTCCGGACTCTCTTAATCGGGTTCCCGTGGATCATTTACCGATTCGATCTAACCTTTTACTTAATCCAATCATTTTATCCATTAGGGTAGTGAGTCAATTATAGGATGTATGATTAGTTGACTTTTTTTGGATGACAATAAATATTTTAAACATGAATGTACGTTGTTTTCCATTTGTTGTATAAATATTTTTTTGAAGCATTATATAATTAATTTATAATATAATATCACAATTATAGTACATAGAAAGAAAATTTAAAAAGTAGTCATTTTTGGTAGGATCTTACGATCCCGATCCGATCCTACGATACCGATCTTGCAAAGACGAAAACGATTATAGATAAGATCTCGATCCTGACAATCTTGCCTTAAACATCATTTTGCATTCTAGCAAATAAAACACACTACAAACTATAATATAAATGGGCATTGCTATATGTACACCCTCTTTCCTTAATTTTTAATAATCAGACATCCCTTACTCACATGATTCTTGTTAATGACGTGAAACTCAATAATTAAAAGTTATCTCCTCTCACATTGAGAAGGGAGTGTGTGATTAGCAATTGAGGGGGTGTGCGTAAATTCTATTTTCTTAAAATTTCATCCAGTTGAACGAATAGATAGGGGTGTGCAAAATAACCGAACCCGAATAACTCATCCGAACCGAACCTTATTTGGGTTTAATGGGTCGAGTTATTCGGTTTTCGGTTTGTTAATCGGATTAAATGGTAACCGAATAAGGTTTTCGGTTCGGGTATCGGGTGGGAAGCAAAACAAAAATTCAGGTCACCCGAATAACCCATATATCAATTATTATAGAATTAATTGTAATAATAGTATATCATCTCATCTTGACATCTTGCGTCTATTTTAGTAAAGATATAAGTTTTTATTTTTTATAAACCAAAAGCACGTCTCTTTTTGACTCTTCTACAATTCCTCATATATAGAATATAAATACTCAAATACTTAATTTTAAACTTTTTAACCTGCTTAACTCGTTCTACCCATTTTACCCAACCCATTTAACTCATTTAAACCATTTTAGAGAGGATTCTATTTTTATACTAAAACCGATTAACCCAAACCGAATTACCCGATACTCATTTAACCCAAAACCGATTAACCCGTTCTTTTATTTGGTTTGGGTTCGGATAGTTAACATATACTCTCATACCCGAACCGAATAACTCAAACCCGTTTAACCCGCCCGAATAACACCCTTACGAACAAATATTATAAAAGAAATAACAATCTCATCGACAATACACCATCCAACAAATAGTCGTTTGATCAACAATTACTTCACAAGTTGAATCTTTATAAATAGGTAAAATCCGATCGGTTTTTGGTTATGGACTTTCTTGAATTTTCAGCATACTTCTCATCATCAAAGCCTCCTAAGAAACAAAATAACAACCGAATTAAACTGTGCACAGTTCTCGATTCCGACTGTTATGAATAAAGTTTTGACAGTTCAAATTCTTTTGGAGCATTACACACCCACAACACTGCAAAATCCCCAAGCAAAAAAAACACTCGAAATCGCAAATTTGATTAAAAATTAGCAAAACGATAATTTAATGTCAAACGTCATTCATAATAAACGTATCATTCAAACTCATACATGACCCAAATGGTAAATGAGTGATCATGCGAAAACCATCATAAGCACTTTCGACAATAAAAAACCGAAAGAAGAAAGTCCTCAAATCTTTTTCTTGCGTCCCGCAAGGTAAAGAAAGCGTTGTCGAATTATAATTTTACATCCACTACAAATTCATTTTCTATTTTGTCTTCCAACTTCACCGACTGAACGAAGAATACAATGTTGTTGGTCATTTGCTGCTTCACAATGTCTGTAGATGGATACGACCGACCATCGTCAGAAAGTAGAAGCCGGATGATACCTTTGGTTCAGATTTTTCCCTTACAGACTCCTGTAGTCTATAACCGTAACCTCGTCCTCAGGTGCATCAAGGTCTTGGTAGCTGCACATATCATAATCGACCACTTTATTTACTACATACTGTCTACTTCTTTAAATACAAATTTATAATAAAGCACAACTTGCCTTCTTAAACGACGAGGATCCTGTCTAAATGACGGTGGTAAAGCAATTATTGGAGCAGGACCACTCATCTGAGGCCCAGTCCGCCCATTTCTACCACCGCCTTCGAAAGGAGAAGGCCCGCCCTGATCTCGCAGCATCCGCATTGCAACTTCAGGAGGAGCAGGGACAAAGGGACCCAAAGGACTGCAAATTATGAGCGTATGTAATACGTTAAACCAAATAATAAAAAGAGACACCAAGACATGCAAATGGACAAAAGGTGAGCTCACCCAGCACCAGGTACGGGCATCAGCACCGGAGGAGGAGGAATGTCGGATGGAAATGGTGCGTGTAGACCTTGCCCACCAAAAGAATCAAACATCTGTTCATCAGCATGTCCCCCGCCACCACCATCATTGTTTGACTGAAAATCCTCTGAATTTTCACCCCTATCAAATCTTTCACCACCATTGTTTCTGCTATCATGTTCTCTGCGGTTCCCTCGCTCATCTTTCATTCGATTATCAGCTCCAGGCCTACGCCTCTGGGGTCTGTCCCTCTGCAAAGACGTTTAAGTATCTTAACAACATGTAATAAATAGCAGCCATAATAAGTCACCTTCCTCCCAAAAAAAACCCTACTGAAATGGAAGGTTACCGGTAATGATTGTTGCATGATAGGTATCCCGCCAGGTGCATCTTCATCACTGTAGGTTTCAAGAATATTATATCAACGCCAGTTTCCATAAGAAATGGGGGGAAAGGAATAAAGGTCGTCAAGAGTTGCACTTACTTCATATAATTTTGGAAATATAGATCTTCACGAACTTTAGAAGTTACCTCCATCACAAGTTCAGGGTGTTTCAGCTTTAAATGTTTGTGAACAAACTCGGCAGCATGAAACAGCTTTGTGCAACCCTTTGCCCCACAACCATACTTCCATCCGTACTTTTCATCCCGAATTTTACGTACATAAGGATCCAATGACTCAGCTGCTGCTGCATCTATCTTTTCCTTTGCAGTCATTATCTCCAAGGGGTCTTGACCCTTCAATCTTTCCTGCCAACGTGAATCTAGTTTCTTTTCCCACTCAGACCCGTTAATTTTCACATCAGAATTTTTGGACTCTCCCCTTACATGTCGTAGACCCTTCGCGTCACTTTTCTCAGTCAATCCATAATAATCCACACCATGAATGCGCCAGAGATAAGTAATGAGTGTATCAAGTAACTCGACACCCTCGAGACCTTTGACCGTGGCTGAACCACGTATAATCACAACTGGGCCACTAGAGCTACCATGAGACTTATCTCTGTGGGTTCTATCATTATCAGCCCTAGATAATATATTATCCTCGATACCTTTCTCCAGGTCAAGCTTCTTAACAAGTGCTTGTGCTTGTTCAATGTCAGTTAGAATCCGTCTGGGTTCAGAACTGACCGGGTGAGCCTTTGGGGCAGCTGAAAATGGATCGGATTCTTTTGCCGAAACCCGACCATGCCGTCTTCTTTTGCCACCCACATCCAATTCATCTTCAGAATTCGGATTACTTGTCTGCCCTGACTTATTTGAAGATGAAGCAGTAATCCCAGGTCCTCTGATTCATGTAACAGATGTTAGTGGCCTATTATTAAGAAAGCATGAGACATTACGAAGGAGCTATCACAGCAACATCTCTTACAAATCTATTGAATCATTCTGCAAATCGAGCAAAAATTCCTTAGCCAGCTTTCGAGCGGATTCATTTCTCCTGGAAAAGAGAACATTTGCAAATTTAGATAAAAAATAAAGAACCACCAACTGTTTCACGAAAACAAGATCATTTTTAATCGTGACAATGAGCTTCTTGTACAGAATACTATATGCGCACCTTTCTATAACTGAAAGCAAATTTGTAGGATGATATTTGTCTTTCAGCCTACATATAATCAAACATCAGAAGGGAGAAAACAAAATACTGAAGCTCCGGAAGTCTAAGATAAAGAGATAAAGGGGAAATACCAGTCTTCGCCTTTATGTGCATCAAAATAAGCCCGTTTCTGGGTTGATATGTATTCAGATTTGTATTCCTGATACCTGTGGAGCAAGAAGACTTCACTAATCATCAAACCAAAGGACAGAGGAAGGCAATATGAAATTTAGTATGAGGACCTTAACATACCTGCGTTCCGCTTCGGATGGCAGAACATCGTCTTCAAGCTCCTGAATAAACAGCTTATAAGACATCAACCCTTCTCTGCAATAACAAAATGACATGTCAAATTCACATGCAAATATCAGCGACGCTCTGCATTGTAGTTTACTCAAATGGTATCTTCGACCCAGAAGGCCAGAATTAGTAACCTGAATACACAACTCGTCTAACACAATAAAATGGTATCTTAGTCAAAAAAACATAAAACAATTAGAAAAGGCAACGTTGTCTGACCAATCTGCTGACTGCTGTCAAGGAAACTAAAGTGAGAGTTAGAAAAGTAACAGCACGGGAATAGGCATAATTCCACATGTTCAAGAACCTTTATGTTACGTATATTCTGTCACCTCTTACTTCGACCCAGAAGGCCAGAATTAGGAACCTGAATACACAATTGGTGATAGAGAATATGATATTATGTTGATAACCCACCCAACAGGCCCAGGCCCAGACCCAGTAACAGCCCTAGGTTAGAACTATATATAGAGAGAGAGGAAGGCAGAGAGGGGCATGTGTGATTTTGTTTTGTTAAGTCGGCTGTTAGCTTGGGCAGAGAGAATTTGTTCTCTTCTGAGTTTGGACAGTAGGGTTTCCTTACTGATTTGTTTATCTTTGATTCTTAATCATTCAGCTCTTCTTCTTCTTACTTTACTGTTTCAATTCCTATCAATTGGTTCCATTGCCGGGAAACCTCGAAATGGAGAATTCAGAAACCCATTTGATTTTACGTGTTGAAGCACAATATGTGAAAATCCAGAACCTCTCCAATCAGGTACGGGATCTCTCAGCTACTGTTCGTTCCATGAAGGAAACAATACTGGATTTGCCAAAGAAGTTGGAGAAGATGATGATAGAGCGTAAGTTCACCAGCATCAACCATCTCGATGAATCCCTCTTCTCCTTCGCTAAATTATGTGAGAAGATGTTGAAGGGTAACGTGGAACATCCATTAACGCCAAACCCAGATCCTGATATTTGTGCAACCGAATCACATACTGAAGAGAACACTTCTAATGACAAAACCCCAATTCAACACCAACATGGTTTCATCAAAACCAACCACTCCAGCGAACCACCCTTTTCAAAGGAGAGACAACCTGTGTTTGATAAAACCAATATTTGTGGATGGGTGGAGCCATATTTCCAGGTATATCAGACCCCTTCGTTTCATAAATTCAAATTTGCCCAACTATGTCTCAGTGTACCAACATTACACTGGGATATGACCCCATTCATCAATAACTCTGATACCATTAGGGTTTGGTTCCCAAGAAAATTGGTGGTTCGATTTAGCGGAACCAAGTTCCGTAGCGCACCAGAAGCACTGGAGTATTTGTGCCAGGGGAATAGCATCGACAAATGCGTTCATGAGTTTGAAGGCATCTCAGACCTAATACTTGATCAAACTGACGAACACTCGATCAGTATGAGTGTACGTAGGTTGAACAACGCCATACGCAATAGAGTGCGAACGCTAAATCTTCATGTGAGCGATGATGTTATGGATTCCACTAGGGATGTGAAAATCGGTATTGGTGTTCATAGAAGAAAGACAAGGAACGTTGGATCTGTTCTTACCAGGTACGTTACGTACGTATATGGAATTAATGGATCTGGTGGTATGGAAGATTATAATCAGGCCCAATTTGGTAAACCTAGCCCAAGAGAATTAGGCCCAAAGTTGGAACAATTTAATTACTCAGTTTTGCAGTCCAATAAAGACCAAACTCTGGTACGTTCTTTTGCTAACCAAAAACCTTACTCCTCTTTTCAAAACACTGGAACTCGCCGTTTAATCAAGCAGGGATTGGAGGATCGGATGAGAAAAAAAGAAAAAGGGGGTGATGATGGTGAGACGTGTTGGGTCGAAGCAGCCTTGAAAGATGAAGTTGTCGTTGACGATGAATTAAGCGGAATACCCTCCATGCTTCTAATTGGCATTAGGACCACACACAATTTTTTGTCAAGAAGGTTAGCAATCTACAACTCTCCATTTAAAGGTGAAGTGTTATTAGCCTTGATTCCTGACCAATCCAATGAGCAATCAGTTGGAATGTTTTTTCTGGGGCTGGAATGTGGCATCAAAAATTGGATACGAGCACCGAAACCTTCCTCCGGTAACCAATCCATGGATTTCACACTTCATGTCACCATCAGTGCTGCAGTTTGCGAAGACGATTTGGGAACAAAGGGAAAAACGAGTTTGGGTACTGTTGGATTTTCACAGAACTCGTCTAGTTGGACAACTGATTATCCGTTAGATTGGATTGCTAGGAATGCTCATAACTCGTATCAGTGTTCTTTGCTTAACAGACTCTCCATGATAATAGGTTCAACAACCAAACATACCCAGTCTCACCCTTTGAATCTGTCCAGAATCCCAAGCTCAACTAACAGTAACAGGCGACAACTAACCAATAATGACTGGGAGGATCAAACAGAAGGCTCGTGTTTTAATTGTGGGCAACAATACTCTCCACAACACATACGCACGAAGGGTCAATTTTGGGAACATTTGTTTGCCGATGAAGAGGTGATCATCAATGATGGTGAATTCCGCAAGGCAGAGTGGCAGACACAATCACAGAAAGTGCAGTAATCAAACATGTAGGAGTAGATGGAATTCCTGCTCTGGTCGACATCAATGCCACTCTCAATTTCATCTCTACAAGGTTAACAATTGATTTCGGTGGAAGAATGCGAATTAGAATTTCCACAAAGTGTGAGCAAATCGTTATTCAACTCAAGTCATTCACTTGTGTCGTTGATGCTCTAATGTACAAATTGGGACCTTTCGATATAATTTTGGAAGTTGATATATTGGGAACGACAGGGGATATTATTTTTAGTTGCCAAGCACGAAATATTCATTTCTGGAACCAAGGTACATCGATGCAACAAGGCCTCGAGATAGAGTCTACATGTCTTTCACTTCCGAAGAAGTACAAGTCCACCCGCAGTGTGACCAGAGAGAGGGAACCAATTTTACATTGGTTGATTCCATGGCGATTGGGAATTATAGAAGCTGCTACCGGGAAGAATGCCACGGGAAGAATGCCCACATATTACAAAATCCGTTGCTAGATCTCAGGCTTGAGGGCAAGCCTGTTCTTTATGGGGTCGGTATTGATAGAGAATATGATATTATGTTGATAACCCACCCAACAGGCCCAGGCCCAGACCCAGTAACAGCCCTAGGTTAGAACTATATATAGAGAGAGAGGAAGGCAGAGAGGGGCATGTGTGATTTTGTTTTGTTAAGTCGGCTGTTAGCTTGGGCAGAGAGGATTTGTTCTCTTCTGAGTTTGGACAGTAGGGTTTCCTTACTGATTTGTTTATCTTTGATTCTTAATCATTCAGCTCTTCTTCTTCTTACTTTACTGTTTCAATTCCTATCAATTGGCGACTGGTCTAACACAATAAAACAGTAGGAAAAAAAGTGCCAGACACTACTTTGTATTGTTGATATCTGAAGTAACATAGACTTTCTCATCTTTCTTCTACACCCATGGTGTAGGTTCATCTGCAAATAATATTCTAGATTAAGTTACAAGACAAACAGACCAGGATCCAACCCTAAGGATGCGTTTAGTTACCGAAGGTTACAGGAACGAGGGCTTCTTGTCAAAGATTCAAGAACAAGGCGTTGATTCACACCCATCCATTCAGGCGTTGTAAGGTTTCATGGTCAAAGGTTTCTGGTTAAAGCCATCAATTCAGAAACCGCAACCATGGTCGAAGCTTTTCTGGTTCATATCTTGTTTAAATTTATGTTTCTTGTTGATTTATTGTTTAAATCCAACGTTTCCATCGATTGCTTGATAGATTGATGGTTTGTTGTCAACTTTTCTTTAGATCATTATTTATCGATGAGTTATTGTTCAGATCTATGTTTGGTTTTAAAAATCTAGGTTCACATCTTTTATTTTGTTTTGATTTTGTTTCCAGTGATATTACGGCAGTGTTCCGGTGGAGATGGTTCTCACTGGTGATGAACAGCGGGTTGCAAAACGAAAAACATAAACCAAAAACACCAAATATCAGTTTTCAAAGTATAGTTGTAATCTGAAATGTACAAAAAATTCTTCCAACAAAAAATTTTGGAAAAATTATCACATTGGAACATGTTCTCTAAAATCTACTCGCTAAAAACAGGCAAGCCTAAATTAGCTTTCGTGATAAAACATAAAAATACACTTGAGATCCAAATTTTATGTAACTGAGAAACACTACCTTAAGAATCACAACCATAAAAAGCTATATAAAATGCTCACCTATGCGTATTGGCATGCTCATTGTAACCTCCGCGAGCAGAATCCCAATCTGATATTAAAAAAAAAAATAAGATGTATGGTGGTAAATAAAACAAGATAATCTGAAGTTACTGCTAGTAACTTGTATGTAGACATTTTCGAAATTAACAACGCCATGAAAAGTAAGAACACTTGGAAGATCATTAATATCCTGATTTAATGCTAATGTATGTATGAGATAAGTGAAGTAATTATCACACGAGAAGTAGAATGGGAGAAGCAGATAGAGCTTGAACACAACAATCAATTCAAAGAGACTATCTGCTTTAAAATTCTTTAAGTACCCTCATTGACTTCTAAAGAGAAGTACCAAAAGAAAGAATTTAAGAAATAGATTGTATTATAACATAATACATAAAAACCTATAACCATAGCTAACATCTCACCCAAGAGAATAACATGCATCACACCTAAAATAAAAAGTTCATGAATCATTCAAAACAATAAACTCCAAGGATGCAATTCATAAATACACTGAACTACGATTCTTGTTAATAATAAAACAAAATTGCAAGATAAACCCAAACTACCAGTCAACTACCAAAAGCAATTCACAAGTTTATTGAATCCTACCAGTGAACTGAAACTATATCAAATAAGTATCAACAGCATTACTCTGCATTTAGAAGTTGAGAACACTTTCTTGCCACTACCTAACCACCCCCTCAAGAAGAAGCAAAAAAGCATAGCAATTAGCAAGAATTTATCATATATTCATATCGCACATAATTATTTGTGTTCAAGGTACTATCACTTTCTAAGAAGATAGCAACAAGTCGGTTGTAGCATACTTGACAATGAAATGGTTGTTACAAGAATTTCAAAATTAATCTATTATTACCAGCATGGTGATTAGGAATTAAATTATAACATTTTCCCAAATACCCTGTTCCATCCTAAAGAGCCATAGTATGCCTACAATGTCAGAAAGAGTGAACTGCCTAGAGTAACAAGATACGGATTTTTCTTGTCAAACTCGATCACAGAGGTAGCCATTACTGCAGGAGGCATCTAAGTGGGGGAAATAGCATTCTTCCAAAGTACTAACTACACTTTCCATGAAAGCTCTACCATCAGAAAAATGCAAGAATAATTATTGACATTCCTAAATCGTGTTATAAAAGAAATAATGTTCATCTATCAAATCCAAAAGAAACATTAATCAGTATGTATGTTCCTTTAGCTACTGTGTTGGATTGCATGCCAGAAACACAAGTATGATGAGCCAGATTGTGCCTTCAGAAAGATGATACAACTTTTTGATGCATAACGGAAATTTTGGAGGATTTTATAAAGATTCAATAGAACATAAGTTGACATCTTTCCCCTTATTCATCACCTAAATCCGTTAATATTGTAAGAAAAACAAAACAGCACAGAAATAACTTCAAACAGTCTACTTTGGTCCTTGAAACTAAATGACATACTAGCATACTACTGCTGAACACGACCAACAACTTTAAGGACAAACAAATAATAACTAATGAAAATTTATCAAGTGTCAATTATTCAATAATTACGAAAGAATAGAATCAGATTAAAGGAATTAGTGCTTACCAGCTGGACCCCCTTGGTACCCACCAGATGAGCGGCCACCATACCTACCACGAGGCCTGTCATCAAGATAGCCAGGCCTGCCACCCATATCACGTTCATAACCACCAACGTAATCATATCCAAACCTGCATAAACAAATAAAAGAACATTATGAGAGCCATATAAAGATATTAAAAACCAGAATGCAACAAGTAGACATACACTTCTAATAGACACATTTGCGTACTGCAACCGATATACACTCGGTCCCAAATGCAAGAAGAATAGGACTCTGGGTGTAAATTTCATTGCAGGGTAAACAGAGAACACCCCAAAAGCAACTAGTGGAACCCAGGCATTCCACTTGCATTCTAGGATAACACCTGCAATTAGGGACTCGAGACCAATTGATGTATCTCCTAATTACAGGCATCACAATAGGACGATTGCTCGTAGGAGTATGTACAGATAGATTACACATCTAAACAGCACAAGCCAACATATACTTCATTGCACTGCAATAGTGCAATGAAAGATTGAAATCAACCTTACAAGTCACTTTTTGCATGGCGAAGGTGATTTGCTAAAAAATGGTTTTTATTTGCTGCAACTGTAGCTTCTCTAATAACCTTTGATGAATTAGGTTGGGCGTCATCGAGTCGCAAGCTACTCGAAATATACTCCGTTTAAGTTGAGTCGAGCACAAGTGTTAAAATACTCAACCTGCGAAGCTTGCAAGCCTTGTCAAGGTATCCAAGAAGACCATGCCTTTGAGTATCCCACTATCCCTCAATGAATTAGTTCAAATAACTAAGCTAGTCCCTATAGGATTAATTAGTCAAACATGAAAACCTGTACTTAGTATGTGAAGCCAAAAACCCTAGTAGCAAACCTTCATAACTTTGTTACAATCTTATGAACTAATGGTGTTGACATGACCAAATGATTAGCATAGCATAACCATTTCCTTTATTAACAGAAAAAAAAAAAAAGGAACCCCCAACTTTGCCAATGAATTCATAACAAACGTCTTATAGTCGAATCCCTACACCAAGTAAACATGTTTACCCCTCTAATCACAAAGGTTGCCTCTATTGATGCAAAAACGCTTTAAAACACACCACCTCCATCACACGTAAACATAACTCCCTTTGTAGACAGCAAAGAAATACATCGAGTAGGTAGATGGTGGTGAAAACTACAGGTTATGAACTCATGATGGACACATTGGTGCTCTTCACACCGAGAAGAGACGTGGAGTTCTTGGCTTATTACAACACCACCACATGGAACAGCAAGAATTAAAGAAAACATTAACAATTACTCAAACAAAATCCTGCAGATAGACCACAGCCCACAGTTCATGACAAACAAATCCTCAGAGTTAACAATGACAAGTGTCACAGATCTATCATCCCTCCATTTTTGCTTTCATTTCAATTATAGTATGTGTAAGGAGCATGAAAGACAGATATTGGGCACTCTATGCAACAGGAACAATAAGTAAACAAAAAAAAAAAAAAAAAAAAAAAAAAAAAAAAAAGATGACATCAACAAAAGAATCAACCTTCAATTGTACAAATACAAGGAAACGCCAACATCCAAAATCCCCACTAGCCAAATGCCAAAAAAGAGAACCCAAACACTTCCTGGGGGTATGCAGAGAGAGAGAGAGAGAGAGAGAGAGAGAGAGGAAGTAGTAAAAAGCCAAATGAAATATGATAAATTAATGTAGCAAAGGGGGGAAGGGCAGAAGAAAAACTCAGCATTCTAATTAAGAATAAAAATGTATTCAAGTCTTGGCCCTTAGGTCAAACAATCAATCTGGTTCAAGAAGTTAGAACTTAACTACTTAAACAGAGTTGACAACTGATAAGAGGCAAGACGCGAAAAAAAACACACTTGACATTTCTAAGTCTACCAAAAACATAGTCAACAAATAAAAAATGTATTCACTACAAATAAATGAAAAATACAACCATGAGTTTATTAAGGCCACAACATCAACATTAACCAAAGTCCAAATATGGACCCATTTGGCTTGTATTTCTCCTCAATCTAGTTTCTCATGTTAGTGAGTTAGTCCCTTTCTAAGGGCTTATCGTCAACTGTTAAAACTGAAGTTGTTTCACCAAGTATAAAGGCATATGCGTTTGCATTTATATGTATAATCAAAATAAACAGCTTGACATTAAACAATCTCTTAGGACGTGTTAATTGAATATTTTTAACCTTCATAAGAGTTTAGCTCTTCATCACACAGTGCACTTCACAAATAGTTTGTTGTTATGGATTGGCATATTGAACGTTTGTATATTAATTTCACATGATTTCATAAGACTTACAAATGTCGGCTGTCAGCCTGTCACATGTTGCAAAAATCTGCATTTGCTTACTCCTTTAGGTATAGCTCAACGTGCTACTGAACAAAATGTATGCTTCATTTATCTCTTAACATTGTAAATGGACTAGTCATCCAACCCACGCTTAAAAGGGATAGATGTGAATCCACAAGGTCTCCTATAACATGCGGCTAATACGCCCTTCAAATAAATCATGTCAATGTGCTAAGAGTGCATTTTATAAAATCACTTTGACTCTATAAGTGGTACTATATCAAACATGCGTAAATATGTGTTTGCTTGCTTGCATATAAATATAGTGCTCATTCAATTTCATTTCTCGCTGGTGAATACAATAATCTAATAATCACTCTTAATAATATTTCAGATCAGATCAGATAACTTGTGAATACAATAATCTAATAATCACTCTTAAAAATAGTGCTCATTCTATTTCATTTCTCACTGGTGAAAGAGTGATTTCAGTAACATGGTTAAAATAATCCTGATTTGATATTTTCAATCAATTCCCAATTAAGCATTTTTATTATACCTACAGAAACCTGTCCTCCAAAAATTTAGCACTTACACTATAAAGCCTGTGTTGGGTGGTCATCACACAGGTGTTCAAGTACGTGACCCCCAAGAGAAAAAATACCATCCTTTCAAAATCTATGATTCAAGTCATCCAACCTATCAAGATTGGAAGCAGTACTAGCATAAGGCATGGCAGCACAGAAATACTTCTTTCACATTTTGCATCGGTGTCACACAAATTGGAAGAAGTCTTAGATCTGCTTTTCTACTAAGATTTATATATCTGGTATTCTGGTGGTTTAAGGATTTTGTAAATGGTCTGGAGTGTAGGATATCAAGTATTTCGATTCAGAACCAGATGCAGTACAATCAACACTGTGCCGTCTGCATTGTCTCGACTCTCACGTGAAGACCCTGCTCCCATTTCTAAACATCATCAGTGCCTCCTTTCCAGCTTCTAGTCTCCCCTTTCAATTAATACTCCTTCCCTTCCAAATTATAAAAGCACTTACCTATGTCTGTATGTTAGAACCAGGAAAGTGCTCCTGTAATTTAGAACGGATGGAGTAATCCTCTCTTTCACACTCAAATATGGAATGACACTCAACTCACAATCAAGTACTTGGATCAGATGAAGTAATACTCTCACTCACAATTAATTCATCATAACCTGCTGCATCATACTGCTGCATCTCTTCAAAAATGGTTGCGGGCTCTACAGATAAATCATGTGAGAAGAGGACTGAAAGATATATAATAATGCCATAATATCCCCAAAAATAAGCTCAGCCCTGGGGAACGCACTACTAACACATACATCATCAAACATCATGAAATCTTGTTTACTGAAATATTATAAAAAGCAATACCCCGACCGCATTTAGCCCAGTCATCCAAATAATATGAAACGAGAAAAAAACAGACTTAGTGACTAAAATCAACATCATATATGGTGATAACCACAATACAAAAGACAAACAGTTTTCTATGAAATGGTGTGAAACAAGTAAGCAAACAACGAATACCATTACTGACCTTCTATCACCAGGTCCAAAACCTCCGCGAGGACTTCCACGGCGACCATCGTAACCACCGTCATCCCTACGAGACCGCTTAAAAGGAGGAAATGGAGGTGATCTCCGTGGAGGAGGAGAGTGACCTCCACCACGGCGGTCACGATACGGAGGTGGAGGAGAGCTAGGGCTAGCAGCACGCCGCTTATAATCCCTGTGAGGCGGCCCAGTAGGAGAGCGATTACGATGATCATAGTAATCAGCTCTACGATTAGGTGGTCGATCAATGTCCCGGTCCCTTTCATCGTTTCTTCTCTCTCTGGAATCACGGTCATGGCGGCGTGAAGCAGGCGGTGGCGGTGGTGGGGGAGAAGATGTGTCGGGATTTTCGTTCCCGGTGGACTTGTTATCGTCTTCGCCGGTCCCATTGCCCTCAGCGTCGTCGTCTTTGCGTTCACGGCTACTCCGACGCTCCACTGCATCGACCGGCATGTTCATCACTTCAGCCATCGACGGAGATGCGAAATTTTCGAAACCCTAGAACGGGTGGTATCTTGTGAAAATATATGCAGTTGTGAACCATACAACTTTATGTTTCATTTAGAGTAAATTACACGAATGGTCCCTGGGGTTTGGGGTTTTTACGGTTTTCATTCCTCAAAGTTTTTTTTACATTATTGGTCCAAAAAATGCAAACCTTTCACACAAATAGTCCCTGCCGTTAATTTTAGCCGTTAGACCAGTTAAGTCACAAGGGCATTTTCGTCATTTTCATCTCAGGGACCATTTACGTACTTTTTTTAATAGTTTATCTTTTTTTTTTGTTTTTATTTTATATTCATTTTAGATTTGACAGAAAACAACTTTTCCGCCGACTTTTGACAAAATTCACCATGTCATCCAATATTCCAATACACCCCCAGACGAGGACCTAGTCGGCGCTAAAGAAGCCGAAGTGGAATCCGAAAGGGAAGGAGAGGTGGTAGCCAAATTGGGGGATGAGTTGTTGCATTCCCGCTTAGAGGATAACATTAAACTGCTCATGGTGGCGTCTAAGTCGGCTACTTCCCATGAATCTGGCGGAGCTCCTTCGGCTCTTCCTCCGAGATCGTCAACTGATCCCGACATGGCGGCAGCGGTGGTGGAAGTGATTGTAAGGAGCGATTGACAAGAATTTTAGGGTTGAGTTTTGGAACGAAACCATCAACAACAAATTAATGATTGTGATGGCGGTGGTCTCAGGTGATTAGAGATCGAAAAAGAAACCCTACGGGGGAAGATTGGTAGTCATACCTTTCATAACTCCTATCATAATCGGGATCCTTCCGCTCAACTTCCAAGTGCCAAGAAGATTAATGGAGGTTGGAGATAAGATCAGGGCGACTTGGTTTTTGACAAGGGAAGGAAAATTGGTTATGAGCGCGGCAGAGAGTGACTGGAATTGACGGATGACGTCGGCGTAGGTGAGACGGTGGCCGGTGGTGGAGGCGATGAGGAATTGAGTGGTGGAGGGTGAAAATGCGGGATCAGAGTGGAGGAAGGAGAGGGTATAGTCGGCGATTGAGAATGGCTGTGACGTCAGATGGAGAGGTGCCGGTGACCGGATGTAACATCCTCGGATTTAAATTAGTATATTTGAAGTTTATTAAGTTTAAATTTGTAATTTAAGTTGAATTATGAATGTTTGTACGAAAATTTGACTGATTATAAAGTTGGTTGCATATTATGGAAATTCAGAATTCTAAATTATTAAGTGGAAATAATTATCAAATTATTAAGGATAATAAATAAAGATGGAATTCTTTATTTATATAATCAGTATTTTATTGAACTGGATAAGTTGAGGGGTTGAATATGACAAAAGATGAAAGTGGTGAAATAAGGAGTTAAAAGACTAGAAAGTCTTTCATTTTGAATATTTCACTCTCTCACTAAAACATATACTCTCTCTCGGCTCTCTCTCTAAAAACGACCAAGGATCACAAAAGTTGGAATTTGAAGCTAAAAGTTTGGATGCAAGTTACAAAGAAGGATCTATAAACACTGCAATTGAATATTTGAGGTAAAAATCTTCTATATTTCGGATTATTGAACATTTTGGTTCGGTTTTGGATGAACTTTGAATCACTGATTTTGATTTCAAATGTCAATGCATGTGTTATGTTATCATGAATTCATGTAAATCGAGTGTATGAGATACTATGTACAAAGTTTCAGGTCTTGATTCAACCCGAAAGTATGATTTCTAGGAATCACTATGTGTTTTAGTGTGTGTGTTCGATGGATGATAAAAAGGGTTAAAAAGGATTGAATTTGGTATGAAAGTATGCTAGTGAAAGTGTTTAAATGGTTGAAAACCAGTATATTTTAGTTGGCATTAGTTGTTTCACGCATTGATTGAGTTCAAAAATGATGGAAATTAAATCTGGAAAATAATATTCAAAACTGCACAAGTTCGAAGTGGTCTGAATTCGGATCCGAGATGAACTCGGATCAGGTCCGAATTCGGATGAGGCTCAAATCTCAGGATATTTAATATAGAAAAATTTACAAGTGTTGTACTTCGGTAGGAATCCGAATTCGGATATGGCCCGAATTCGGATGTGTCCTAAAAAGTTGATTTATCAAAACTGAAATAAAATATTTCTAAGTGTTGGAATTCGGATGAGGGTCCGAATTCGGTTGAAGACCGAATTCGGATATGGTCCGAGCTAGCATGTGGTCCGAAATTGGGACCAAAACTTTGTAAAACTTATAAATTATTGTTTATGAAATTAAACAAGAAATTGACACGATATGTTGTTACAACTGACGTACAGGTCCCTTGTGGTGTTGTTTAACCCACAGTGGGGTACTTTGTGGATCCGGTTGAAAGCCCGAAGAGAAATAAGATTGATTAAAGATTAATATACGCACCCACTGTGAGTACAGTAGATTTCGCATGATTATATCTGATTTATGTTAAGCTTTGCCTGCTGAGACCTGTTGTTTCACTTGTTTGGTTGGATTTCTACTAACTTGCGTAGAATTAGATGCACATTCTTACTTGTTGCATGTCCGTTCGATTGTTGTGCATCTAGTGATGGACCGGTGGGTCGCATCGTTAACTCTGATGTTACTGTGCTATATGACGCTGGAGCTGATCCCTCCAGGTCCGGTAGGCAGTATGTCATCCCCGATCGTTCGTTTGTCTCAGATGGTATGTGTAAATGCCGAGTTGTGGGCTCGAAGGGGCTGCGGCTCTGGTCCGTACTTGGTGTACGAAGAGAGTATACGACGTTTGTCGTCGGGGTTACTCTTGGGCTTCATAAATATTTATAATGTGCGCAATCTATGTAATCACTAAGCATTCGCTTACGTTTTAGTTGTTGTAATTTTTACAGGAAAAGGAAAATCAGCTGCGGGACCATCTAGCTAGGTTGTTGTTTGAAGTGAATTGAAGACTCAGTTGCTTACTTGGTAACTTATTGCTGGGGTTATTGTTGTAATAAATTTGGGATTTATGTAATGCATTTGAAGTTTGTAGACATAGACATGTAACCTTTGTAGCACCATAGGGTGATTTGAAACCATTGTAATAATTTATTTTGTACTTTAATTGCTTCCGCACTTTAATTAAGTAGCCAGATCATTACGTAATTTATGTATTGGTAATTAATCCTGGGTGTCTTGATAATGGTGGTTGTTGTGGCAAGGGTGTCACACGAGATGGTATCAGAGCAGTAGTTTGAGATTCAAGTGTCCGAGAGGTCTTGATCTCAAACATTAGGTGATGATATGTAGTGATGCTAAGTAATGATCTGAACTAAGATAGGTTATGATCTAGTAATTATAAGAAATTGACTGTCATACGGGACAAATAAGTGGTGTCTTTAAATTTATGACATGTTGCTAAATAAGTTATATGTTTCGTATTTCAGAACATGTCTGGAGGAGGAATGACACCTGAAGAGACGAGAGAAATGATGCTAGCCATGATGGCTGAGCAAAGAGAGATGATTCAAGAGCAGTTTCGGGCTCGAGATGAGGCCGAAGCTAAGCGAAGGGAAGATAAAAGGAAGAACAAAGAAAAAGAAGGAGAAGGAAATAATGAGGAACAAGATGACAACACTGGGTCATCTAATAAGCCCAGGGGTTGTCGGTTTAAGGATTTTAAAGGAAATGGAGCTGTAGAGTTTAACGGTTTAGGGGATGCTGTTGCCGCACTGGAATGGATAACAGCAACTGAGCGAACATTCCGAATCAGCGATTGTGCTGAGAAGGACATGGTTCGTTATGCAACTGCTATGTTCACGAATGATGCAATCATGTGGTGGAATGCCATGGTGAACGCTTTAACATTGGAGAAGGTTTCGGTTATGAAATGGGCTGAGTTCACGGACTTATTCACTCAGCAATACTGTCCGATTGATGAGCGTCGGAGATTAGAGGCAAGGTTTATGGCGCTGGTACAGGGGACGAAGACGGTGTCCCAATATGCTGTAGAGTTCACGAGGTTAAGTCTGTTCGCACCTCATCAGGTGGACACCGAAGAAAGGAAAGTGACCAGGTTCGAGGCTGGTCTTGACATTGAGATTAGGAGGGTCATGAGCAATGTTCGTTACCCTACATTTGCTGGCTTACTTGAGGCTGCCAGAAATGTAGAGCAGATTCTGATTATGTCAGGCTACTCTGTTGGGTCTGCTGCTGCTTCCACCAATCCAACCCAGCCGTCACCGCCGAAGCGCCAAAGGGAGGGAGGATACTCGGGATCTTCCCGGTCTTCACAATACTCATCACAGCAATCTTTTCGCCGACCATCTGGTTCTTCTGATCGTGGTCGTGCTCGTGCGTACTCTATCAACACCGAGCCACAATACTGCAACAAATGTCATCTGGAGCATTTTGGCAAATGCCCTAACGGACGTGCTTGCTTTTGCTGTGGAGAACTGGGACATTTTCAGAATGATTGCCCAAGGAAGGGTGATGCTTGCTATAAGTGTGGAGTGTGGGGTCACTATAGCAGGAACTGCAGAAAGAATGCTCCAACAGCTGCTGCACCATCATCAACACGATCGTCTGGAGGTTCGAGTGGTGGTTCAGTTAACCGCCGGGGTCAGTCACAGAGGGCACCTGCTCGTGCTTTTCAGATAACTGCAGAGGAGGCAAGGGAAAATCCGGAGGTCGTCACGGGTACGTTCATAGTTAATTCTATGCCTGCACGAGTTTTATTTGATTCGGGTGCCAATAGGTCGTTTGTTTCTACTGTGTTTGCACAAAGACTTGCCATGCCACTGTCTAAGTTGTCTGCTATACTTGATATTGAAACTGCTAGCAATTTTAGTTAAGGTAGATCATGTATACCGAAATTGCACGTTAGTAATTGAAGATGTAGTCTTCAATTTAGAGCTGATTCCGATAGAGTTCAGCGAGTTTGATGTGATAGTCGGAATGGACTGGTTGATCGAGAATGAAGCCCATATAGTGTGTAAGAGCCGAATGATAAAGATAACTACCCCGGAGGGGCGTGAGATATGTATATATGGGGATAGGAGAAGCAGGGATCTGTGTTTGCTGACTATTGCAAAAGCTCGAAAGCTTGTTGCAAAGGGATGTGATGCATACTTAGCATATGCGATTGATGCTAAGGCAGAGAAGAGAACGTTGGCCGATGTGCCGGTTGTTTCACAATTCCCGGATGTGTTTCCGGAAGACTTGTCTGGCGTGCCGCCTGAAAGACAGGTAGAATTTAGGATTGACTTGATCCCTGGAGCTGCACCGGTAGCTCGTTCTCCTTATCGTCTTGCCCCAACCGAGATGAAAGAAATGATGACACAACTTCAAGAGTTGTTGGACAAGGGCTTCATTCGGCCGAGTTCGTCGCCGTGGGGAGCTCCGGTACTGTTTGTAAAGAAGAAGGATGGCACGATGAGGATGTGCATAGATTACCGGGAACTGAACAAGTTGACGATTAAGAACAAGTATCCTCTGCCGAGGATAGACGACTTGTTTGATCAGTTACATGGCGCTAGTGTATTTTCTAAGATTGATCTGAGATCGGGGTACCATCAACTGAAAGTTCGAGAGGAAGATGTGCCAAAGACAGCATTCAGGACTCGGTATGGACATTACGAGTTTCTGGTAATGCCTTTTGGATTAACTAATGCCCCAGCAGTGTTTATGGACTTAATGAATAGAGTTTGCAGACCGATGTTGGATAAATCAGTGATTGTGTTCATTGATGATATTTTAGTATACTCTAAGTCTGAAGCCGAGCATGCTGAACATCTGAGAGAACTGTTGGAATTGTTAAGGAAAGAAAAGTTGTACGCCAAGTTCTCAAAATGTGAGTTTTGGCTGCAACAGATACAGTTTCTAGGGCATGTGATTTCGGGGGCTGGGATTTCTGTGGATCCAGCCAAAGTTGAAGCAATAAAGAACTGGGAGCCGCCTCGTTCAGCTACTGAAGTTAGAAGTTTTCTGGGGTTGGCAGGATATTATAGGAGGTTTATAAAGGATTTCTCAAAGATTGCAGTTCCTTTAACTGCATTAACCAAGAAGAATGCACCATTTATATGGGAAACTGTGCAGCAGGATGCCTTTGAAGTACTGAAGAAGGCATTAAGCGAGGCTCCGATACTTGCCTTACCGGAAGGCAATGACGATTTTGTGGTTTATACTGATGCATCAAGGTTAGGGTTAGGCGCTGTATTGATGCAGCGTGGGAAGGTTATAGCGTATGCTTCAAGACAGTTGAAGCAGCATGAGAAGAATTATTCGACTCATGATCTGGAGTTGACCGCAGTAACATTCGCATTGAAGTTATGGAGGCATTATCTCTACGGGACTAAGTGCCAATTATACACGGACCATAAGAGTTTGAAATACATTTTCAGTCAGAAGGAGCTCAATATGAGGCAGAGACGATCAATGGAGCTAATAAAGGATTACGATTGTGAAATCCTTTATCACCCCGGAAAGGCTAATGTAGTAGCCGATGCCTTGAGCCAGAAAGCGTATGCTAAGGATTGCTGCTATATGATGACATCTACTATGTTAACGTCTACTATTATAGATGATGTCAAGGCCGCTCAAGAGGAAGCCTTGAAAGACGAAAATGTTGGTGATGAAGATATAAGAGTACAACTTAAAGATATGGAAACTAGTGAATCGGGATTAAAAGGTATGTACGGAAGAATTTGGGTGCCGAAATATGGTGGTATGAGGAATGTGATCGTTGAGGAGGCACATCAATCTAAGTTTTCTGTACATCCTGGAAGTACAAAGATGTACAATGACTTAAAGGCAGATTTTTGGTGGCCAGGATTGAAGAAGGATATCGGTCAGTATGTTGAACGATGTAGGACTTGCCGGTTGGTAAAGGCCGAACATCAACAACCGTACGGCAGTATGCAGCCGCTTCCCATTCCGGAATGGAAGTGGGAGCACATTACTATGGATTTTGTTACAAAACTGCCGAAGACTAGGCGCCAACATGATGCAGTTTGGGTGATAGTCGATAGATTAACTAAGTCCGCACATTTTATACCGATAAGAGAAAGTTACTCCTTAGAAAAGTTGGCTAAAATTTATATGGACGAGATTGTTTCTAGGCATGGAGTGCCTAAGTCCATAGTATCGGACCGGGACAGCCGGTTTACTTCAAATTTTTGGTCGGCTTTGCAAGAAGGGTTAGGGACAAGGATAGCAATGAGTACAGCTTACCGCCCGCAAACTGATGGTCAGAGTGAGCGGACCATCTTAACGCTTGAAGACATGATGAGATCGTGTGTGCTAGATCTCGGTGGCAATTGGGACGATCATCTGCCACTCATAGAGTTTTCGTATAACAACAGTTACCACGCTACAATCAAGAAAGCGCCGTTCGAGGCTTTGTATGGAAGGAAATGTAGGACTCCTACTTGTTGGAGAGAAACGGGTGAAACACCAATTGCTGGGCCGGCCTTGCTTCAAGAAACAAATGAGAAGATACAGCTGATCAGGCAGAACATGAAGGCGGCCCAGGATCGTCAGAAAAGTTACTACGACAGGAGACATAAACCGATCAACTTTGAGGTGAACGATTGGGTTTATCTGAAAGTATCACCGATGAGGGGTGTTACTCGTTTTGTGAAGAGGGGAAAATTGGCTCCAAGATTCGTCGGACCATTCAGGATCGTTGAAAAAGTTGGAAATCAGTCTTATCGGTTAGAATTGCCTGAAGGGATGTCGGGCATACACCCGGTGTTTCATGTTGGGAATCTTAGGAAGTCTTTCACTGCAGAAAACGAAGATTGGGCAGATCATACTGAATTGCAAGTCGATGAAAGGCTCCGATATGTTGAAGAGCCTGAATGTGTGTTAGATACGAAAGTAAAGAAGCTAAGGAGCAAGGAGATCGAAATGGTGCTGGTACGCTGGAAGCATCACAAAGGATCCAATCATACTTGGGAGACAAAGGCGGAGATGTTGAAGAAGTATCCGAAATTGTTCGGATCCGAGTAACTTCGATGACGAAGTTTGAGCGTGCTGGAGCCCATGCTGTAACATCCTCGGATTTAAATTAGTATATTTGAAGTTTATTAAGTTTAAATTTGTAATTTAAGTTGAATTATGAATGTTTGTACGAAAATTTGACTGATTATAAAGTTGGTTGCATATTATGGAAATTCAGAATTCTAAATTATTAAGTGGAAATAATTATCAAATTATTAAGGATAATAAATAAAGATGGAATTCTTTATTTATATAATCAGTATTTTATTGAACTGGATAAGTTGAGGGGTTGAATATGACAAAAGATGAAAGTGGTGAAATAAGGAGTTAAAAGACTAGAAAGTCTTTCATTTTGAATATTTCACTCTCTCACTAAAACCTATACTCTCTCTCGGCTCTCTCTCTAAAAACGACCAAGGATCACAAAAGTTGGAATTTGAAGCTAAAAGTTTGGATTCAAGTTACAAAGAAGGATCTATAAACACTGCAATTGAAGATTTGAGGTAAAAATCTTCTATATTTCGGATTATTGAACATTTTGGTTCGGTTTTGGATGAACTTTGAATCACTGATTTTGATTTCAAATGTCAATGCATGTGTTATGTTATCATGAATTCATGTAAATCGAGTGTATGAGATACTATGTACAAAGTTTCAGGTCTTGATTCAACCCGAAAGTATGATTTCTAGGAATCACTATGTGTTTTAGTGTGTGTGTTCGATGGATGATAAAAAGGGTTAAAAAGGATTGAATTTGGTATGAAAGTATGCTAGTGAAAGTGTTAAAATGGTTGAAAACCAGTATATTTTAGTTGGCATTAGTTGTTTCACGCATTGATTGAGTTCAAAAATGATGGAAATTAAATCTGGAAAATAATATTCAAAACTGCACAAGTTCGAAGTGGTCCGAATTCGGATCCGAGATGAACTCGGATCAGGTCCGAATTCGGATGAGGCTCAAATCTCAGGATATTTAATATAGAAAAATTTACAAGTGTTGTACTTCGGTAGGAATCCGAATTCGGATATGGCCCGAATTCGGATGTGTCCTAAAAAGTTGATTTATCAAAACTGAAATAAAATATTTCTAAGTGTTGGAATTCGGATGAGGGTCCGAATTCGGTTGAAGACCGAATTCGGATATGGTCCGAGCTAGCATGTGGTCCGAATTGGGACTTATATATATGTGAACCGAATTGGGAATCATGTGGGATCCGAATTCGGGTGGGGTCCGAATTCGGACATAGGTCCGAAATTGGGACCAAAACTTTGTAAAACTTATAAATTATTGTTTATGAAATTAAACAAGAAATTGACACGATATGTTGTTACAACTGACGTACAGGTCCCTTGTGGTGTTGTTTAACCCACAGTGGGGTACTTTGTGGATCCGGTTGAAAGCCCGAAGAGAAATAAGATTGATTAAAGATTAATATACGCACCCACTGTGAGTACAGTAGATTTCGCATGATTATATCTGATTTATGTTAAGCTTTGCCTGCTGAGACCTGTTGTTTCACTTGTTTGGTTGGATTTCTACTAACTTGCGTAGAATTAGATGCACATTCTTACTTGTTGCATGTCCGTTCGATTGTTGTGCATCTAGTGATGGACCGGTGGGTCGCATCGTTAACTCTGATGTTACTGTGCTATATGACGCTGGAGCTGATCCCTCCAGGTCCGGTAGGCAGTATGTCATCCCCGATCGTTCGTTTGTCTCAGATGGTATGTGTAAATGCCGAGTTGTGGGCTCGAAGGGGCTGCGGCTCTGGTCCGTACTTGGTGTACGAAGAGAGTATACGACGTTTGTCGTCGGGGTTACTCTTGGGCTTCATAAATATTTATAATGTGCGCAATCTATGTATTCACTAAGCATTCGCTTACGTTTTAGTTGTTGTAATTTTTACAGGAAAAGGAAAATCAGCTGCGGGACCATCTAGCTAGGTTGTTGTTTGAAGTGAATTGAAGACTCAGTTGCTTACTTGGTAACTTATTGCTGGGGTTATTGTTGTAATAAATTTGGGATTTATGTAATGCATTTGAAGTTTGTAGACATAGACATGTAACCTTTGTAGCACCATAGGGTGATTTGAAACCATTGTAATAATTTATTTTGTACTTTAATTGCTTCCGCACTTTAATTAAGTAGCCAGATCATTACGTAATTTATGTATTGGTAATTAATCATGGGTGTCTTGATAATGGTGGTTGTTGTGGCAAGGGTGTCACACCGGAGGTTGTGAAAGACCTTCATGTTTGAACAAAACCCATTTTTGGGGTTCACATCCGCCATGGAAAAATAAGCGAGGGATTCAGTGAGATTGCAAAGCAGGAGGAGATAATAAATAAATAACAATGAATAAAAAATAAAAACGAAAAATAAGATAAACTATTAAAAAAATTACGTAAATGGTCTTGGGATGAAAATGACGAAAATGCCCTTGTGACTTAACTGGTCTAACTGCTAAAATTAACAGCATGGACCATTTGTGTGAAGGGTTTGCATTTTTGGACCAATGGTGTAAAAAAAACTTTGAGGAACGAAAATCGCAAAAACCTCCAAACCACGGGGACCATTCGTGTAATTATTATGAAGTTTCGCCGTTGTTCAGCATCTGCTGGTTTTTTTAAACGACAAACTATCAACTCGTACTCTTGAACTACTCATTTTACCCCCCAAAACTTACTTTCTCCACCTAAATTTCAACTTGCTTTCGACGGGAGTCAACCCCATGACCTCTCACTTACATGACACCCCTTTTACCAAATGGGCTAGTTGCAAATGAATCATAATAAATGTTTGTTTGTACATTTTTAGTATTGTTTAGATAAGAATAATTTTCGTTTGGATTGCATGAATTTAAAATGTTAAAAGATAAATTGATTATAAAATATGAAAAGGTGAATAATATAAAATGTTAAATTAAACACAATCATTTTTTTTATTTAGCCTTTGTTGTTTGATTTAGTCAGACAAAAGAGATAAATTAATTTTTTTTCCCATAATACTTGAATCTGATTTATATAGAGAAAAAAAATTGATCTCTGTATTTGATCTTTGTAATCTTATAAACCCTAAATCTTTCCAAGCTTTTCATTACAGCCTTTGCCCACACCCACCTTTGCTCCTTAGATCATTGATTCGACGATGATGACTATTGGATCATTCCTCAGTCTACTTCTAACCGACTACCCGTTGCCTCTTATATTCTGACCATGTATTTTGATTTTCTTTATCGTTGTTCTTCGTCATCTTCGTCGTTGTTGGTTCTCTTTGTATTCACATGTTCATGTCTCCAATGTATGCTAATGGTTTTGGGATGATGTCTTCTATTGCGTTTGTTGTTCGTTTTAATCACAGTCGTTGCCCTCTTCTCTATGGTGTTCATCCCTGTCATTTATACTATGTCGCAAAATCGCTTTTCGTTCTTTTGGTTTCAGTCTTCAAAGAGGAAGGAAGATGAGTACATAAATTCGTTTGTACATAATGAAAAGGAAAAAAATAAAAATAAACGAAATGGGTATGTTTGTCATTCGGAATGAAAAAAGAGATGGAGTGAGTTAGCTACATAAAATAAAGAGAAAAAGACCACAAAATTCTTCTTTATTATGTTTATTTTTGTTGAGAAAGGGAAAAGAGAAGTGGTCAGTCTTTTTGAAAATTATACATCACTTCGAAGTATGAAATTTACCCCCCACGTGTTTGAAAGCAAACAAAAATCAATTAGAATACAATTTGGAACTTGCATAAGTTATAACTATGACATTTCCATGCCAATTCTTGACCAATTTGCCCAAACCCGTATGAAAACACAAGTAAAACACACATAAGAAGAATTCATACATTGGTTTGAATCTAGTTGTAAATAATTAGAGATTATAAACTATGTTTATGTTTGGATTATTGCACTAAGCTAGTTGTAGCATTCATCTAGAACTCACCATCAATTTCTAGTTACCTAAAAAATGTGGCTCAAAACTCAACCAATAAACGCTAAACTTGATTTAGACTTGTAATCGTTGACATTTGATAATCTTGAAATGGTATTGTTTGATTAGAATACAATTTAGAGGATTTTTTCATGATGATGATAAAGCTGATGAAGGTTATGATTGCAACTAGAATGATTTCATCCCTCACACACATACATTTTCAAATGAGAGGTTTTAATAATTTGATGATTTAGATACACATGACTGCATGGGCGGATCCAGAAAATTTAGTTATCGGTGTCACTTTTTAGAGTAAATTTAATACTTAAAATTTTAAAACGAATCGGGTCACCGGAATGGATTGCCAACACAAATTTAACAAATAACAAGATTTTAGAGTTTTTTTAGATTTTGACTGATTATTTGCTTCTTCTTTTAAAATTCTATTGTGATTTTTTTTCTTTTAAATTTCTATGATTAAAAAGCAGTAATATTTCAATAAATGTGGGTAATAAAAACAACAAATATAAATTATATATGTATATAATACGTTTACATATTTTTAGTAGGTGTCACTAAAAAAAACGTAGGTGTCACACAAATTTTGATACATACGTTACTTAGTATTTTGAAAATTTATCGGTGTCGAGTGACACCTGTTAATACAAACTACATCCGCCCCTGCATGACTGACATTTAAATTTTTAATAAGTTTGACAACTTTAACCTCTTTTAACTTACAAATTTACTTAACAAATTAAACGAGTAACTTACATATACAAGAAAGTCTTACACAATTTCTATTAAAGAATACCAGATACATATTTTTATGACATCATAATAGGGATGGCAGAAATAACCAAACCCGACGAAGAAACTTGTAACATCCCGATTTTGAGATAGGCACGTGGAATTATTTCATTGGATTAATTATTTAATTTGGGACCCGGGGATATAAATTTGTATTTTGGGGTATCGGGATCGGATTTTCGGGATTCGGACCGAGTTAAACCCAAAACGTATATATTGTCTTCTCTTTTGACTCCTTAGCTCATTTCAAATCCAGAGCTCAAAGGTGTGAGTGTGTGTATTGTGATTTCAGCATCTAAACCAGGTTGTGAAGCTTCAGATTCGTGATTTCAGCCTCTCAATTCGTCGTCATCTTCTTGAGTAGTTTGGAAGTAAGTTTTGAGCTTGATTTCGCGGATTAATTGTTGTTGATTGTGAATAAATAGCTGAATTGAGTTTAATTATGTTTCTGAGTAAATTCGAGCTGATAATTGCGATTAAAATTGAGCTGAAAATGATTTTGGGGAGAAATCCCCTGGCTGTGAAAAACAGAGCATAAACTGGTTCTGTTCGTCCGTGAGCGCGACCGCGATGTTCTTGAGATGAGCGCAGGCGGTTTGAGCCCGAGCTCGGACCGCGATGTGAACGCGGCCGAGTTTGAGATCAGCGCGGCCGCGACCGCGATAGAGTCAGTGCGGCCGCGATGCGGCTAGGGTTTCGGGTCGGGTTTTTGAGTTCTGTGAGTCGTGTATTTGGGTCTTTGGGGTCTCGAGGGTTGTTGAGAATTGTGTATAGAGTTGTTGGGTTGAGTTTGTAATATTGAGATTGTGTTATTGTGTTTTCAGGGTCTCGTGTTGACAGGGTAGGGAAAGGGCAGGGAACCGAGACTTAGTGTAGCTAGCTGAGCAGGTGAGTTTGCATGTTTTTGTTGAGATACTTGTACGATTATTTTACTAATACTTGCATGATCTTTTATCGAGCTTTTCTTATGAGATATCATGAGCTTTCTTACGAGTTTTACTGAGATATTATCATGCATGTATTACTGAGCTATTGTGAACTTTATTTTAAATATGAGATTTGGGACACTTGAGCTATTGGGATACTAAACCGTACGGCTGGGCAGGGGTTGGGTCGCTCCCAATTCCCTTTTCTGAGTTCCTGATGACTGCTTTGTGCGGTCTAGGGATTTGGTACGTGGGCCTATCCACGCGAGTTGAGCTACCTTGTGGGATCTCATATACTTGTTCAGTAGAGAATGCTGAACGTTTTATTATTGAGTTAATTATTTTCTGAGCTTTATAATCGTACACTAACCCTTGCATTCTCACCAGCTTTAGCTGACCTGTGTGTGTTGTTGTGTGTATTCCAGGTGACCGGACTGTTAGTAGGCCTGCTGCACCAAAGTAGGTTTACACCATCTTTGTGATCGAGGAGTTAGCTACCTTTCATAGAGGTAGTTATATTTTGGGGATTGTTTTATATACTTCGGATAGGTTGTGTAATATTTAGAGACTTCCGTGACTATTTCTTATGTAAAAATAATGTTTTAAATTATCGGGTTTTCCGCGTGTATGTTTGGGAATAGTGTAGAGATTATTATATTATATCGTTGCTGATGTGGTAATTACGTGACATTGTGGATTAGTTTGAGGGTGTTACAAAAATCGAAAACCAATCTAAATGGGCGCGGGTTCCGAAAACCAATCTAAATGGGGCGGGTTTCCACGAACCCGATTAAGTTAAACGGGTGATGGGGCGAGTTCGAGGCTGGTTTCCACGAACCCGATCAGAATCTGCTCTACATTTCTGGCAGCCTCAAGTAAGCCAGCAAATGTAGGGTAACGAACATTGCTCATGACCCTCCTAATCTCAATGTCAAGACCAGCCTCGAACCTGGTCACTTTCCTTTCTTCGGTGTCCACCTGATGAGGTGCGAACAGACTTAACCTCGTGAACTCTACAGCATATTGGGACACCGTCTTCGTCCCCTGTACCAGCGCCATAAACCTTGCCTCTAATCTCCGACGCTCATCAATCGGACAGTATTGCTGAGTGAATAAGTCCGTGAACTCAGCCCATTTCATAACCGAAACCTTCTCCAATGTTAAAGCGTTCACCATGGCATTCCACCACATGATTGCATCATTCGTGAACATAGCAGTTGCATAACGAACCATGTCCTTCTCAGCACAGTCGCTGATTCGGAATGTTCGCTCAGTTGCTGTTATCCATTCCAGTGCGGCAACAGCATCCCCTAAACCGTTAAACTCTACAGCTCCATTTCCTTTAAAATCCTTAAACCGACAACCCCTGGGCTTATTAGATGACCCAGTGTTGTCATCTTGTTCCTCATTATTTCCTTCTCCTTCTTTTTCTTTGTTCTTCCTTTTATCTTCCCTTCGCTTAGCTTCGGCCTCATCTCGAGCCCGAAACTGCTCTTGAATCATCTCTCTTTGCTCAGCCATCATGGCTAGCATCATTTCTCTCGTCTCTTCAGGTGTCATTCCTCCTCCAGACATGTTCTGAAATACGAAACATATAACTTATTTAGCAACATGTCATAAATTTAAAGACACCACTTATTTGTCCCGTATGACAGTCAATTTCTTATAATTACTAGATCATAACCTATCTTAGTTCAGATCATTACTTAGCATCACTACATATCATCACCTAATGTTTGAGATCAAGACCTCACGGACACTTGAATCTCAAACTACTGCTCTGATACCATCTCGTGTGACACCCTTGCCACAACAACCACCATTATCAAGACACCCAAGATTAATTACCAATACATAAATTACGTAATGATCTGGCTACTTAATTAAAGTGCGGAAGCAATTAAAGTACAAAATAAATTATTACAATGGTTTCAAATCACCCTATGGTGCTACAAAGGTTACATGTCTATGTCTACAAACTTCAAATGCATTACATAAATCCCAAATTTATTACAACAATAACCCCAGCAATAAGTTACCAAGTAAGCAACTGAGTCTTCAATTCACTTCAAACAACAACCTAGCTAGATGGTCCCGCAGCTGATTTTCCTTTTCCTGTAAAAATTACAACAACTAAAACGTAAGCGAATGCTTAGTGAATACATAGATTGCGCACATTATAAATATTTATGAAGCCCAAGAGTAACCCCGACGACAAACGTCGTATACTCTCTTCGTACACCAAGTACGGACCAGAGCCGCAGCCCCTTCGAGCCCACAACTCGGCATTTACACATACCATCTGAGACAAACGAACGATCGGGGATGACATACTGCCTACCGGACCTGGAGGGATCAGCTCCAGCGTCATATAGCACAGTAACATCAGAGTTAACGATGCGACCCACCGGTCCATCACTAGATGCACAACAATCGAACGGACATGCAACAAGTAAGAATGTGCATCTAAATCTACGCAAGTTAGTAGAAATCCAACCAAACAAGTGAAACAACAGGTCTCAGCAGGCAAAGCTTAACATAAATCAGATATAATCATGCGAAATCTACTGTACTCACAGTGGGTGCGTATATTAATCTTTAATCAATCTTATTTCTCTTCGGGCTTTCAACCGGATCCACAAAGTACCCCACTGTGGGTTAAACAACACCACAAGGGACCTGTACGTCAGTTGTAACAACATATCGTGTCAATTTCTTGTTTAATTTCATAAACAATAATTTATAAGTTTTACAAAGTTTTGGTCCCAATTTCGGACCTATGTCCGAATTCGGACCCCACCCGAATTCGGATCCCACATGATTCCCAATTCGGTTCACATATATATAAGTCCCAATTCGGACCACATGCTAGCTCGGACCATATCCGAATTCGGTCTTCAACCGAATTCGAACCCTCATCCGAATTCCAACACTTAGAAATATTTTATTTCAGTTTTGATAAATCAACTTTTTAGGACACATCCGAATTCGGGCCATATCCGAATTCGGATTCCTACCGAAGTACAACACTTGTAAATTTTTCTATATTAAATATCCTGAGATTTGAGCCTCATCCGAATTCGGACCTGATCCGAGTTCATCTCGGATCCGAATTCGGACCACTTCGAACTTGTGCAGTTTTGAATATTATTTTCCAGATTTAATTTCCATCATTTTTGAACTCAATCAATGCGTGAAACAACTAATGCCAACTAAAATATACTGGTTTTCAACCATTTTAACACTTTCACTAGCATACTTTCATACCAAATTCAATCCTTTTTAACCCTTTTTATCATCCATCGAACACACACACTAAAACACATAGTGATTCCTAGAAATCATACTTTCGGGTTGAATCAAGACCTGAAACTTTGTACATAGTATCTCATACACTCGATTTACATGAATTCATGATAACATAACACATGCATTGACATTTGAAATCAAAATCAGTGATTCAAAGTTCATCCAAAACCGAACCAAAATGTTCAATAATCCGAAATATAGAAGATTTTTACCTCAAATCTTCAATTGCAGTGTTTATAGATCCTTCTTTGTAACTTGAATCCAAACTTTTAGCTTCAAATTCCAACTTTTGTGATCCTTGGTCGTTTTTAGAGAGAGAGCCGAGAGAGAGTATAGGTTTTAGTGAGAGAGTGAAATATTCAAAATGAAAGACTTTCTAGTCTTTTAACTCCTTATTTCACCACTTTCATCTTTTGTCATATTCAACCCCTCAACTTATCCAGTTCAATAAAATACTGATTATATAAATAAAGAATTCCATCTTTATTTATTATCCTTAATAATTTGATAATTATTTCCACTTAATAATTTAGAATTCTGAATTTCCATAATATGCAACCAACTTTATAATCAGTCAAATTTTCGTACAAACATTCATAATTCAACTTAAATTACAAATTTAAACTTAATAAACTTCAAATATACTAATTTAAATCCGAGGATGTTACAGCATGGGCTCCAGCACGCTCAAACTTCGTCATCGAAGTTACTCGGATCCGAACAATTTCGGATACTTCTTCAACATCTCCGCCTTTGTCTCCCAAGTATGATTGGATCCTTTGTGATGCTTCCAGCGTACCAGCACCATTTCGATCTCCTTGCTCCTTAGCTTCTTTACTTTCGTATCTAACACACATTCAGGCTCTTCAACATATCGGAGCCTTTCATCGACTTGCAATTCAGTATGATCTGCCCAATCTTCGTTTTCTGCAGTGAAAGACTTCCTAAGATTCCCAACATGAAACACCGGGTGTATGCCCGACATCCCTTCAGGCAATTCTAACCGATAAGACTGATTTCCAACTTTTTCAACGATCCTGAATGGTCCGACGAATCTTGGAGCCAATTTTCCCCTCTTCACAAAACGAGTAACACCCCTCATCGGTGATACTTTCAGATAAACCCAATCGTTCACCTCAAAGTTGATCGGTTTATGTCTCCTGTCGTAGTAACTTTTCTGACGATCCTGGGCCGCCTTCATGTTCTGCCTGATCAGCTGTATCTTCTCATTTGTTTCTTGAAGCAAACCCGTTTGCTTAAATGAGCTGAAATTGTCACCCCTAGTGATAACTATCTTTTTGGTATTTTCAAATAGGGTTTATTATGAAAAAAACCAACATGTTTTCATGTTTTTTGCGTTTTCGTTCCTTCATATTATTATTTTTCTATAAAAGTCCTCAAGTTATGCTTTTCTTTTTGGTTTAGTGAAATTTAGACATTAGAACCTAGTTTTTCAGCTTTTTAAAACCCGGTTTACAAATTATAATTGGTCTAATGTCCAAATTTTACTAAACCAAAAAGAAAAGAATAACTTGAGATTTTTTATGAAAAAAAAATAATATGAAGAAACGAAAACGTAAAAAAACGTGAAAAGATGTTGTTTTTTTTTTTTTTTTCATAATAAACCTTTCAAATATAACATTATAGAATAGGAGAAGGTAACAGTTTTGCTGTCGCGACATGTATTTTCTAATGTTACCCATCCAAAGATAAGTTTTTTGTTATGAACCTATATATATTCCACTTTTGGCAGTTTAAGCCCCTTTATAAATACCCGCCAACAAATCTGCCCCAAAGTATCACAAAATCTTAATAATTATCCCCCCAGATCCATGAAATTGGTGACAACCTTTCCATTGCGTTAGGAATCGAAGCGAAGAATGGAGAGTGGAGGGTTTAGTGCTGAAGATCTATCAACAATCGGAGGAATAGCGACTGTATCACTATTGCATTCATTCATTCCAACTCACTGGCTTCCTTTCTCCATTGTTGGCCGTGCTCAGAAATGGAACCTCTCTCGTACTCTTATCGTCAGTAGGTTTTCCCCCTTTTTTCTTTACTTTTGTGTACTACTTGTTACCTGGTGTGTTCTTGCTTTGAATTTGATCAGATCTAGCAAAAACCGTGTATATAACTGTATGATCGTCTGGTTTGATCGCCATCGGTTGATTTGTTTCTGCAGTGAATAATAAATAGTTGTGGAAAGTTAGAAAACGATTATTATTATTATTATTATTTTTGAGATTCGACGTGAAACATGCAAATGCTAAAACAACAATCACTATAATTTACTTTAAGCTAGTGTGAGGTTTTTCCAAAATTTTGGGAAAAATGTGACTGCTTGGATTAACGTTAGGGTTTACTTGTTATAATCATTGAGAAGCTAATATTAAGTTTTGAACATGGAAAGTAGTTTATTTGACGTCTGAAGTCAAATTGTGGTGTTAATCATTGATAGTTCTCGAATCTGCTTGAATGATGAGAGCCTCATAAAACGTTGATTGCATAAATTATTCACCAATTGGAGTCCAATAAACTGAAAACAGAAGAAATCATAAGAATTCCCTATGAAAGCTTATTGGGTAAGCACTCGTGATGATCAAGTCGATATCTTGATATTGAGAGAGAATTGCAGAAAGCAATTCAGAACCAGAGAAAATATAAGCATATACCCTGTACACCCTTACTCGTTCGTATATGTACCTTGTAGTATTGTACACTGCAAAGACCCATGTGAAATTCTTATGCCACATCATTGTTTCTTGTTATATGCATGATATTAATCACACTTGTTGGGATATTAGAATATTATATGTGCCAGAGGACCATATCTGCTATATGAACTCAACCGGACCATCTAGATCTGGATTGTATCATGGTTCCAAATTAGGTTCGGTAGCCAGCCTGGATTAAAGAGATTAGGGTTTCTCCGGAACCTGATCTAGATAGCACACTAGGAATCACAAAAAATTTATCCAAGTAGACGTTTATGCTTCAAAGTCAATGATAGATTGATTGATGTAGCACATGAATACTGCTAGTAGGCTGCTAAGGTTGAGCGATCTTTAAGAGAATGTTCTTTATGTGTGATTGAATGTATAGCTTTATTATGGGTCTTGCCATTTTTATCAATGGATGGAACTCATAAACTCCCAACATAATGAACATATGTATGATTCTAAGGAATCATAAGAGAAGGTATTTGAAATCTAGGACTTTTAGCTCACCCTTCCCTAGAGCACTCCCTTGCTCATGCTTTTCATTGTCATGTAAAAATCGGCGGAACTTTAAGGCTATTATATATAATAGAAGAGAACACTTTTGTTATGGTCTTTCCATTTTTATTAATGGTTGGAACTGATGAACTCCAAACATGTGTATAATGCTAAGGAATCATTAAAAAAGATACTTGAAACCAAGGATTCTTAGCTCACCCTTCCCAAGAGAACATTGCTCATGCTTTTCATTCTTATTTTGAAAAAAAAGAATTTTGGAGGAACTTTAAGGCAATTTATTAGAAAAGTAGAAAACCTTTATTAATGATAGTATACATACGTCACATTTAAGTACACATCGACCCATATTCAACAATCTAGATGTGTTTTGCTTTCTGGCTTTTATGTTGAATATCTTATACTCTATACCTACGTCACATTTAAGTAACAAGCCTTGGTATGTATCCTTTTCCTGTAATGAACTGAACCCGCATTGTGGCTCATAATGGCCTTTCTAGGCTCTTGTATGCTAGTATCAGTTTCCAGAGCCTTGGCAGGCAACTTATTGGCTGTGGTTTATTGGACTACCTGCAAGCATGTGTCACTGTTCGGCTAGATTGCTGAACCAGTAAAGTTGCGTAAACTAATTGGTGATTTTCATTGATATTTCTAACAACACTGTAAGGAGTTTGTGGTGTTCTGATTGCTTAAAAGCTGTCAAACATGCTTTTAAGTTGTCCTAGAAGCATAAGGTGTGTGTTAATCCCCGCCAAAAAAAGCAGCTCCATCAGGAATTTTGACAAAATAGAGAAAATTGATGCCCTCTTTCGTAAATTTAAGTTTAAGACACTAATATTGACTCTGCTTGTTAGCAGTTGGCACTAATTCACTAAATTCTTTGTCTTAGAAGTACTCAAGATTATGTGCTTTTACTTTAGTACATGATTTGAAGCAATAAATTTTCATGTTTGTTGGATTCTCACATCCCCTGGCATAGCAGTAATAGACTGTGGGGATGTACGGAGAATTCAGCCCCTATGTCCATTGAACAACAAGGCTTGTGATTCTGTCATTATTTCTCACAACAAATTGATCTCGACTGTCAGTCTTATGCATCCCATGCTTGTGGTGCATTTGAAGAAAGAAAGACCGCTTATAACCCATTAAGAAACAAGACCTTAGTATGGTATGCAAGGAGATGATTGGCAGGGGAATAACCAATATAAAAGTGGATTAAGAGAGAATAGGCATGAAGAACCAATAAACAAGGATGCATATCCATTTCAAAGATAATTTGAACTGGAACAACAAAGTAATACAATTGAATTAGATTGAAGTTTCTAAGAAGTGAGAATTCCAGCCTTCCAGGACATCTGTTGGTTGTTTGGCTCCAAGTTTTTCAGAACAGGCCAATTTTAAATGAAGTTAAATTGAATCTTTTTCGCGATTAAAATTTAGTCATTATCATGTTGTGCTAGTTGATGTTGAAGGTATGATGAAGAAAATACTTAATCTCATAAAAAATTCAACAGTTGACCAGACACGAGGTTTGAAAAAAATGAGACTTTTAGTCAAAAACCTTAAAGGCCCATGTTTCTAAAAGGATTTCTTTAATACCCCTGATTCACTGAATATGACAAAAAGAGGAACTATTGTGCACCCAAATAAATATGATTATCTTTTAAAATGAATAACAAACAAATAAGTAATTAGCCTTAAATGGAAATGTTTCAATTTTTGTAGGATATTCTGAAGTGGAAAGTATTTACACTTTAGCTGTATATTACACTACGTTGCATGCTTATTGTGGATTTACTATGTTCTTCCACAGCTGCATTTGGAGCTGTATTGCATGTCTTATCCACGTCGCTCCTTGGAATTACTGCGATCACCATATCGAACACCATTGCCGGTGAAGAAACCGTGCACAAACTTGCATCACTGCTACTCGTTGTACTTGGTGGTAGCTACATATTATTGTTCATGTGTGGAAAGGGTGGTCACACCCATTCCCATAACCAACCCATGGAAAAGATGGCCGTTGCCGGACTTGTCCTTGTTCCTGCATTGTCTCCATGTGCTACTACACTCCCCGTGTTTCTTGCTGTCGGAAATTCCTCCTCAATGATGGTACTTGCTATTATAGTCTTATTATTCAGGTAAACTTTATAATTTTCTTCACATTAAAGGTTCCACTCCTATAGCTCGTTGCCTAAATTAAAAACTAACGCAACTGATCATTACAATGGGGTTTATAAATGTTTATCTTGAAAGGACGTTCCATAAAATAGAAGTTATCTGAAAATACATTCTGTTAACGTTCAATAAAATAGAATTTATCTCACTTAAAAAATTCAAGTTGGGACTCTATTGGTTTTATAGAACACCTCTGATTCGCCCGTTTGTCTTCTCTAAAAACAATACTCTGATGTTGACATATTGGAAGCTATTTGCATTGACAAAAGGGATTATTGATGATTTTTTTAATGTGATTTGCAGCACGATAACCGTGATGACGTCGTTGGTGGCTCTATCATTCTACGGTGCAAGTCAGCTCAAGTTTCACTGGATGGAACGGTACGACAAGCTTCTTGTAGGTTCTGTACTCTGTTTAGTCGGAATCTTGACCCTTATATTCCACGATCACGAGGGACATACACATACACATACAGGTTCACTTGAAGAGCATGTGCACCGAAAGCTCTTTTTGCTATGAGAATCTTTGTTAGTCTTGTAACCGTTGTGGCCCCTTTCGATGTTCTATAATATTTTGTCAAAGAAAATCTTTTGCATTATTTGTCTGGGGTATACTATAGTTTCGCTTATGTTGCAACACTGGATGTTGTATGTAGTTTTCTGGGAACTTTTTATCACTTATTAGTTGCTGTAATAGTTAGTAGTAATACCTCTGATGTATCCTTGTAATTTGTAAAGCTCTTCACAATCTTATTTCTACCACAATGTTTGTTTATATGTTGCAAAATGACATGGTCCAATTTTAACATTTAATTATATGTTGCAAAATGATTAGGAAATTATGTTATCCCATGGTTGATTTAACTAATTTTTTTTAATGTTTTGAGTTAATTTTCAAGTGTTTATCACTTAAAACAACCAATACCAAATGCTCCAGCTATTTATTGGAAGCAATAAGCACCAACATTAATAAAAAATCTTCTAATTCTTTGACTAGTCATAAGCATGATACAGAATCGTCATAAAGACCTGTTTGTGAAAAAACTGATACTCAAAAACCATGATCAACAGACGCAAGCAAATTCTCGTCAACATCGATGCACACGTATGGTGCAGAGTTGCATACCGACGGTGGACAGCGATGGTGGTGCTGGGTCTGGCGGTAGTAGTAGTGGTTGTCTTGTAAAAACTGGTTGAGAGAAAGAGAGATGGAGAGAGGCTAGCCATGAAAGAGAAATGGAATGAGAGAGAAAAGAGGATGGATTTATGGAAAGGTGGTTGATCATTTTATTTAGTTACCTAAATAAATGATAAATATTAAATTAAATCTTATAATTTAACAATATATTATTAAGCATTCCCAAAATGCCCTTAATGCACCATTTGTAAACAAGCAATGCATTTTTGGTTTCCATTTGGTTCCCGACGCATATTGTGCCCCGTAGAACCTCAATCTATATATATATATATATTATCCAACCTTAATTCCAAACCAAACCGGCAAACTCCAACTTTTGCATTTGAGGGGGTGTTTGGTTTTACTTATTAAGACTTTGTTTTATTTTTTTATATATAAAAATTAATATTTATATGGTTCAATTTTAAGTTTACATACATTTTGTTGCATCAAAACACACCATGTACTCTGACGACACATAACTTAAATCACCGTCGAGTTTTAACATTTAAAATGTCTACTTTTGATACGGTGGAATGATATGGAATTGAATCATACAAGATTTACGTATATTTTTATTATGTGATGAGATCATTAACTGTAAATGAAATAGAGTAGAAAATTGAATTTAGTGTAAGTTTCAATTCTCTCATTTTCTTCTCACATATAGAGAGAATGAAAACATGTAAAGGAAACAAAATTCATTTTCTAGAGAACGAAAACATGTAAAGGAACCGAGTTTAACAATTTTTCATTCATTTTCTATGTATGCATTTATTTATTTGTAAAAATTATCGGTTAACAAGCTTATAAACTTACACGATTCTATTCTATTCACTTACAAAGTGTTTTTAGCCACCAACTCATGTTTATGAAGGCACATTTGCGGCCATAAGGTATTCTTATGGTTGTGAGGATTTTCACTGCCATGAAGTAAAAGTGTAAGTGAGTCGAATTACTCGGGAGCTACTCGAGCTCGACTCGTTAAAAACTCAAGAAAAAGTTCGATTTAACCGAGCCCGAGCTTTCCCTATCGAGCTCACGAGCCTGAACGAGTTTAAACGAGTCTTGTAAAAATATAATTTTTAATTAATAATTATGTATAAAATAAAAAATATATAAATTTATTAAAAAATAGTATTTATAATAAACGAGTTGAACTCGAGTTTAAACATTTTTCACGAGCCGAGCTCGAGATTGAGACTCATACTTATAAACGAGCCCAAGCGTGAGCCTTGGCTCGGCTCGTTCACATCCCTACCATGAAAGATACAAACAATAATTATCCCATAAAAAGTTGTCGCAATCATGAGAACCAACAAACAATCCTAATACAAATGCCACTACGGATTATACCAAAACCAAATTCTATTTGACCTATATTTTGTCATTCATAACGATACTAATTTATTACCAATACCGTGTTAGAATAACTTAGGTGATTTTATAGACCAAAACACGCCAAAGTTCGATTTTTAAAGCACGAGATGCAATTACTTACGTTGTGTTCTCGCAGGTGGAAATAAAGAGGAAAGGAAGGGATTATAAAGTAACAAAAATAAGACATTTGATAGACCGGTAAGAAAGATAATATGAAATCCGATATTTTTAGAAGTGAAATGAAAATTTAAAAAAATTTTAAATAAACAAAACTTCATTTTTTTTAAAGACGAAATGAAAATTTTCATTAACTAAACACGTCTAAATATTCGAAATATTGGATGATGCTATTCAAATATAAAATTGCGGATCTGGATACTTATATAGTGGATTTTACAAAAATCCAAATTTTTAAAAGTTCATTACGAAGAAGATATAAAAGAATCAAACCAATAAAATAACAAAAGTATTAGTTATTAATTAAATATCTAAAGGTAAAGATTTATATAACTTAAAGAAGATAACTAATGCAAACCAAAAACCAAATCAATAAAAATGTTAAAAAGTTAGTTTAATGGTAAATAAAATGGTTTATTATGAGAAAAAACACGTTTTGATATTTTTAGTGTTTTTATTTCTTCATGTTATTGTTTTCTAGAAAAGGTTTCAAGTTAATTATTTATTTTTGATTTAGTGAAATTTAATTATTAAAACACGACTTTTCAATTTTAGAAAAAACCCATTTACTAATTACAATCGGATGTTGGGAAAACTCTTTATAACACTTTCACAGGATTTACCGAAACTAATGTTTATTATAACAATCTTGGAAATCACACAATTACAATATTTACAATGGTTACTATTTATACTAGACGAAAGAGTGCGCATGAACCGACACAATGGTTCGTGGTGTCCTTTCATGAACGGTTGCGACTTTTACGAATAGTTGCAACTCTTCATGTTTACTAAATGCTATTCTAGGCCCTTGTACTTTATATAATTACATATTTTACTCTAAACTATTTACATAATCAAGATTAAACTAACATTCTCCCCCTTAATCTTGGTTGTTATTCAAGTACGCCTTTGACTTCAATCTTCTGTTCTTCTGTTTGTCTTCAACTCTTGCATCTTCTTGCTCGTGCAATATTTTTCAATCTTGTTAGGTACTCTAACTATGTCTGCTTTTGTTTCTCAAATGCTATCTCTCTATCTGTATTTGATTTTTCTAAATCAAATATTCGGTTTCTCTAACCTACTTTAGAAAAAACGATCTACTCCTGATTAGTTCTTCTTTGTATCCCTCCTTTTAAGAAAAACGATCTACTCCCGATCAGTTTTTCTTTGAAAAAACGATCTACTCCCGATCGATTTTTTTCTTTGAATGATCTACTCCCGATCAATCATGCTCTATGTCTCTCTTTGATCTAGTCCCGACCATTTCTTATCTCTGTCTGTTTTGGTCTAATCCCGATCATTTCTACTCACTTGATGTTTCTTTGGTCTAATCCCGACCAATTTCTCTGTCTATTGATAATTGGTCTAATCCTGACCAATTTCTCCCTCTATCTTTTTAAATCTTTCTCGAACTCCGGTCTGTCTCTGTATCATCACTTTTATCTCCCGCCATACTCTTTTAATTTGGTTTTCTTCTAAAACCAATGTAAATCTGATAACAATTCAACTTAATTGTTTTGTCTGTCTAACCACAATTAATTCTCAAACAATTTAACGTTTTCTTAACGCAAATTATAACAGCAAATTTCAATCTTTAATTTACTCTCCTAACATATTAAAGTTTATTTAAAATAAAAAAAACCTGTTTTTCTCTTGTGCTCCTTCTTTCTTTCTTTGGGCCTTTTTTTTCTCTCTCCTTCAACTTGGGCCTCTAATACTTTCTTCCCACCGGTTTTGATCCCTTGTATAAACTTTGGGCCTATTCTCGTGCGCTTATTCTTTGAACCGTTGTCTTCTTCTTCTCTCTTTGAACCAGTGCAACGCTCCTTCTATTTTCTCTGAACGTTGCTTTGCTTCTTCTTTGAACCGATTTTTCCTTCTGAATCAATGCGGTGGCTTGATTAATCGGTGTTCTCCTCTGTTTTCTTGAATCTGTGCTGCTATCTTCTCCTAATCGCTGTAACCCCCATTTGTCTCTTCTCCTATTCCTCCTAATCGGTGCCTCTGTTGAATCGGTGCTACCCTTTGTGATTTCTCTGAATCGGTGCTATGTCTCTTCCTAATCGTTGCCTCTGTTGATGGTGGCGTTTGGCGGTTCTGGCACTATGTCCGAGGGTTAACCTGCGGTTGTTGGCAATCTCTGTCCGTGGGTTTCTCTGATGGATGCTTCTTCGAAATCAGGTTTAATTTTCTGATTTCTGTTGCTCTTAATTCGGTATGAAGCAATATCTGTGATTCTAGGGTTTACTATTTCTATTGCGATAAATTGCGATGGGGCTTACTTTTTTTTCTGAAAAAAAAATTCGTTGCTTGAATTTTGCCTTCGATTCTGTGGGTTTGCCTAACTGTGAGGAGAAACTCTCTGATTTCTCTAATTGAATCTTTTCTAGATTCTGATTCTATCTCGTCTCTTGAAATCAAACTGATTTCTTGTTGGTGCCGGTTGGTGGTAGAACACTACTGTGTTCGTCTGCCCCGTGTATCAATTTGGCAATTTCTTTACAAATCTCATAAAAGACGATGTTCTAATCGCCAGGTGTATTTCTTCGACTGCTTTTGCCTTCGGTAAATGATGAGAATTTGACTTGTTGCTCTGATACCAATATTGGGAAAACTCTTTATAACACTTTCACAGAATTTACCGAAACTAATCTTTATTATAACAATCTTGGGAATCACACAATTAAAATCTTTACATTAAAATCTTTACAATGGTTACTATTTATACTAGACGAAAGAGTGCGAGTGAACCGACACAATGGTTCGTGGTACCCTTTCATGAACGGTTGCAACTTTTTTCTTGACGTTTCTTGCCTCTTTGATTTTTTATATTCTTGTATTTTTTTTGGTGTTCCTTGCTTTGTTATTTGTCTTTTGAAGTAACAAGATTGTTTTTAGTAAAAACGAGTTTCTTTTCTTTTCATGTTTGGCTTATTGTACTTTTATTTTCATATTTTTTAACAGCAAACGTCTCGCTGGCCATCATGTCCGATGCTACCATATCTGCCTTGCATGTATTGAGGACACAGATTCCCGATACATAGACACCTCAACTCCCCATTTGAATCTGTCTTGTCCTTTGAGGTTCAGTGGGTGCGTGGAGGTTGTTGATGGTACCCGGATTTGTATCTCAGTAAGGGCTTATTCGTTGTAGCTTACCTCCGTCAACACCTCAACTCCCGTTTGAACATTTCTTGTCCTTTGATGTTCAACGGGTGCATGTAGGCTGTTGATGTAGCATGTATTGCTATCTCGATAAAGGTCCCTTCATTGTTCACATGTTTGGAGGTATAGGCATCGACTTTCAATCATCTGCAGATGGTTGGCTGGTTTGTTTTGTTGTGATCGTTACTTTTGTCTAGGTTTTATCGTTATTTCACTTGGGATGGTTGTGATTTTCAGGTTTCATCGTTATTTCCTTTTTGTGTCATCCTCAACCTTTTGGCTGAATGGTTACATTCAGGTTATTTTGTCTTGGTGTCATCCTCAACTTCTTGGGTTTTATCGTTATTTCACGTAGTATGGTTGTGAATTTTAAGCTGGTTTTTGGGTATTCGGGTTTATTTCACCTTTTGTCTTCATCTACTTTTTTGCTGAATTGTCACGTTCAAAGATTTTTTTTTTTTGTTTTTGACATTATTCTTGTTCTTTTTTCGGTTTCATTTTATTTTTTTAATTTTTTTCTAGAGTTTTGCGTCTCTTTATAACAGCAAGGTAGATAGCACGCGTTGTTTTCATTATCTTTTTTTGGTTTGTGCTATTTGTGTTGTTAATTTGATCATATTTTCTGTAAAACAAACATGGAGAGATAGCTTGGTATTTGACGACCCGTTTCATAAACTTATGTTTTCTGAACCTATTATTTTTACAATCACATTTTTTCAGGTCTTGGCTAACATTGGTGTGAGCTACTTTACACACGCTGGCGTTGCTTGTAAGTTCATTTTTTTCATTTGAATCATTAAGTAGGCATTTCGTCGTTTAGTTGTAGTTTTTTTTTTTCCGGATGAGAAAAACACAGGAATCACAAAAGGGAGTTTACAAAACATCCAATGATTGAATAATGCCCGGGTGATTTCGTTCTTGTATTCTAACTATTCTATCTTTGTACATGGACAATCTGATGCACAAAAGGCACCAGTGCACCATGAACAACGACCTTGAAGTCTATTTTTTTGTGCTAAAGGTAACGAAATTTGAGTCGTGTTTTTCATATTTGTGTCTGTTATGTCTTTGTGAGTTTATTGCTTCTATCATCCGTAACATGAACGATTAAGGGTTAACATCCGTGCACAATGTCAACACAGAAGATGATTCACTTGACTACAATCATTAGAAAACATATCAAACATTGTAGTCTTTTCAGAGGATATTTAAGAGGTCATATACTAAGGGTACGCTCATAAGTGTTCGGTTAGTGTGTAGATATACAGTCATGCTGCTGGTAAAACCATAAATATTGTTTACGACTTTGAATGATTTAGGACATCATTACAAATCGTGTCAAAACCGAAGATAATAAGTTAGACTGCCATCAAGGGTAAACATATCATTTTTTCGGAGTTTTGTACAAAAAATAACAAAGATGTAAATTATGGAGGGTATAATAAGAAGTATATACTCACAGTATTAGGTGATGCTCATAAGATCCATATTTTTTTTTGACGTTTCTTGACTCCTTGATTTTTTATGGTTAAGCTTAAAAATTTCATTCTTGTATTTTTTTGGTGTTCCTTGCTTTGTTATTTGTCTTTTGAAGGAACAAGATTGTTTTTTGTAAAAACGAGTTTCTTTTCTTTTCATGTTTGGCTTATTGTACATTTATTTTCATATTTTTTAACAGCAAATGTCTCGCTGGCCATCATGTCCGATGCTACCATATCTGCCTTGCATGTATTGAGGACACAGATTCCCGATACATAGACACCTCAACTCCCCATTTGAACCTGTCTTGTCCTTTGAGGTTCAGTGGGTGCGTGGAGGTTGTCGATGGTACCCGGATTTGTATCTCAATAAGGGCCTATTCGTTGTAGCTTACCTCCATCAACACCTCAACTCCCGTTTGAACATTTCTTGTCCTTTGATGTTCAACGGGTGCATGTAGGCTGTTGATGTAGCATGTATTGCTATCTCGATAAAGGTCCCTTCATTCTTCACATGCTTGGAGGTATAGGCATCAAATTTCAATCATCTGCAGATGGTTGGCTGGTTTGTTTTGTTGTTATCGTTACTTTTATCTAGGTTTTATCGTTATTTCACTTGGGATGGTTGTGATTTTCAGGTTTCATCGTTATTTCCTTTTTGTGTCATCCTCAACCTTTTGGCTGAATGGTTACATTTAGGTTATTTTTTCTTGATGTAATCCTCAACTTTTTGGGTTTTATCGTTATTTCACGTAGTATGGTTGTGAATTTTAAGCTTTGTATTCGGGTTTATTTCACCTTTTGTCTTCATCTTCTTTTTTGCTGAATTGTCACGTTGAAGGGTTTTTTTTATTGGTTTTGACATTATTCTTGTTCTTTTTTCGGTTTCAATTTATTTTTTTAATTTTTTTTTTCTAGAGTTTTGCATCTCATTCTAACAGCAAGATATTCGGGTTTATTTCACCTTTTGTCTTCATCTACTTTTTTGCTGAATACGTTGAAGGTTTTTTTTTTTTTTGGTTTTGACATTATTCTTGTTCTTTTTTCGGTTTCATTTTATTTTTTTTAATTTTTTTCTAGAGTTTTGCATCTCTTTCTAACAGCAAGGTAGACAGCACGGGTTGTTTTCATTATCTTTTTTTGGTTTGTGCTACTTGAGTTGTTAATTTGATCATTTTTCTGTAAAACAAACATGACGACCCGTTTCCCGAACTTATGTTTTCTGAACCTATTATTCATATAATTACATTTTTTCTGGTCTTGACTAACATTGGTGTGAGCTACTTTACACAAGCTGGTCATTGTATTTTTATTTTCATTTTTTTATCACCAAATGTTTGGCTGTCCATCATGTCTGATGCTACCATATCTGCCAGGCATGTATTGAGGACTCTGATTCTCGATACATAGACACCTCAACTCCCCATTTGACCTGTCTTGTCCTCTGAGGTTTAGTGGGTGCGTGGAGGTTGTTGATGCTACCCGGATTTGTATCTCAATAAGGGCCTATTTGTTGTAGCTTACCTCCATCGACACCTCAACTCCGGTTTGAACCTTTCTTGTCCTTTGATGTTCAACGGGTGCATGTAGGCTGTTGATGTAGCATGTATTGCTATCTCGTAAAGGTCCCTTCATTGTTCACATGCTTGGAGGTATAGGCATCGACTTTCAATCATCTGCAGATGGTTGGCTGGTTTGTTTTGTTGGGATCGTTACTTTTGTCTAGGTTTTATCGTTATTTCACTTGGGACGGTTGTGATTTTTGGGTTTTATCGTTCTTTCCCTTTTGTGTCATCCTCAACGTTTTGGCTGAATGGTTACATTCAGTTAATTTGTCTTGGTGCCATCCTCAACTTTTTGGGTTTTATCGTTATTTCACGTAGTATGGTTGTGATTTTTAAGTTGGTCATTGGGTATTCGGGTTTATTTCACCTTTTGTCTTCATCTACTTTTTTTGCTGAATTGTCACGTTCAAGGATTTTTTTTCTGGTTTTGACGGTATGCCTGTTCTTTTTTCGGTTTTATTTTATTTTTTAATTTTTATATAGTTTTGCATCTCTTTATAACAGCAAGGTAGACAGCACGGGTTGTTTTGATTATCTTTTTTTGGTTTGTGCTATTTGAGTTGTTAATTTGATCATATTTTTTTGTAAAACAAACATGGAGAAATAGCTTGGTATTTGACGACCCGTTTCCTAAAAACTTATGTTTTCTGAACCTATTATTTGTACAATCACATTTTTTCAGGTGTTGACTAACATTGGTGTGAGCTACTTTAGGCTGGTCATTGTATTTTTATTTTCATTTTTTTTAACAGCAAACGTCTGGCTGGCCATCATGTCTGATGCTACCATATCTGCCAGGGCATGTATTGAGGACACTGATTCCCGATACATAGACACCTCAACTCTCCATTTGACCTGTCTCCTTGTCCTTTGAGGTCAGTGGGTGCGTGGAGGTTGTTGATGCTACCCGGATTTGTATCTCAATAAGGGCCTATTTGTTGTAGCTTACCTCCATCGACACCTCAACTCCGGTTTGAACGTTTTTTGTCCTTTGATGTTCAACGGGTGCATGTAGGCTGTTGATGTAATATGTATTGCTATCTCGATAAAGGTTCCTTCATTGTTCACATGCTTGGAGGTATAGGCATCGACTTTCAATCATCTGCAAATGGATGGTTGGCTGGTTTGTTTGGTTGTGATCGTTAGTTTTGTCTAGGTTTTATCGTTATTTCACTTGTGATGGTTGTGATTTTTAGGTTTTATCGTTATTTCCCTTTTGTGTCATCCTCAACTTTCTCGCTGAAAGGTTACATTCAATTCAGGTTAGTTTGTCTTGGTGTCATCCTCAACTTTTTGGGTTTTATCATTATTTCATATAGTATGGTTGTGAATTTTAAGTTGGTCATTGGGTATTCGGGTTTATTTCACCTTTTGTCTTCATCTACTTTTTTGCTGAATTGTCACGCGCAAGGATTTTTTTTTGGTTTTGACATTATTCTTGTTCTTTTTTCGGTTTCATTTTGTTTATTTAATTTTTTTTCTAGAGTTTTGCATCTCTCTATAATAGCAAGGTAGACAGCACGAGTTGTTTTCATTATTGTTTTTTGGTTTGTGCTATTTGAGTTGTTAATTTCATCATGTTTTCTGTAAAACAAACATGGAGAGATAGCTTGGTATTTCACGACCCGTTTCCTAAATTTATGTTTTCTGAACCTATTATTTGTACAATTACATTTTTTCTGGTCTTGACTAACATTGGTGTGAGCTACTTTTACACAGGCTGGTCATTGTATTTTTATTTTCATTTTTTTAACACCAAACGTCTGGCTGTCCATCATGTCTGATGCTACCAATCTGCCAGGCATGTATTGAGGACATTGATTCCCGATACATAGACACCTCAACTCCCCATTTGACATGTCTTGTCCTCTGAGGTTCAGTGGGTGCGTGGAGGTTGTTGATGCTATCCGGATTTGTATCTCAATAAGGGCCTATTTGTTGTAGCTTACCTCCATCGACACCTCAACTCCGGTTTGAACCTTTCTTGTCCTTTGATGTTCAACGGGTGCATGTAGGCTGTTGATGTAGCATGTATTGCTATCTCGTAAAGGTCCCTTCATTGTTCACATGCTTGGAGGTATAGGCATCGACTTTCAATCATCTGCAGATGGTTGGCTGGTTTGTTTTGTTGTGATCGTTACTTTTGTCTAGGTTTTATCGTTATTTCACTTGGGACGGTTGTGATTTTTGGGTTTTATCTTTCTTTCCCTTTTGTGTCATCCTCAACTTTTTGGCTGAATGGTTACATTCAGTTAATTTGTCTTGGTGTCATCCTCAACCTTTTGGGTTTTATCGTTATTTCACGTAATATGGTTGTGATTTTTAAGTTGGTCATTGGGTATTCGGGTTTATTTCACCTTTTGTCTTCATCTACTTTTTTGCTGAATTGTCACGTTCAAGGATTTTTTTTTTTTTTTTGGTTTTGACATTATTTTCGGTTTCATTTTATTATTTTCTACAGTTTTGCATCTCTTTATAACAACAAGGTGGACAGCACGGGTTGTTTTGATTATCTTTTTTTGGTTTGTGCTATTTGGGTTGTTAATTTGATCATATTTTCTGTAAAACAAACTTGGAGAGATAGCTTTGTATTTGACGACCCGTTTCCTAAACTTATGTTTTCTGAACCTATTATTTGTACGATCACATTTTTTCTGGTGTTGACTAACATTTGTGTGAGCTACTTTACATAGGCTGGCGTTGCTTGTAAGTTCTTTTTCATTTGAACGTTAAGTAGGCAGTTCGTCGTTTAGTTGTAGTTTTTTTTTCGGGATGATAAAAACACAGGGATCACAAAAGGGAGTTTACAAAATATCCAATGATTGTATAATGCCCATGTGATTTTGTTCTTGTATTCTGACTACTCTATCTTTGTACATGGACAATCTGATGCACAAAAGGCACCAGTGCACCATGAACGACCTTGAAGTCTATGTTTTTGTGCTAAAGGTAACAAATATTGAGTCGTGTTTTTCATATTTGTCTCTGTTATGTCTTTGTGAGTTTATTGATTCTATCTTCCGTAACATGAACGAATAAGGGACAACATCCGTGCACAATGTGAAAACAGGATATAATTCACTATACTACATTCAGTAGAAAACATATCAAACACTGTAGTCTTTTTAGAGGATAATAATAAGTTATATAAAATACTAAGCGTATGCTCATAAGTCTTAAATTATTGTTTACGACTTTGAATGATTTAGGGACAACCTTACAAATCGTGTCAAAACCGAAGATAATAAGTTAGACTGCCATCAAGATTAAACATATCATTTTTTCGGAGTTTTGTTCAAAAAATAACAAGGATGTAACTAATTGAGGGTATAATAAGAAGTATATACACAATAAGGGCCTATTCGTTGCCGCTTACCTCCATCGACACCTCAACTCCCGTTTGAACCTTTCTTGTCCTTTGATGTTCAATGGGTGCATGCAGGCTGTTGATGTAGCATGTATTGCTATCTCGATAAAGGTCCTTTCATTGTTCACATGCTTGGAGGTATAGGCATCAACTTTCAATCATCTGCAGATGGTTGGCTGGTTTGTTTTGTTGTGATTGTTACTTTTGTCCTTGGTTTAAAAAGGCGCGAGGCGCACCGATGCGAAAAGTGTTCTGGAGCCCGAGGCGCGATGCGCAAGGCGAGGCGCCTTAGAGTAAAACACTTTTAAAATTATTTTAGTATCACATTTCATACAAACAAACACATTAAAACTATATTTAACAACTAAAATTCCAAAAAACCTAACATATGTTGTGTAAAAGTAGTCTCCTAGTTGCTAATCCATTCACTAAAATCCATAATTGTGTCAAATTAGTCGCGTTGTACAAGAAGCGGTCAGGGCGTCGCCTCTCGCTTCCATGTGTTGCCACATGAAGCGATCGCCTCCATGCGCCTTCTGTCATCGCATCGCCTCAAAGCCAGGATGCGACAGCACCATCGCCCAGGCGCGCTTTTTTAAACCAAGCTTTTGTCTAGGTTTTATCGTTATTTCACTTGGGATGGTTGTGATTTTTGGGTTTTATCGTTATTTCACTTTTGTCATATTCAACTTTTTGGCTGAATGGTTACATTCAGTTAATTGGTCTTGGTGTTACTGTTATTCCACGTGGCGTGGTTATGATTTTCAAGTTGGTCATTGGGTATTTGGGTTTATTTCACTTTGTGTCTTCCTTTACATTTTGGTTGAACCTTCACATTCAAGGATCCTCATGGTTTTGGCCTTATTATTGTTCTTTTTATGGTTTTATTTTTTTTTCTTGAGATTTGCATCTCTGTGTAACAACAAGGGTCATTTTTATTTTTTTGGTTTCTGCTCTTGGAGTTGTTAATTTGATCATACTTACTGTCGGCGGTTCTTAGTGGTTGTGTAGTCCAAGTCGTTTCTTTATATACGTTGAGGTTATGTTTGACCTCTAACAATTTTCTAATGAAATAGTTTTTCAGTCATGTTTAAAACACATTTTAAACTCAATATAATTATGTATGCCAACTTGTGGTCTTCTTTCATACATAATTTTTAAATGTTCGATTTTAATCTTTAGGTATCCTTTATGCAGCTGTTGAAGAGAGACTTGCCTTTTGGGCCAAGTCTCGGACTCTTTTCATTTCGTCTATACAAGGTTGCTGCTGCGAGATTTTAATCACACAAGTACTTGACATATTTAAATTAATGATATACAGGGAAAGGCTGCTGCGAATTTTCTATAGAACATACCACTCTGAGACACTTTAATTTCGGAGTCTATAAGCAGCACACACCCATAAACTATCTATACATGTATGTTTGTGTTGCTGCTGCCCAACATACTCCGAGATTTGTCAAATTCTCGGAGATCATGCTTACATAAACACACAATATGAATGCCAGTTAATAGATTTCAATTAAAGGGCTGTTGAGGTTGCTGCTACCTCTTTGTGTTTCTGGACAGCGTGTGTGTGTGTGTGTATTTGCTGCTGTTGTTTTCTTTCTAGAGCAGGAACCACTCCTAAATACATGTTGCTGCTTTGTAATTTACATAATGAACACATTGGTGCTGTTGATTTCAGTTTTATTGATTAACATATGTCCAGTCTCTACCACTTAGTTTAATTTGTAGATTAAAACAGGAAAGGATTGGGCAGTTCATAAACAACACTTTATAGATATATTTGATTGATTCTGTTTGTGTTTGACAGCAATTTTCCACTAATTGACCTGCAGCAGCATCTAAATGCATATAGAACACACACCACATGCTCGTATACATAAAGTCCACATACACATACACACACTGCACACTTTTCTGTTTTTAATTCGTTTTACAGCAACATTCACACACTCTGCACACACTTTCTGTTTTTAAATGAAAGACACACACAAGCAAACTAATTGCTGTTAAGGGGCTGTTGCTGTTGCTTATTTCTTTCTGTCCAGTTCTATCATCACAACACAAACACGTTCTGTTTTTGTTTAATGACAGGGCTGTTATGCAGCTGTTTGTCTTTCTGTTCTCTGGTTTTTAAAGCAGGATAATAGACAGGTAAATGACTTGTTATGCTCCTAGATAATCAACAAACAACACTTTCATAATTTAGAGCCATGGCCGAAGGCCAATGGCCTTTCTTTGGCCATTTTCTCGGACTCAAAACAGCAACAAAACAGAAAGATTACAAGTCTCTGACTCAGAAACAACATTAATATATATTCCGAATTACTGTTTGTTGCAGACACATAAAAGGATCAATGGCGAATTAAGATTAGTAATCAAGCAAGCATTAGCCAAACCCATTCCTGGAAAATGGCCGAAGGCCAAGGCCTTCTTGGCCAACACAAAATTCGGTCCTCAAAACAGAAATATTAACAGCACATTACAAGTCTCTGAGTTTTCTTTTCAAACTTGGAATTAAACTCTCAATTTTCTAGAATCATCTATTAAACATTAAACAAGCACATGCATGAACTAATTTTGGTGATTGAAATACATTTTGATGTTCAATTTGAAGTTTTGCAAGACATTTGAAGCTTTGTGCAAATTTCCAGGAACTGTAGCATTTAGGAATGATTTAACATAAACATACCTTGGATTCATGATATATATCTTGATTCTAGTTAGTTGTTTGATGGTTCCACTCCAATCTTTGCTTGAATCTTGATTTTTGATAAGCAATCTTTGTGATAATCACAAAGAAACAGTGACTTTTGTTTAGAGAGAAAGAGGGTTTAATTTTCTTGATTGCAAGAAATGATGCACTTGAGTTTGGGGTATTCATTGGGTTCAAGTTTCTTATTTCACACTTTGATCACATAACTTGCTTTTCTTTCATTTTTTTTTTTAATTTCTTTTAACTTGTCATCTCAATTACATTATCAACACATATAGGATAACTATGACTTCCATCAACTGAAATTGAAATTACATTGCTAATTACTTGTTAATTAATGCTAATCACAATTTAGGTTGTTACACATAGACACAACAACTCTTGTTGATGCTACCCGGATTTGTATCTCGATAAGAGTATTTGTTGTAGCTTACCTTCACGTAGACACCTAAACTCTCGTTTGAACTTGTCTTGATCTTTGAGGTTCAATGGGTTCATGTAGGTTGTTGATGTAGCAGAGATTTGTATCTCGATAAGGGTCTCTTCATTGTTCACATGCTTGGATGTATGCGCACCGACTTTCAATCATCTGCATATGGTTGGCTGATATTGTCTTGGTTTTATGGCTATTTCACTTGGCATGGTTGTGATTTTTGGGTTTGGTCATTTTGTTTATTTCACTTCAGTGTCATCTTCAGCTTTTCGGGTGAATTGTCACATTAAGTTACTTTCTCTTGGTGTTACCATTATTTCAAGAGCCATGTCTGTATTTTTTTAGTTTGGACCCACTTTAAAGTTATCCTCTACTAGTATCTTAGCTGAGTTGTCACATTGAAGGATCATCATGGTTTTGGCATTATTCTTGTTCTGTTTACAGTTTCATCGTATTTATAGTTTTCCCTAGAGTTTTGCGTCTCTTTCTAACGACATAGGAGACGGAAAGGGCCGTGTACTCATGTTCTTTTCATTTCCGGTTTGTTATTCATGGAGTTTTTAGTGCTCTTTATTATGATTTTTAATTCCATATAATCATGGATACCAACTTTTGGTCAGCCTCAATTGCATGATTTAAAATTTTTTTTCAAAACTTTAGGTATCCTATTGCAGCTGTTCAAGTGGGACAAGCATGCTAGATCACATCTTTTGAATTTGATGCTTATAAAGTTTTTGATAAGCTCAGTAGAAGAATTTGTGGAAATCATGCATTCGCTGTTTAGTTTTTTCATACTATTACCCTCTCCCCTCTTTCATCACAATTCTATTTGAGCTCGAAGAGAAAAAAACTATCCGCTATCTCATCTCAATTAATAGACACTTAGTTATTGGATTGTGATTTCTTGCAGGTTGAAGTATATTATGGGGTAAGCTGTTCTACCCAAAGGAAGTTAGTCGTAGTTTCTGCAAGCTTGTTTTCTGCTACTATTAGTTTGCCAATGGTTAAGGATCGAGAGATTAGATATTGGGACTTCTGTAAAACAAACACGGAGAGAGAGCGTGGTATTTGACAACCCTGTTTCCTAAACTTATTTTTCTTAAACTATTATCTATATGATCACATTTTCTCCTGGTCTTGACAAACATTGGTGTGAGCTACTTATCGGCGTGTGTCGCTTGTAAGTTCATTTTTTTCATTTGTATCATTTTAGTTGTTTTTTTTCCTGATGATAAAAATACAGGGATCACAAAAGGGAGTTTATAAAACATCCAAAGATTGAATAATGCCCAGGTGATTTCGTACTTGTATTCAAGCTACTCTATCTTTTTACATGGACAATCTGATGCACAAAAGGCACCAGTGCACCATGAACGACCTTGAGGTCTATGTTTTCTTTTTGTGCTAAAGGTAATGGAATTTGAGTTGTGTTTTTTCATATTTGTGTTAGTTATATCTTTATGAGTTTATTGCTTCTATCTTTAATAACATGAACGATTAAGGGACAATATCCGTGCACACCTCTACTACTTGTCTTTTCATGTTTGGCTTCTTGTATTATTATTTTCATTATTTATAATAGCAAACGTCTGGCTGGCCATCATATCCGATGCTACCATATCTGTCAAGCATGTATCGAGGACACAGATTCGTGATACGTAGACACCTCAACTCCCCATTTGAACCTGTCTTGTCCTTTGAGGTTCAGTGGGTGCATGGAGGTTGTTGATGCTACCCGGATTTGTATCTCAATAAGGGCCTATTCGTTGTAGCTTACCTCCATCGACACCTCAACTACCGTTTGAACCTTTCTTGTCCTTTGATGTTCAACGGGTGCATGTAGGCTGTTGATATAGCATGTATTGCTATCTCGATAAAGTTCCCTTCATTGTTCACATGCTTGGAGGTATAGGCATCAACGTTCAATCATCTGCAAATGGTTGGCTGGTTTGTTTTGTTGTGATTGTTACTTTTGTCTAGGTTTTATTGTTATTTCACTTGGGATGGTTGTGATTTTTAGGTTTTATCGTTATTTCCCTTATGTGTCGTCCTCAACTTTTTGGCTGAATGGTTACATTCAGTTACTTTGTCTTGGTGTCATCCTCAACTATTTGGGTTTTATCGTGGCTTCACGTAGTATGGTTGTGATTTTTAAGTTGGTCATTGGGTATTTAGGTTGATTCCACCTTTTGTCTTCATCTACTTTTTGGTTGAATTGTCACGTTCAATGATTTTTTTTGTTCGGGGGTTTGACATTATTCTTGTTCTTTTTTGGGTTTCATTTCATTTTTTTAATTCTTTTTCTAGAGTTTTGCATCTCTATGTAACAGCAAGGAGACCACACGGGTTGTTTTCATTATCTTTTTTTGGTTTGTGCTATTTGAGTTGTTAATTTGATCATATTTTCTGTAAAACAAACATGGTGGTATTTGACCTCCCGTTTCCTAAACTTATGTTTTCTGAACCTATTATTGTGTATCCTAAACTTATGTTTTCTGAACCTCTTACTTATACAATCACATTTTTTTCTGGTCTTGACTAACATTGGTGTGAGCTACTTTACACTGGTTGGCGTTGCTTGTAAGTTCATTTTTTTTCATTTGTATCGTTAAGTAGGCATTTCGTCGTTTAGTTGTAGTTTTTTTTCGGATGACAAAAACACAGGGATCACAAAAGGGAGTTTACAAAAAATCCAATGATTGAATAATGCCCGGGTGATTTCGTTCTTGTACTTTTGACTACTCTATCTTTGTTCATGGACAATCTGATGCACAAAAGGCACGAGTGCACCATGAACAACGACCTTGAAGTCTATGTTTTTGTGCTAAAGGTAACGCAGTTTGAGTCGTGTTTTTCATATTTGTGCTTGTTATGTCTTTTTGAGTTTATTGATTCCATCTTCCGTAACATGAACGATTAAGGGACAACATCAATGTCAAAAAAGAAGATAATTCACTAGACTAAAATTAGTAGAAAACATATCAAACGTTGTAGTCTTTTCAGAGGATAATAAGAAGTCATATACTAAGGGTATGCTATAAGTGTTCAATTTGTTTTTAGATATCCTAAATATTGTTTACGACTTTTAATGATTTAGGGACAACATTACAAATCGTGTCAAAACCGAAGATAATAAGTTAGACTTCCATCAAGAGTAAACAATAACCATTTTTTCGGAGTTTTTTACAAAAAATAACAATAATGAAACTAATGGAGGGTATAATAAGAAGTATATACTCGCACTATTAGGAGAATCTCATAAGATCCTTTTTTTTTTCTTGACGTTTCTTGCTTCTTTGATTTTTGATGTTTAAGATCAAAAAGTTTTATTCTTGTATGCTATATTCATACTGCAGAAATCAGGGCTTTTTCACTTGCGGTGGTTGTTTTCTCAAATTTTATTTGTTGGATGAATGGATGGTATGATTCATTCTGTAATTCAGTAATTCAGGTATAATGTTTGAATATTTGGATCATTAGTGTTTGAATATTTGGATCATTAGTGGTTCATTCAATTGACTTCAGTAACTTTCACAGAACACTATGCACCAGTGAGCGCCAACAACTCCTCATAGAAAAGTTTAACATTGCGACTTCTGAAAGCTGCAGAGGTTTGTTGTTGGTACAATCATATGTTATCATGCGTTAGCTATTTTAAGCTTGATTTAGTTATATGCTCTCTGTAATTTTTTTCTCTTGATAAAAAACACATTTGTTTACTGGGCACGTTATCTTATTATTTGTAGCCATTCTTGGTTTGGTTCTTCAGCTTCCAAGGAAAGGTGCATGCTTGGTGTCTATGATTTTATCTATGGTGTTAACACGGTAAGGGGTACCTATGCTTGCTAATGACTTGTATATTATTTTAGGCAACACCATGCCTGGCCATTCTGAATGCATCAACATTACCGTAAAAAGATTCAAAGACGATGTACTTGTTTAGCCTTGTTTATTTACAATGTGAAAGTTCAAAATCTATAATGGGGTATTCTATATGCACCCCATGATTCGACACTCACTCTCACACTTTCTTTACTACATACCCCTACGACTCCTGTTTCTCCGCTCTTTAGATGGGGGTGCATATAGCAACCCCTTTAATTAGCTTTTTGGTTTTTAGAAGAAGTGAAGTGTAATACCCTTTCTCATCAACAGGTATCTTGTCTTGTCCAAATCATGCTAACTAGTTTAACTAAATTTACGTAGCAAGACACTTGTATATTCCATTGTAAAAGTGTCTTGATTCAAGTTTTTATAAATTCTTCACATCTGGTCTAGTTTTGTATATTCCTTTGTAATATTAGGAGAAAAACGGAGATCGAAATGAAAATGGTATTGGTACAAATTGATCCGCTTCTCATATCCAAAATTTTCAATTTTTGGTTTCGATTTTGGTTTTGGACCGTTGCACACCTCTACTACTTGAGGAATATGCAGATTTGTGAATTCGGAGAGCAATCAAAAATTCAAAATACATGTTTTGTGTTTCGATGAGGGTGTTAATACGAGACTTTGATATGTTAGTTCAGGTATCTTATAGCATTACTTGGGATTGAGGATTGTATTGGAAGTCTGGTCTTAATTAGGGGTGAGTGACGGGTACCATTTCCCGAACCCGAACCGGTACCGAATTAATATATTCGGTTCGGTATTCGGTTTTTAAATTAGCTAAAATCGGTATTCGGTACTCTCGGTTCGGTATTCGGTTTTTAAATTAGCTAAAATTCGGTATCCGGGACCGAACCGGCACCATATAAAATTATACGGTTCGGTATTCGGTTCTTTCAAAACTAAAAATTCGGTTTTGATATTTTCGGGATCGGTACCGGTTCGGTCCGGTACCGAGCTCACCCCTAGTCTTACTTGTATTGGAATCTCATTGCTCGGTTTGGGAGCATCTTTTCTTGATATTGTGGATGGGTAGCAGGGCTGTAAACGAACCGAACGAAAAGAACGAGGGTATGTTCTTGTATGTTCGTTTAACTTTAGCCGAACAAATAAACAAACACGAACATAAACGAACGAGAGATTTTCTGTTCGTGTTCATTTATGTTCGTTCGTTTAACAAATGTTCGAACATAAACAAACATAAACATACAAACTTAACCCTTGAATAAACACAAAACACACGATTCATAGTTTTTAAATTACATTTGTACATTCATAAAATTTATAAATGACTTCAAACTAGTACGATAATAGTAAATTAATGTATTAAGAAACAAAAGGATCAATTTCAATACTAGTTTAACAGTATTTAAGCATTTGAATTTTTTTATATTCATCCAATATCATCAATTATATTGGTATTAGAGTTTGAAGCGTTTTTTAGATTTATATTATTAATTAATATATAATGTAATACTATAGCAATATATTCCTATTAAATATTATATATTTGTTATAAGTTATTATAAATAAACGAATTTACCAATGAACATTCAGTTCGTTTACAACCCTAGTGGAAAGTTCTAGAATAATATATGCATGTGTTTGCTGGATGTGGTTTATTTATGAAATGGTGTGACATGTTTTAGTTGTCATTGCATGAGACCAATTTGATAAGTAATGTTGGTAGTTGCATATGGGATGATTGTAAAAACATGTAGCTCTGTTTTTTTACATTAAGACCTTAAATAAGTATGAAATCTGAATTTTAGATCTAAATTTACTTACTTTAGATTGTTTGTTTGCATTCAGTGTTAAATGATTGGTACATCTTAAATTCCTTCTTAATTTTAAGATGGAGGGAGTAGTTTTTATAGTTTAATATCTAAAGGTCGCCTCTTAATTTCAGAAGTGCTTTTCAGACTTGAGAGACATTTAACTTCTAAAAATACAAATAATTACTATGTGTTGTAATTGATCATGATTAACTAACTATAAGTCTATAACTATATGATCTATTGGAGTATGGTAGTTTATATTCCACATGTTGCACTTGAATATAACTATTTGTAAAATGATAGTCGAGTCTATTGAAGGCCATGACCATTCCCTTCTATGCCTCCGTACCAATGCTAGTTTCTCCATTCTATCTAAATCATTTCTACATGCCAAAACCAAAGGAACATTTAACTGCGTTCAGTGGCGTAGCCACATTGGTCACAGGGTGGGCCATGGCCACCCCACCCATCCACTCTCGTATACTTACATACATACATAGGGCTAAATCCATACAATAGCAACCTACTTTTGAAAATGTATCGATATGGTACGTCTACTTTTTTAATTGTCTATATGGTACGTGTACTTTAATTTTCTTTGTTGATATGGTCATTCTACATAATAGAGCCCGGTTTTTACATACGAAACATGTAACTAATAGTATGAAAAACAGGAGTCTATTACAAATATGATCATATCGATATGAAAATTTGAAGTACAATTACCATATCGATATTTAAAAAGTAGACGTACCATATTGATAAATTTTCAAAAGTAGGTTACTATTGTATGGCTTTACCCCTATATTCTAATACATAGTTTTTCTTATAAAATATTCAAATAAAATTTCATACATATAAATATAAATTTTTAATAAAAATACAGAAATAGTATTATTGTTTGTCATAAATTATTATTTTTCATCTCAGTTTTTAATTTTTATATAATATATGTACTTTGTAATTACTGATTTCTAATAACTAACTTGGCCTACGCAAGAATAAAATCATGGCCACGCCACTGACTGCGTTCGTTGGGGTATTTCAAAAGTTGGGACATGGTTATCAAATCAACAGATTCACATTACTTTGAAGCCTCAATATTGTTAAAATGTTAAAAATTTCAAACATTATGAGAAATTTCAAATTATATCGATGTTTTATGTAAAATTTCAAATTATATCGATGAAACAGAAATAAAAAATTTAAAAGAATGTTAAAAAAAAGAAAAGAAATACAATTCACTTATTTAAAAAGACAGAAAAATAATAGTATTATTCTTGTATTTTCTTATAATAATTAATGTTTTAATTTTAAGTTTATATAAATTTTTGTTTTTTTTTATAATAATTAATGTTTAAATGTTTAAATCTTTCCCAGAAGAGGCTATTGCAACTCATCCCATGGCTAAAACATATGCAAGTTGCCATAACTTTTTATAAGATTTTGTTGTTCATCAGCCACCAAGGTTATCTGATGATTTGTAGACCCGGGGTTTTTATATTTGTGCAATTGGTTTTCTGAATTGAAATGTGATTCCACATATATTGTTCAGGCTGCAACTGATGAGGACGTTGCTATTGATGTGGGTCATTTTGGCGAGTAGACCGAAAAGGAAATGAAAAAAAGTGTGTTGATTTGTGCTCATTTGATTATGTTATTTTCATCGTAGCAGTCTAATCTTATTTCCAATTGTTAATCAACATTGTTTTTTGTTTGTAGTTCATGTTATTGTTCAATATGATTAGTTGGCAAGACTTGAGGATTGAGATTCTTATACAGACATGAAAAAACTTGAAAAAGCTGTCAGAAGTGTCCAAATGGAAACCTTGCATTGTAAGTTTGTAATTTACTCTTTAAGTTTTAATAGACAAATGTGTTGCTTATTATGCCACATTGAAGTGTATTTGTATATGAATATAGATTAAGATAAGGAGACAACATAAATGTGGATCGATAGATTAATTATCTTCGGGATTTATATAAAAGTATTATTTTTATAGTTACAGCAAAGTTGGTATCAGATGTATATGGTATGATGAAGCTCCGGATTATGTTTACAGTTGTCGATGATTTGGCGTCTATTAACACGCTCATTTAACAAAAACTTATGGAGGAACTCTTAATGAGTATGTTCAAAGTTGTGATGACGTTGTCTTCAACAAGACCTGTAAGTTCATCGGCCTTATTGTTCAAGTTTTCATCAGACTTTTTGTGAATAACTTTTATCAGTCCGTAAATATATGCTTTTGCTGATATTATTATCGACTTCGTGTGATTGATGCTATAGTTCTAGACTGTTATTGTGGTCTGATCGATTTTGTTATAAACTATCCCTCCGTTGTTGGAAAACCAAATTACCAACCATTGTTCAAGTTTTTATTATCACTCTTGGTTTTTGCATTCGGTTTTAGAATCCGAAAAATCTTTTTTTTTACTTGGCTGAATTATTTAAGATACTCATGCACACCAAAACACGACAATATTAAAGATCATAAAGATACATGTTATTGCTGTTTAGTAGACATCAAACTTCCTCTTTGTTTGTTATTTGATTACTACAATAGTCCGAGCCATGTGCTAGCGTACACGAGTTCAGTGGATTTTAATAAGCCTTCGGGGTCCTAGATTTGCACCCCCCCCTGCGCACGGGTAGGTATTAGAGTAAAACTACAAACAATCTTGTCATGACTTTGAACACTCCTCCTTATAAACTCAATTTGGTTTCCATCTTCCTTCCTATGTGGGACTCAATTCACCCACTTAGAAGGTGTTTCATTCGTTCCAAACATCAATCTTTGAGCATCGATATCTCATTCATCTTAGCTCCGTTTTTTTATATCGTCGAAATCCTCTCTTCAAGGAGAATACAAACCCACAAAATATTAAGTATATATCTCACAATTATATATAATTATATTTGGTCCAAAAACATGAAAAATACACTTTTTCCTTTGAAAAATTTACACTTTTTTACAACATATATTTTGGTGAGTTGTGATCCAAATCAGGTATGTTTATTGTTTAGCATTAACTATACGAATACCAAACGGAAATTGAATACTTGTATTTTTTTTTTCTTGCTTTTTGCTCAACGTATATCTATTTAATTAAAAAATTAAAATTTGGGTTCTGGGATTGAATATTGATTTGCTTTCATGTATGATGGCTTCATCAAAAGTTGTTTCTTGCATTATGGGAAATTTTTCCTATCATATTTTCATTTTTATGTCAAGTGTCAATGATTGTCATGTAACTGTGCCAAGTTTGTGAATAAAGATTTTAGGCTCGATATCGTCACAATTCATAAGGACCGGTGTCACGGAACATTGATAATTTTTGTTGGCCATATGCATACTACAAGACTACAAAAATGATATTAAACCAGACGTAGCCACGGTCATGACTCTTCTGCATGGCTTGTGGTCACGAATTTTGTCTCTGACTCAGTTCCTGTCACAAGTTGCGATCCTTATCGTGTGCCTCCTATGGTAGGGAATGATCCGCATTGTGGTAAAGATACAAGTCATAGCCATGCAAGCCGACTTAGTGAGGGTTAGGGATGGGTCACGACCATGCGTCACACTTGCGACTAGGCATGGCAATTGGGCGGGAGTGCGGGACGGGGATCTCAGTTTCCATCCCCATCCCCGTCGGGGAATGAGTTTCTATCCCCCGTTCCAATAAGGGATCGGGGACCCCCATCGGGGTATCGAGTTTTTCAATTTTCTAAATGATTATTAAGTTTAAACTATAAATAGTAATTTAGTAGAAAAATTTATGTAAATAAACTTTAAAACAAACCAATTCAAACATGTTTGAGTATTTACATATATAATTTATAATGAAACTAAAACAGAATAATGTATGCAAAAGATGTAAAACCACCAAAATGAGAAGCAAAAAAAACAATAGTATTTTAAACTATAGACTAGTTATATACAATGATATTTAATATATTATATAAAATGTAATGAATAATTTACATTGTAAAGTTATATACATATATACATACATATATATATATATATATATATATATATATATATATATATATATATATATATATATATATATATATATATATATATATATATATATATATATATATATATATATATGGGATGATATCCATTGTGAACAAGTTATTCGTTGTGAACGTTGTGAACAAATAAAAAAAATACATCTAATCATTCATATATATATCAACAAGTGTTTGTAATATGATTCATATGATTTAAAAGGTTCATAGAAGTGTATATTTAAGATTCAGAACATTCAAAAGGTTCATAGTACGTAGTTTTTATAACAAGATGCATAAGATTCAACAAGATTCATGAGATTCGACAAATTAATTAGATTCAATAAAATCTGTAACATCCCTAATTTGAGCCTGGTACGTGGATTTAATTTATTGGCTCATTTATTTTATTATTGTTGCGTGTTCCAATTAAATTCCGTTTCGTGGATTTAACGTGTCAAAATTGAGTGATACGTGTCTCCGAGCTAATAATTAGTGGATTAATTATCTCCTTGAGATCGTGGATTTAATTAGGTTCTAATGATATAAATTGTGAAAAAGTGGTATCGGGTCCGGGTTAATGGGTTCGGAACCGGAATAAAGATAGAGACGTATATGTGCAGCTTCCCCTTCTTTTCCCTTATCCATTTTGAGATATTGTTAAAGGTGTTATGTGTGTGTTTTGGTGAGAAACTCCAGCAAGAAGAAGCAGAATTCTTGGGTGCCAAGCTTTGATCATCTCCTTCCTTTGGTGTTCTTGAGAGTTTGGAGAATTGGAGGTAAGGATTTCAATGGCTAAAATCTTGAGTTGTGTTGTGATATGTTGAGGAATTGATTTATGTAGTATATGGAGTGTTTATGTATGAGTTTTGTATGTTTTTGCTGCTTAAAAATCGAGTATTGGGGCTTAGAAACCCCTGGTTCGGCTATGGAGTTCGAAGGTCAAATCTGCTGCTGTCTGGCAAAAGCGCGGCGCACAAATTGCAAAAGCGCGGCGCGTTTTCTGATCTGCAGAAAAATTCAATAGGGTCAACATAAGAGAGTTTTGAGTCCTTATTTGGTCGAGTCCCTTCGAAATATTATTGAATTGAATTGTTTGGGATTTTAGGTTCCGTCGGGGGTTCCGTAAAGAGTTTTGGGGATCGATTGTACGTTCGGGAATGTGTTTCGGGTTTATATTAATTGCGATAGCTATGTTTGAATTAAGTTACCGGGATTCCTGTTAGGTTGTTTTGGATCGGATATATTGGAGTCGGGTCGCGGTTGGGTTTTGGGTTCGATTGGGATTGCTTTCGAGTCGGGTTTTTGCCGGGGCTTCGGGATTCGGTTAAGAGTGTTTCGAGTCTGAGTTAATTGGGTTATTGTGATTCAAATATATATGTTGGTTGAAATGAGAAATAAGTGTAGGGATTGTGTATGTTTACAGGGACGAGTCGACAGCGAGACGAGCCGGGTCGGAGGTTATAAGTTCAGTGTTTGGGACCGATTGATCAGGTGAGTACCCGAGTCTTTTCCAAATGAGCGCTCCATTTTTCTGAGTTGTACCGTGTTATTTGTGTATATTGTGCTATACTGTGTATGAGACAGGGACGTGGACGTCAGGTATGATTCTGTTCTTACATATGTGATATATGTACATGAGATGAGATCCAGTCCGGGGTCCGTGATGAGTTCCATACGGACGGTGATTCGCGATGTGAGATCGTGTGTGTTGACTGTCCCTAACAGTCCTTGGAGCGTGTATACACGGCAGAGCCTGTAGCCGGTTCGCGCCCGCGCTACAGGGTTGTGGCTAACCACCGGTGCGCACAGTCGTTAGCTGGGGAGAGGCCCCCCTTCAGTGATATTGTGTGCAGGGCTTCGGATCTCATGCTGAGTGTTCATACCTGCTTTATACTGCTGATTGCCAGAGACAGAGATTGAGCTTGTGATGTGTGTATGTGCTACGTGTTCGCATGCTATGTGTTTACTGTGCAGAGTCTAACCCTCGAGTACTCACGAGCTTTCGAGCTTACGTATTCGAGTCTTCCGTGTTCAGGGTTTCAGTGAAGAGTTCAGTAGCTGGGCTTGTTGATCAGAGACTCGCCGTTATGTGAAGACTGTTGTAGCTGCCTTTGTCATCAATTATGTTAGTGTTTGTGTCTTATGAGATATTGTTAATCAGTGAATGATGTGTAAACAATATTATGTGAAAGTTTTTAATTAATGGTGATTCCGAGTTATCCTATGACATATGTGTAATTGAGCTATTGAGATGTGCCACCTGTGTATTGTATTGACGTGACATTTCCGGGATCGGGGAGGGTGTTACAAAATCCATAGGATCCAATAAGATTAATGAGTTAATAGAAGGGTTCGGTAGTATTTTCAACAAGATTCATAAGTTTCAAAAGCTATTTTATGGTTGTTCACAATGTTCACAACGAATAAAATGTTCACAAAAGATCCTTAGTCATATATATATATATATATATATATATATATATATATATATATATATATATATATATATATATATATATATATATATATATATATAGATTTGGGTTCAAATGAGTACCACTAGTTTTGCGGAGTACCGGAGGTACCTCGCTTAAAATTAGTTTTTTTGAAATTTTTTTTCATAATCATGTTTAAATTAATAATATAAGACTACTTGCAAAAAATCACACATAAACACACATTATAACTATGTGAAACGTGCAAGTTCACATGAACTGCACTGTTGTGAACGTATGTTCACAGCTAAGCATGTTCACATGAATTTTTCCACGTTCACATGACTTTTAAGAGGCTACGAAGTGTGAATGCGTGTAATTCTTTTACAAATATGCTTATATTATTTGTATCCAAATAAAAATGAAAAAAAATTTTAAAAAAAAAACTTTTTTTCGGAGCATGTTCACATCTTAAAGCCGTGTGTTCACAGGTACTCACGGTACTCTGCATTTTTTAGGTACTCACACGAACCATATTCTATATATATATATATATATATATATATATATATATATATATATATATATATATATATATATATATATATATAAATCTTCATTAAAACATAATACATTAATATCGGGGGTCTTCCATCCCCGCCCATCCCTATTATTATAAATCAGGGATTCCCCGTCCCCATCCCCGGTCAACTCGGGATTCCCCGGTCAAATCGGGGTCGAGGTACGAGTTTCCCGTCGGGTATTAGTTTTTTTGCCAAACCTGCGACAACCTTCATTTTCATCATCCTGATAGCAAAAATGTATGGGAAAATTATGCAAAAAACCATCAAAGTACAAAATTTTTTCGATTAAGTTCCCAATTCATTTTTTATTTCTGATAAGTCCCCAAACTGCTTAAACCTTTTAAATTGGTCCGTTAACTTGTTATAACAGGTTAACATGCTTAAACCTATTTTGCAAAAACCATCAAAGTATAAATTCTTTTCCGATTAAGTCCCCATTTCATTTTTTTCCCTGATAAGTCTCCGAACTACTTAAACCTTTCAACTTTTTGATAAAATAACACTAAATTTTTTTTGAACTTTTAAAAACGACGATGTTTATTTTAATGACAAAGCATGTCATGTTTGTCTAGACCAAAATAAGTTTGTTTGAAAATAATATTTTTTCAAAACGACAATAGTTGTTTGAAAATAATAAATTTTATAAAAATCCGTTATGGATAACATAAGTTGGTTTGATATAAAAACATAAATGATGATTATTTCGATCCTACGTTTGTCTAGACCACAATTTTTAAATATATTTAACTAGTTCATCCTGACTAAACTTTAAATAATAAAAATGTTAATCGAAAAAATAATAGATTTATAAAATTCACGTAAGCAATTGCAACCCGCTCAACATGTCACCGGTAACTTTTCTTGAAAAAAACACCAAGTTCGTGATTTTTATATACTTAAGAGACTTATCAGACCAAAAAAATTGATTGAGAGACTTAATCGAAAAAAACTTATAGTTTGATGATTTTTTGCGAAATTTTCCCAAAATGTATAGGTCCGAGAGTTGATTTAGAACTCTCAGTTTTCACCAATTTTACATTTTAAGTTAATCTTGAAAGTTGTACCAAACATGATTGTAACACTCGTATTAATCCTTTAATCAATTCAACACTTTTATATGGAATTCAATTTTAATAGAATTATGTTACTTCTAACCTTCAATCGAAATTACTGATGACAATGAATATAAAGTAGTTGTGGTTGTTGATTCCTTTCTCGGCTAACTCATTCTCTTTTTCTTTCTCTGTAGATGACCATACAAGGCGCACACACTATTTTTAGTTTCTATTTTAGGAAATTTTGGTTTAAAGAAAACAAAAGGCAGAAGCATCCATATATTTACATGCATACACACACACATAGATATTCAAGTTACATGGAGTCCCAACTTAGACTAGAGTCGTGGAGTCCCCCCATGTTGGGCTATAACTTTCTATTATGTAATGTATTAAATTAAGGTATAGACATATTTTAAAAAAATGAGAGTGATTGGCAACAAAAATGTATTTTAGGCATATCAACTATTTTGATTTACAACTCTATGATGAAATCCCATGATTTTCTCACAAATCCTTTTAATTAATTTCTCTTTCCATAATTCCATCTTTCTCAAACAAATCCTAGTAAAAAAATCAGATGAAAGAAGTTGTTGTGCACAACCGTGTGCCATTGTCCACCACTACTGTGTGTCTTTATCCATCACCACTGTGTGCCATCACCATCCATGTGCCACACTACACAAGGGAATCGTTCGTTCCATCCTTAATTTCTTGGGTATCCATGTAGCCGTAAAGTTTGCACATATTCACTTTCATAGATTGTAAGTACTTGTCCAAGTAACAAATATCGAAAATGAAACAATATTCATATCTGGAGAGAAAAATGATGAAGATATATGTTTTGTTTATTAATGGACCCATAAAGTTTAGATTCTTTCGTAAATGTTGTCTTTTTTTGGATATTTCATATGCACACATACATCAATGTAATTCCAATGTAATGTTATAATTCTTTTCTTTAAAAATATATACGAAACTTATTTGTTAGATTGATTATTGATAATTTGAATTTATTCCTTTTAAAATCATATACTTGCAACAAATAAACATGTTCATATTGGTACATGATACATGAATTTGTCTAATGATCAATATACAAGATACAACATGTTCATAATAATACATGAATTTATCCATTTCAATAATTGCACATTGCAAATATATTTGAACTTGTGCATACAGATTGTTACATATAATATAACATATGATTTTGTAAATGTTTATTTGAAAATGTGCATAGATTTTCGTTACATATTATATAACATATGATATGATTACATATATGTTGATTTGAACATGTGCATATGTATTAATGTAACTCAAAAATAATAAATCAATATATATGATTTTCAATTCAAAAAAAGACTTCTATTGATATGGACGAGAGAGAAGGATGAGAGAATATCGAGTTTACGTTATTGAATTTTTGCTACGGAAGATATGCTATTATTAGGGATTGATTTTTTATTATTAACATTTAATTAAAAAAAATATTGTTTGGCAATTTTATCATTTTATCTATTGAAACAAACAGGGTGGGACTCTAGGACTCCAACTTCATGGAACTCAACCCTTATATATAGATTTAGGTTCAAGTGAATATCACCTATTAAACAGCGTACACGAAGGTACCACTCTTAAAATTATTTTTTTTGAATTTTTTTCATAAACATGTTTTAATTAACATTACACAGATGATATATAAATTTCACACAAATTCGAACATTCTAAGTGCATGAAATCACACATCACATAAATGCATGTTCACATATGTTCAAATTTATGTAAGTGTACGTTCACGTCATTTGTTAGGAGCTAGAAGATGTGAATTTATGTGAAATTTACATATTATCATCATAATGTTAATTAAAACATTTTTATGAAGAAAAACAAATTTAATATTTTTTTAAGGTGGTACCTTCTGGTGCGCTGCATAATGAGTGATACTTTCTCGAATCATATTATATATGTGTGTGTGTGTGTGTGTCTGTCTGTGTGTAATTTTGGTTTATATTTCTAATTTTGGTTAAAAGAAAACAAAAGGGGGAAGCATCCATATATTTACATACAAACACATGTATGTATGTATGAGAAAACCACAATGCATCACTAGGAAAAGTATAATGAATCACGCGGCATCTCATTTGAAAATTTGTGCATCATGATTAATTGATGCATTACGCGGTTGGTCCGAGACAAACCACAGTGCATCATACGAGAATGGGGGTTGTAAACGAGCCAAGCCCGAGCCCGTTTAAGCTCGCGCCCCGCTCGTTTAAAAGAACCATGCTCGAGCTCAAGCTCGGCTCGTTTCGAGCTCTGTATGTAAAACTCGGGCTCGGCTCGTGAATAGTTTTCCAAGCTCGGGCTCGGCTCGTGAATAGTTTTCCAAGCTCTGGCTCAACTTGTTTATTATATATATATATATATATATATATATAGATTTTTTAATTAATATTTGTATAACCTTTTATACATTATATATAACTTTTTATTTTTATTTATTTAAACTATATATTATATATTTATTAATTTAAAAATATACTTATATATAGGCTCGTTTAAGCTCGCGAGCTTGATACGTGAAGCTCGAGCTCGTTTATTAAATGAGCTCAAATTCGGCTCGAGCTTTTAACGAGTCGAGCTCGAGTAGCTCACGAGCAGCTCGGCTTATTTATACCTCTAGACGAGAAGGATGGTGCACACGATCATTTGATGCATCATGTAGCCGTTCCGAGTCGGGTCGGTTACACGATCTAAATCAGTCTAAATCGCTCTGGTCTTTGACCGGCCCATTCAACCAAAGTTAGTCCATCATTTTTATGTTTTTCTACAAAATAATAAATCATTTTGCTGGGAATCAAACCTCAAACCTCTAATTACATAAAGCAATGTCTTAACCATTACTCTACATATCACTTTGTTGTTAAATTTATTGACTTACTTCTTTTAAAAACAAACTAACTCTTTAATATAATAATTTACAAAAGTTCAAACAAAAGATTTCTAATTTCATAGATCAACATCGAATTTTATTCAATAGTTTTTTTAACGATGCATAGAAAGTTTATATATTAAAAAGTAAGTTTCTTATTAAAATAAGTAAATCTATAATTTGATAATAAAAGGATTTGGAGCTCAATAGATAAAGTTTTGTCTTATGGAACAATAGGTTTTGGGTTTTGATTCCCAACTAAGTAATTTAATATGTTATTTTTGTGGAGAAGCATAAAACAATGAATCAATTTCTACTAAGTGGTCATGCGTCCGATTCCTTTGCGATGCATTGTGTTTTGACTCGAACCGACTACATGATGCATCAAATGATCATGATGCATGCAGTGTCAAAAACAAGATTTTCGGTCGTCGGTGGCACAAAAAAGACCAGTGTTTTCGATTTTAAAATTTTATTAATTAGATTGGTCTGGTGGATTAACAACCGATAATATTAATTGAAATTTCATAAATTTTGGAATTGAATAAAATAATGGTATTGATTTGGTGAAATGAATCAAAATTTAAATAATGGCTTATTGAGTATTTAATTTTGGGTTTTATGCTATTAATTCATCATTATTTTTTATTTGTTACATTAATTATAAATAATTATGTTACAAATTTATTTATCTGATAAAAGGTTATAAAATTTTTGATTAAATTATTCTAATAATGTTTTAATATTTGAAAAACATGGTTGCACATTCAAAAAACCACTCGTTGCACAAACAAAAATTCGTAAAAAATTACACTACGAAATAAAGTTATTGACGGAAGAACCGATGGCACGTGTCCCCCCCCCCCCCCCCCGACCTCCTCTTGGGTCCGCCCTTGGATGCACGGTCCTACTTTGCTGGTCCATTTTGTTTTGACTCGAACCGACTACACGATGTATCAAATGATCATGATACATGAACCTATTTTGCTGAAGCATTGTAGTTTTCCAAGGCGTAAATGTTTTCCATTAAACTCCCTTTATATATACTTATACATATACATACATACATGTATGTGTGTGTGTGTATAAGATGAGGTTACGTATGTGTGTGTGTATAAGATAAAGTGTAATGGAGAACTTTTATGCATTGGGAAACTGAAGAACCATCTGATAGTCATTGGATTGAAATAATATCGTGATGCAACATCTATGTGCATGTCGTGATACAACATATCAGATGCATATAGTAAAATGTATTTTGTGAAAATTATATATGTAGATTAATTTTATTTTTATACTAACCGAATATTTCATCAAATAATTAAATATTAAATATTAAATAATTTAATTAATACATTTTCAAATTTAACAAAATCTATACAAATTCGAAAAAGATGGTGAAGATAATGATGTATCTTGTTCATCATCGTTCCTAACAATTTTCGAACATCTCATGTTCATCGTCGTCATTTTTGCGGCCATAATCAAATGCACATCATCTTCATATACATTATCGTTCGTGTTTCAAATGCACCATCTCCGTGTTTAAAAATTTACGGCCATTATCATCTTCTTGTTTAACAATACCGGCCACCTTAAAATGCATCATCATCATTTTCTTCGACCATCTTCATCCTTATATTCGGCCATCGTCATGTATCATGTTCATCGTCAATGTGTTCATCGTCATGGTCGGATACATGGTGTTCATCGTCTTGATCTTCAACATTACGTCTTCATCTTCGACGTATTCATGTCTTCTCTGGTTCATTTTCGCTTTTCATCATCTTCGTGTTCATATTCATTCACCAAATGCACGGTGGTGGTTCTGGTTCATTTATTGTGGTGGTAGATTTGTCGATGCCATGTTGGTTGTGATAATGGATTATCGTGGTGATGGTGGCGGTGGTGAATTGTCACGATGGTGATGATGATAGTGATGGATTGCCGATGCACATAGGCGTTGGTGGTGGATGACAATGTGATGGTGGCGATAGTATTGCAAAAGAAGCCGAGAGAGATAGATGATGGTTGCTAACCATGGTTATGTGAGAGAAAGAGAAAGAAACGGGGTGGGGGAGAGAGAAAGACGAAGGAAAGAAAGGGAGAGAGAAATAGAAAAAATGATTAATGAATTAATTTACTTTCTTAATCCAATATTAAATTATGGTTAAAAAATGAATTAACTTTTATATAATTAGTATTCCAACAATGCCTCTAGTACACCATTAGTAAATAGAATATACATTTTTGGTTTTTCGTGATTTCCTATTTCATTTAAGTTCTCCATTGAAACCTCTATTTACACACACATATGTATTCTAAGATAGTTGTTGTGCCCGCTTGTTTAGCCAACTTCCAATTTACTGTATTTCATTTTTGTCTACGGGCTTTTAAAATGTAATATTTTATGAAATAATATTCTAAAACTAGTGAAAATTATTCAATTGGATACCAATTAATTATTTAATTAAAATACCAAATACAATTGGACCACATCAACAATTTACAATCTATCTAGAGTAAATTACAGAAATGGTCTCTGTGGTTTGCATAAAACTTTGGATGCGGTCCATGTGGTTTCAATTTTGCATAAACGGTCCTTATTTTCACTGTTTACTTGTAAAAATGGTCCCTATGACGATAACTTTAACAATCAAATGGTTAAATCTCTTATAATTACCATCATACCTTTTTATTTGATAACATGTTGGTCCCTTAAGTTTGTAGTTCATTTTAATTTTGGTCCTCAAGTAAAATTTTTATTTAACTCTATTATTATTATTATTATTATTATTATTATTATTATTATTAGGGTAAATTACAAATTTCGTCCCTGTGGTTTAATGAAAATTATAGAACTCGTCCTTTTGCGTAATTATTTACAAATTCCGTCCCTCTTGTTGGCTGTTTGTCCTCGTTTTGGTCCTTTGACGGGTCATTTTTTTATAAATAAACATTCTACCATTGATAAATAATTAAAAAAGACAATAAATTTTATTATTATATTAATTAAGTAACAGAAATAAAAAAAATAAAATCTCTCTCTTTATCTCTCTTTCTTTCTCTATATGCAAAAACTAATAATAAAAAATGTTCGTATTTATTTTCGTTTTCCAAAACAAAAAATCGGAATGAGTGTGTGTGTGGATTTTAGCTTGAAAATATAGACGTTATAATTAATATTACTATTTTAGCTTTTCAAGCAATTATGAAAATTATTTTTACAATCATTTTATTTTTGACGTGGATTTATTAAAATTTTTAAAGGATCCATTAAAAGCAAATAGATCTCATTTATACGAATTAACTAGTTTATGTACCCACGTATTACGTGGATAAATTTTAATAAATAATTTATTATCTAAAGTTTATGTAAATATAAAATTAAAACATATAAATCTTAAATGTTATTAAAAAAATTGCAATAAATGTATTGTATTTCATATTTGTCATAATTAATATTTATAGTAGTTACTTTTTTAATAATTTTTAAAATATATTTTATTTTTACTTATATGTATTTAATTGATAATGATTTAAAGTTTCTATTTTACATAAAAGTTAATGTTTTTATATATTTTATTACAATAAATAAAATGTTATAAATATGATTTTATTAATATTGTATAATGTTAATGTTAGTATATCGTGTGTAAAGATGACATTACTACTGCATCATGATTGATTTCATAAAACATTTGAGGGTCACACCGATGAGCACAACTGAGCAGATGCAATTAAACTATTGAATAAATGATATTGGATATTGTTTATGACACGAAATGATCATTGAGATTAAATTAATGTGTGATTAATTATATCTCAACGTACGGGGGACTAAAAGTACAATATAAGATATTGTAAGTGATTTAATTGTCATTGGATGATAATTAAATAAATAGTTATCTAGTCTTTTATTTATTATTGGATATTGAATAAAAGATATATTTATTTGAATTGATATTGTGATCTAGTTATTAGATAATTAGAATGATAATCATAAACAAATAAATAGAGATAACTATAAATAATTATCTACTCGTTTATATATTATAAGATAATATATAAAAGATAAATATTTTTAATAGATATATAATTATAGAGATAATTATATAAGGTTTAAATAATAAAGATAATTATTAAGATATATATTATATTTATATATTAAAGGTTTAATTAATATATATATATATATATATATATATATATATATATATATATACACACATACATATACATACATACGGCAACAACCCACATAGGGATACATGAGATATGTATATCTTTTATTAAGATATATATACATGGGAGATGTGGAGAGGTTACCTAATCTTTTGGTGACCCACGGCGCACACACACAAAAGGTGTGTGTGTGGTGCGCTACGGCCGTACGAACCATACGCAATTAAGTGTTTGGTTTTCCCGTTCTTCGTGTGTTTGATTGCATACCTGGCGTCGCTCGATCGTGTCATCACCGGTGGATACCGAGAGCGTCTCATTCGTGTATTCTTGTCATAGGATACAAAGGTACGGATTTTATTGCTTTATCTTTTACTTATCTTATGTTTTACTTGATGATCCGTGTACGGAATTTGTGATTTTAAAAAGCTTCCGCTGTGCGTTAATATGATTAATGTTTTTGTTTTTATGAAAAACCATACGAATTCCCAACAGTTAACGTTTTACTTATATATAATATTGTTTGTGATCTTTATTTATGTTTAATATATTTTAAAAAATTTAACACATAATAGGTTTTTTTAATTAGACATAACAAAGTGTATTTATCTTTTCTAGATGTTATTTAATAATATTGTATTTTCATTTATAATAAAAATATAATTTGTTTTAATATTTTATTTGAAGCTTATAGATAAATTATATAATTTAAGGTTTTTTTTAGTTTAGATTTAAATTAGCTAAAAATTATCACATGTCAAATAGATAATGATGATAAATAACATAATTAGATAATGTAAAATAGTGGATAAAAATTAACTTTTTATTAACGTATACTAGTTTATGTACCCACGTCTTACGTGGATAAATTTTAATAAATAATTGTTTATATATAATTTATGTAAATATAAAATTAAAACATATAAATCTTAAATGTTATTAAAAAAATACAACAATAGTATTGTATTTCATATTTGTCATAATTAATATTAAATAGTTGTTACTTTTTTAACAATTTTTAAAATATATTTTATTTTTAAATTTATATGTATGTAATCCATATAATTTAAAGTTTCAATGTTACATAAAACTTAATGTTTATTTATATTTTATTACAATAAATAAAATGTTATGAAATATGATTTCATTAATATGGTATTATGATTATGTTTTATTTATATCTAATATTGTTTGGGATCTTTATTTATGTTTAATATATTTTAAAAAATTTATAACATATAATAGGTTTTTTAGTTAGACATAATAAAGTATATTTATCTTTTCTAGATGTTATTTAATAATATTGTATTTTTTCATTTATAATAAAATCTTATTTATTTTAATATTTTATTTGAAGTTTATAGATAAATTGTAACACCCTCCCCGATCCCGGAAATACCACGTCAATACAATACACAAGTGGCAACATCTCAATACTCCATTAAACACATGTCATAGGATAACTCGAAATCACTGATAATTTAAACTTTCACATAATTGTCATTAACACATAATCCACTAGATTACAACATCCCCAAAAGATGCTAACACAGCCAACACTAACATAATCCCTAGCAAGGCAGATACACCGTCCTCGATTATCCGCAATTCCCTGTTCAGCAAACCCGGCTACCAATCTCTTTCCTGATACCCTGAACATGGTAGACTCGAATACGTAAGCTCGGAAGCTCGTGAGTACTCGAGGGTTAGACTCTGCACGATAACACATATAACATGCACAACACAGTAATATGTCAACACATATGTACAACTCGATGCACAACACAATAATATCTCAACACATAGGTGCAACTCGATGCACAACACATATCTCTGCTCAAAAGGGGACGCCGTTCCCCAGCTAACAGGCCGCACACAGCAGCGGTTAGCTCACAATAGGCACAGGAGCGACCTGACAATATCACTACTGTATATACAGTCTCATATCTCATGACTGGTTAGGGACAGTCAGCCTGCGCGATCACATATCGCGGACACCTGCAACTCAAATACGCATAGCACGTATGTGGTAGATAGAATCATACCTGGCTCCCGCGTCCCTGTCTCACACACATTGCACAATATACACATACACTAACAGCTACACAGCTATGACTCGCAAAAACGATCCCGGGGTTTAGAAAAGAACTCGGGTACTCACCGATTAGCCGATTCCGACTTGAAAACTAGGAACTCTCAATGCGGCTCGGCACGCGATCGGTTAGAACCTGTACACATCACGGGTCTCACATATTAACACGAGCTCGATAGCCACGCAATTTAATCAAACATAACTCAATCCAACATAATTATCGCAATTAAACTAATCCCGAAACATATCCCCGAACGGACAATCGATCCCCGAAACCCTTTTTCGGAACTCCTATTGAGACCCAATATCCCAAATAACTCAATTCAATAATATCTCGAAGGGACTCGGCCAAATAACGACTCAAAACTCTCTTTTATTGACCCTATTGAAATTTTCTGCAGATCAGAAAACGCGCCGCGCTTTTGCAATTTGCGCGCCGCGCTTTTGCCAGACAGCAGCATCTTTGCCCTTCGAACTCCATAGCCGAACCAGGGGGTTTTCAACCCCCACCTCCGATTTTTAGCAGCAAAAGACATACAAACTCACACATAACGACCCATAAACCACAGATTCCAAAATCCTCAACATATCACATGTATACTTCAAGATTTAGCTATCAAATTAGGGCCTCTTACCTTTGGAAGCTCAAGAACACAAAGAAGATGAAGATAGCTAAGCAATTCTCACAATTCCTCAATTAAATAGATGTCCAGAGCTGAATTCTTGCTGGAGCTTCTCTCAATTCACACACACACACACACCTTTAGGAGTTCTCAAAAGGATAAGGAGGAAAAGAGATAAGCGTCTATATGTACGTCCCTATCTCAACCGGTCCCGGACCCATTAACCCGAACCCGATATCACTTTTTCACAATTAATATCATTTTAACCCATTTAACTCCACGAACCCAAATATATAATTAATCCACTAATATTATAACTCGGAGACACGTAACCCATAAACCCGACACGTATCAATCCACTACTCGGGATCTCATTGATCCAACACAAATATAATTATTTAATTATCCACTAAAATAATTCCACGCAATTATCTCAAAAATGGGATGTTACATAAATTATATAATTTAAGGCTTCTTTTAAGTTTAGATTTAAATTAGCTAAAAAATTGTCAAATGTCAAATAGATAATGATGGTAAATATCATAATTACATAATGTAAAATAGTGGATAAAATTAATTAATTATTAATGTTTATGGATATTATAGTAATAAATCGTATTTATCTTTTATTTTATTTTAATCTAAAAATTATAAATTGTAGTTATCTTTTTAGGTGCAACATGGTCACGCCAGGTGGCGTTTTGTGTTTTCCTTTATTTTATATATATATATATATATATATATATATATATATATATATATATATATATATATATATATATATATATATATATATATGTAGATAGCTATTAGAAATAATAAATTGTATATATCTTTTATTTTATTTTATTCTAAAAATCATAAATTGTATTTATCTTTTCTTGATCACCATGTGCCGTTTTGTGTCCTTTATTATTAATAATATATATATATATATATATATATATATATATATATATATATATATATAGAGAGAGAGAGAGAGAGAGAGAGAGAGATGATATTATAGCAGAACCTAAATTTACGGTAGAACTGTAGAATCAATATCGTGCATAAATTAGATCAACCTAAATTTAGTGATATTTTAATTTATTCAAAGGTAATAATAAAGAAAAAAATTGGAAATAGCAGAAAAATTGACATTAACAGAATAAATATTTTTTTCAAATTAAAATAACATTAACATGATTAATTTTTAAATCAATAGAATTATACCATAAAAACGAGAATTTTATACTCTTTAAAATGAGACCGGTCATGATATATTTTTTTCGAAAATATTTTACGTGTTTATTTTTCGTAAACTTTTTTTACCCAGACCAGGATGCAATATAGCATGACGAGATCATTCAATGTCGAAGGAACACTCGATAACGTATATTCAACGTCGAAGTAATACTATATATCATATATGCAACACTACATATACATTTAATATTAACAGAGTCAAACTAATGATCAAAATTAGTAGTCAAAGTTGGTGGATCTAACGAGAACGGTCATGATAAATTTTTTTCGATAAAATTTTACGTGTTTATTTTTCGTAAATTTTTTTTACCCTTAGACGACCATTCAATATATTATATCGAGATCATTCAATGTTGAATTACAGTTATATCACATATTCAACGTCGAAGTAATACTATATATCATATATGCAACACTGCATATACATTCGATATTAAAAGAGTAAAAAATGGTCAAAATAGGCAGTCAAACTTGGTGGACTATTATTAATTCAATGTTAATTGCATAATTACCATCTTATCCCTAGTGTTATATTATAGGGATAATTGTGCAAAAAACCATCAACCTGGTAGATGTAATCGCCGTTTATGTGATGTGGATGATCACTTTCAGAATTCAAATTGGGATTTGATCCATCTTCCCAATCTGAAACCATCAATATCCTCCAATTCAGATTTAGTTTGCTGGAGAATTCCACCATCAATGTCAGAGGTGATGCATTCGCCAATTTGGCATGTCAATTAGATCCCTCAACCTCCAAATGAAAGATAACCCAATGTGAAATATGGTTCCTAGAGTCTACAAATAAATAGTAACAAAATGTGGTGAAGATTTAGTACTACATGGTATCGGTACAGATGTCAAAACAGATTTTGGTTGCAAGAGACAATATAAAAGCACAACATTACCACCTGTGGAAACAATATACAAGCACAATATTAGAAAAGTAGGATTACCTCAAATATGATGAAGTAACAAGAGAATAATGGGCACCCTCTCAATATCAAGAAACTAAAAATCAAGAATAGGGTAACACGAACATCAAAGATGAAGAAGCTGGAAACTCAAATTCACCTAAAGTGTAACATTGAGTGACAATACCACACTTCCAGATTGATGTAATGTCCCTCTGCCTTATTATCTTTTCAGCGCACACAAAAAACAGCTTTGCTAAAAGCATATTATGAAACACCCGTCCTAAATTCTATAGAACGATTACAGGATCTCTATGTTATAAGCACCTCAAAATATGGGATAATTAAAATTTTTCTCAAAGGATAATATATAGTGCAGACAACTATCCAAAAACATCATCAGAGTACGCTTACAAAATCAGAGTATTGATATTACATGCCAATCTTAATTAATAAAGTCTAAGGATCTACCCGATCCCAAAAGTATCATAATAAAAACTAAGGCATGAGAATCTCAAAAGCATCTCTATCTCTTCAACACGCAGTTCAACATTAGTGAGAACTCTGGCCCATAGTGGCCTTGCCCTTATCGGCAGAACCTGTAAAAATAATATAAGTCCCCCAACGGGGTAAGCAATCGCCTAGCGAGTAACAAATTTAAAACACAACATACACATATAACAATGGTAGAATAATTGTTGGACATAGATACAATATACTACAGTTCCGGTTCGCCCGGAATAATTCACGGCTCGCCCGTGGAGACATATCTAGGCATGCGGCTCGCCCGACATGCTAGCGCACCGACTCGCTCGGTGTGTGTTTTGCCACACGAAGTAGCATCACACTCTCATAGATGTCTCATAATATCTCCATCACAGTATGCATACTGGAGTATCTCGCATATAGATTCATAGTAATAATTTATCATGGCAAAGCAATCTCAATAATTTTATCATGGCAATATAAAAGAATTCTCATGGCAATCATAATAAGTCAGATATCAAGTTCAAGTAGTCACATATGAATATTATGCATTTAAATAAGTTACTCACATAGCCTGCAAATCAGCACGTTCCATAGTTTGCCTCAGTCTTGAAGTTCGGTATAAACTCTAACAACAATATTCAAGCTCTAGCCAAAGCCCAACACAACACTAATGTAATCCTGATACCATAATATAAAACTTCGCTATTAATATATAACCATCTTTCGATATGTGTTTACTTTAGTCCTTTCCGTTTTGCATCCAATATTGGCGTTTATTATTAACAAAGTTTATTTTGACCTTTGAATTTAAAGTATAAAATAAGGGTCCCAACTAATATAAGTTCCTCTTGTAAAAGTATAGATAAATATTTAAATTAAATTAACTATTCGTGTTTATCTACTAAAAAATCTTTAAATAACTTAATATTTTAATATTCAAATCCATTTAAATATTAAGAAGTCTCTCAATCATAATTTAATTATATTAATCCATAACTAAAACAAGATGAGCTAACTTATGTATAATTTAGTTAGTGAAAGCTTAAAAGATAAATAATTTAATGATCTAACTTCACCAATTATATTAGTCCACACTAATATAAATAAACCAAATCTAATAAATTAGTGACAACCCAACAAATAATTGTGCAACCATCTAATTTATTTATCCTTTTTCTTAGCCCAACTAAATAAAGATAGGTGTCCATTTAATTTAATTAGTTAGTAGCCCAAAAGAATAATATAAAGTGCACTTAAGCTAACTAAGCCCAATTCTTAAAATTAAATAATTATACCCACACTAAATAAATTTATTTAACCCATTAACTTATGGATCCATATAATAATAAAAAATAAACTCATTTAACTAAAAGGAACCAAACCCATTTGTACTCTTGTGTGTTAGGTGAAACCAAAAGAAAGAAGAAAACAAAAGAGAGAGAGAGAGAGGCGCACATCGACAGAGGCAAGGGAGAAAGAAGGGAAAAGGGCAGGCCGGCCGGCCACCGGCGACGGCGCAGCTCCGGCGACTCTGTCCGGTCGGAATCCAACGGGTAATATTCTCCTCCCTATTGTTTTTCATTTAACCCATTAAAATCTATTTAAATCTTAAAATTTCTATGGGCTCCAAAATTTAAAAGTCAACAACATGTGATTATGGGGTCTCAAATCTCATACTATTTCATGGAATCATATTATAAACGTGATTATATCTCTATTTCTATGATTATATTTATACTTGAATGGTTATTTCAAAAGTCTCCAAAATCTTAAAGAAACTCCATTAATGGAGTTTTAAGCTTTTTGGGGAAAAAGATGATAATGGTGAATAGATTAAATGGATGGTTTCATTTTCAGACTATGCATCTTGTGTAAACCCTTATTACGATGATTATTTAGATACACGAAATATAAAACGGGAATAACATGATTTTACCTCAAGAACACTTAGGAGCAAATGAGAAGATGGTGACTCTCTCTTCTTGTTCCAGCCCCTCACGCACACACACACACACCCCCAGTGAATTTTCTTTGTGATTGTTATTATTGGTTTTGTCACATTTTTAGGTTTAGCACTTAGGGAGTTAAATAAGAGAGGCAAGGAGACAAAATCATCAAAGAAATTGATGTCATTGGTGGACATGGTTATGGATGTAAGAATGGTGGTGTCAAGGTACTTGTTGTCTTCAAGTAAGACAACAATTAAATATTTCTATAAGGTTTATATTTTAATGTCAATTTATTGGAATATAGTCATCAATGTTTTATTTTATCAATTTAGGCATTTAACTTTCTATTCCTATTTCACATCTCGAATAATTTAAATGATTCATCATACTAATATGTAAATGAATTTTGGGATGTTACATATTATTGAAGAACAAAAACTAATATTCTGAATTGATTTCATCAGACTTGTGCTTTTTTTTAAATGAATTTCAAGGAGTCATGGTATAAAACCTTGCAAAATGGCTAAAGTACTTCTTATCCTTGTTCAATTTTTTTGGAATATCATCAGACGCTAGATGTGGGGCTAGGTTGAGGGTTAAAAAGGCCCTGAGAAATCACTTCACCACATCCTATAGGAAGAGTTTCTATGATGTTTGTAATGGTTAATCATTATAATGTTTTATTGAAAACAATGATGGCCTGGTGGGTATTGATTGGGATCCATTGAACTCCCAATGACATGAAAAAATATAATACCAGGTTTACCTTCCTTCTATGTATCAAAGCTAAAAGCACTCATTGAACTCACAAAGATCCAGTGGACATGCTGAGAAACAGCTAACTATCGACTATTTAAAAATGCATAAAGATGATGATAGACATGCTCAGTTGCTCACCGAAATAGGTGATGATCGACTATTTAAAAATGCATAAAGATGATGATCGACTATTTAAAAATAAATTGGACAACAGGAGTATCAGCCTCTGTCTGCAATAACAGAATACAAATCAGGTAAACCACACACACACACACACACACACACACACACACACACATATATATATATATATATATATATATATATATATATATATATATATATATATATATATATATATATATATATATATATGCAATTATGAATAAATAGAGAGTGAGATGGATGCTCACTGCAACAACAGTTACAACTGGTCCGCTATGCCATCTATTCGGTTAGAACCACTGTCCAATTCATACTCGCCCTCCTATCTGAAACTCCAGGAACAAACCATACAAATCAAGGAATCAACAATGCTCGCCCTCGTATCTGAAACTCCAGGAACAAACTCCAAATAAACCACAAAGATCAGAACTGAATTCAAGAACGAAAACCTAAAGAAAAACCCCTGATGAATCAAAACACAATAGAGGAACAACATAAAGCAAAATCAATAAAATGTAACCAAAACCACAGATAAATTAAAAACAACAACATATATACATAAACAGAATCAATCAAATACAAATTACAAAATTATAACAACACGCCACAATCACATGTAAACAAATGGAGGGCACTTTAGTGCAAACTGGAACTTCTTGGTGTCAAAAGAGGTGGAGGATGACAGCGTTGTGGTGCCAAAAATCCATAAACTCATGAGCTAAATTTCTAGAAAACCTGTTATTAGAATAGTGCAAGATTCACGGTTTCCATATAATGGAAGTCTTAAAAAACAAACGATTAGAACCATACCATTTTATCTGGAAAAAGATGTGATGATGTGATGAAAATATGGATCCTTAGCCAGAGAGAAAAGGATATGGTAATCTGGTTGAATATGACTTCCAATTAGAGTTTGTTACTGATATGGCTTCTGATTAGAATATGGCTTCGAACTTCTCAGAGGTAATGATTTAACTGAGAGACGTGGAGAAGTAAAAGGTTTCCTTGGAAAATCTGGTTTGCCTTCTCAACGAACTACGCAGTAACCAGCTGTTTAAAGTTCAAAAAATTGACAAACTAAGTTGTAATTTCAAATTTTAAGCTAAAGGAAGATGTACATTAGGCTTTTTGGGTAGTACCTCTTAAAATTCAGCCACATTGCTTTAATGAGTTGTACCATATGCAATAAAAGTAGTTTTTAAGACTAAGCAAGTAAATGCTTTATAAAGGAGTATATATATATATATATATAATATGGTTCGAGAGAGTACCACCCATTATGCAGCGCACCAGAAGGTACCACCTTTAAAAAAACTTTTTAAATTTTTCTTTCATAAACATGTTTTAATTAACATTATGAAGATCATATGTAAATTTCACATACATTCACATTTCCTAACTCCTAAAAAATTATGTGAACACACACTTATATAATTTTGAATGTATGTGAACCTGCATTTATGTGATGCGTGTTTTCATGCACTTAGAGTGTTCGGATTTGCGTGAAATTTACATATGATCTATGTAATGTTAATTAAAACATGTTCATGAAAAAAATTTCAAAAAAAATTACTTTTAAGGGTGGTACCTTCTGGTGCGCTGCATAATGGGTGGTACCCACTTGAACCTAAATCTATATATACTAGGTTGATTAACCCGCGCGCTGCAGCGAGATCGTAAATTGTATTTTTATAAATATATTACTTTAAATAATAAAATAACGTTAGCTACCGATCGTGATCTTCACCCAAGAATCACTCTCTGCCTTAGATCCAAGTTTATAAATAGAAAAAATGTGATTGATCAATCAACAAAATAATACAAAATTTGTCATTTTAAAAATAGTTGAGACAAAAAAGAATTTTATGTCTGAATGTAGAAAAAAATGTGACTATAATGATCTAATCGTCCTTTTTTATAATATAACATATCAAACATTATAACACAAAAATAAAACAATTATATATAACATATAATATAATATAATTAGTCAGCTGCATATCTACGTGCCTAATAAAAATAGTTTCGACGATAACAAATTTTATTCGGAATGCAGACAAAAATAATGCGATCACAATAATATATTCAAATTTTAAAAAATATAATATATCAAAAGTTATCACAGAATAACAAAAATGTTATATATCATATATAAAATAAAAAAAAGTCACTCATTTACCTACCTGCCAGCTAGCTTTACTATTCAGTGAACAGTGAAGGAGTGCGATCGATCATTCAACTAATTAATAAAAATTTTGTCATTTTAAAATAGCTGAGACGAAATACAATTTTATGTTAAAATATAGATAAAAGGAAAGCAATCATAATGATATATTTAAATTTTATAAATATAATACATCAAACGTTATAATAGGAAAACAAAACAATTATATAAAATAAAATATTTAGCCAGCTGCATACCTGCCTGCTTAATGAAAATAGTTCCGACGGTCTTAAATTTTATATCGAAATGTAGATAAATATAATGCGATCATGATGATATATTCAAATTTTTATAAAATATAATATATCGAAAGTTATTATAGAAAAACAAAAACGTTGTATAATATATATAAAGTAATAAAATAAATCAGCTGCTTACCTGTCTGCTTGAGCTGCCTGACAGCCTGCTTTACTGTTCAACGTTTACAAATATATATATATATATATATATATATATATATATATATATATATATATATATATATATATATATAGAGAGGTGGGTTCAATGGAAAACACTATGCACCTGAAAACTATGGAAATCTACGCATAACGTCTGATTTGATGCATTTCTTGAAAAACGCGGTGACATGATCGTAAATAAAATGATGCATCACGTTGGTAATTTGATGTATCACGCGAGATTTTGATGCATCACGCGAGGAATTTGATGCTATTGTGGTGGTGCAGTGCGGTTTTCATAAGTTTTCCGATGTATTGTGGTTTTCCATTATATATTAGATTTTTAACTTGAAAATGGAAGAAATTATCACAATAATCTATTGCTTTTAAGGAGTGTTGAACATATGGATGTGATGACGCACCCAAAACCCAACGGAGGGCGCGTGGAAAGAAAAGAGTGACGTGGCAATTCCTATTGTAACTTCCTCCCCGATAAATACTCACTCCACTCTCCCATTATTTTCACTTTCTTTCTAGGGTTTTTACTCGTCTTCTTTATCTCTCTCTGTGTTAATTAGGTGAGATTTTTTGATATTTTCTCTATGTGTTTTCTTCAAAACTTTACCTTCTTTGATCGCATCAACTGTTTCTTATCTCAGTTTGTTTTACAAAACCTTGAAATATGTGCAATATTGGTGTTTTCTAGGATGTTTTTGGCTAATTTTTACGGAAACGTATGGGGTTTTGAATTTCTTTACCCTGTTTTCACTCCTTTATGAAAATGTTTTTAAAAAACGTGAATTTTTGAAAATGGTTTTGAATTCTTTACCCTATGGAATGTTGTTGTTTTTCTTGTGGGGGTTTGAGGATTTTTTGGGTTAAATATTGGGGTTTTTTTTAGTGAATCTTTTCCCTGTTCCACCCTTTCATGAAGCGGTGTTCATATATTTTCTTTCATTTGATATTAGTATTTTATTTTTTTAATCAAGATGCGTAAAATGTGGGTTTTCTTCTGGTTTCATAAGTTTATATTTTAATTTCTAGGGTTTCATTTTATATTTTCCAAGTGATAATTTTTCCCCTAGTGTTGTCTTCTCAGGGGCCTTGCTAGTGAACTTGTTTCCCGAACAGGGGTTTCTCTGACTTTCAGGTATCATGCGTTCCTTAATTACTTTTAAAGGAATTTTTGTTGGTTCTTTTGAGTATTGCTTCTCTCATGCATAATGTATCATGATTAGATGGGTTCTCTCTCTCTTTTTTTTAATGAATTTTTTCTTCTGGTTTAGGTTGATTTTACTGATTTTGCTGTTTGACTTCTAATTTTTAGCTGATAAAGTGATGTAGTCTTTGTTTCTGCAATTTATAGGTTTATTTTATGCGGTGATGGATTAGAAATGTATATATTTATGTGTGTGTGTGTTTAGCTTTTTAAAAAGTACCAACTAGTTATTTGTTAATTATTAAAAGGGGTTTTTATAAACGTGCTTTATATTATGTGTACCTAAGTATGTTCATCAGTTTTGAAGGATTTGATATAATTAAACCAAGTAATTAACTGGCTTATTTTCTGTTGTTTGTATATTTTGGAAGGGGATTTCAGATTTGGGGTTTATATTAGGAATTCATGTGCATGCTTATCATCTGTATTCATGCTCTTGATTTATTTACCATGTATAGCCAATTGGTTTAATTTGCTGTTGATTGTTGATTTTTTATTTTTATTTATATGTGGTTTATAGCTTTATAATTTATGCATGCTCATAATCTCTTACAGATTTGGTAGTACAAATGTAGTAAGTATTTATTTGCTGTTATTTGTTGATTTTTTAAAAGGGATCTCCTGATATGTGGTTTATTTTGTAACTTCACCATTTCTGAAGGATCTGGTGGTCCAAAAGTACCAAGTACTTATTTACCTCTATTTGTTGACCTTTTAAAAGGGTTTTCAGATTCTGGCTTATTATTATGTGTATGCCCTCGTTTTTTGAAGGAATTAGGTTGGTTAGAACTTAGAAGTACACTCAAGTTATAAATAGGTGTTCCAATATCTTTCACTCTTTTATCGTTACTGTTATTATTTTTTTGACTTTTTGTGTCCATGAATTTGAATCAAGCAAAGCGTCTATTGGTAGCTCATAGTCTTGATTCCCCTTTTTATTTTAGTTCTTCTAGTTTCCTTTGTACAAAAATTACATGATTGTTCTGAGTTCAAGGTTTGCTTTGTAGCCGTGAGACAATTTTGAGTTGTGCTAATTCCTAATATATGAATCATTGCTTATGGTTTTTATTTGTTGACCTAATACAAAAGTACCAATTATTTACCACTATTTGTTGACCCTTTGAAAGCGTTTTGAGATTCTGCCTTATTATTATGTGTATGCTCTCATTTTTTGAAGGAATTTGGTTGGTTAGAAGTACATTCAAGTTTTAAATTGGTGTTCAACATATTCCATTCTTTTATTATTATTATTCTTATTCTTATTATTATTATTATTATTATTATTATTATTATTATTATTATTATTATTATTATTATTATTATTATTGTTATTATTATCATCTACTTTTTGTGTCTTTGATTTCAAATTAAGCAAATTGTTTATTGTAGCTGATAGTCTTGATTCATGATCCCTTTTTATTTTTATTTTTTAATTTCCTTTGTACAGAAATATTACATGATTGTTCTGAGTTCAAGGTTTTTGAAGTGTGCTAATTCCTAATATTTGAATTATTGGTTATATGGTGTTTATTTGTTCTTTGTGCTCTAGTAGTTGAACATGGATTCAGATAATGGCAATAGTGGGGCACCAGAGGATTTGCCACCACCACCACCTGTTACTGCAGATGTTGTCCCTATCAAAGCAGAGCCTGAACCTGCCAAGAAGGTCATTAGGGTTCCGATGAGCAGACGAGGCCTTGCCACCAAAGGTCAAAAGGCCCAGCTGTTGACCAATCACTTCAAAGTGAACGTTTCTAATGTTGATGGGCACTTCTTTCATTACAGTGTATGTTCATTGTCCTTTTAATACTGTTCTAAAAGCAATTATTTATGTTATCCTTGAAAATGACATTTTAGACATTTGATCATAGTTAAAACATTTTTATTGAACTATGTTGGAGGCCAAACGGTGCATTCTTTTGCAATGGGAGGAAGTTGAATCTTGACAAACTTACGAGGATGCGATTCATTATCTGTTAATACAATAAGTATTTGTTTAAGTGTGATATGTCTTAAAACATATTGGATACTTTTTTCTCTGTTTAAAGATCTGTTTTAGTGAAGTTACAAGTATTGTAATGTTACCAAACAGGTTGCCCTTTTCTATGAAGATGGCCGTCCTATAGATGGAAAAGGTGTAGGACGAAAAGTGCTTGATAGAGTTCATGAAACATACAACTCTGAACTAGCTGGAAAAGAATTTGCATATGATGGAGAGAAGAGTTTGTTTACTGTTGGTGCACTTCCTAGAAACAAACTTGAGTTTACTGTTGTGCTCGACAATGCCACTTCAAACCGGTAAGTAATGCATAATGATAGTTTTACAGTAAAGTATGGCTTATCTGGTTGAACTTTTGCGTGTATGGTATCATTCAGTAACAATGGAAATGCAAGCCCGGATCATGGAAATGACACAGACAAGAAAAGGATGCGCCGCTCATATCAATCGAAAACGTTTAAAGTAGAGCTGAGTTTCGCAGCCAAAATTCCAATGCAGGCAATCGCACAAGCCCTACGAGGGCAGGAATCGGAGAACTCCCAAGAAGCCTTGAGGGTGCTTGATATCATCCTAAGGCAACATGCAGCCAAACAGTAAGTTCCAAACTCGTTTAAAAATGTTCTGTTTAATTTCTACATAGCTTACGAAGAACCTTAAGGGCCAAAATCGGTACATAATTTCAATTGTGGAAATAAAACGATACATTTCAAGTTATATTTTATTATGATAAAAGGGCAAAATGATAGACTTGATGTAGTTTTTCGGGCTAAAGTTTTTAAATCTGAATACCAGGGGCTGTTTGCTTGTTCGTCAATCGTTTTTCCACAATGATGTGAAGAATTTTGCTGATGTTGGAGGAGGTGTTCTTGGATGTCGAGGATTCCATTCAAGTTTTCGTACATCACAGGGTGGTCTATCCCTGAACATTGGTAACATTTTATGAGCCAATCCTTCATTATGCATGTAAATTATGAAATCTGAGATGGGTCTAGACCGGATGACCAGTAATTGTGCTTTCATAATCCAGATGTATCTACTACCATGATTATCCAACCTGGGCCAGTGGTCGATTTTCTGATTGCCAACCAGAATGTGAAAGACCCCTATTCCATTGACTGGGCAAAGGCAAAGCGCACCCTTAAGAACCTCAGGGTGAAGGCTAGCCCGACTAATACTGAATACAAGATAACTGGTTTGAGCGAGAAGCCCTGCAACCAACAGCTGTATGCTTTTCCATCCTTGGTATTATTTTAGATTTTCACATACTTGAGATCTAACCAAGTGGGTGGCAATTTGTAGGTTTTCGCTGAGGCAAAAGACCAAAGACGAGAATGGTGAATTTGAGACACTTGAAATTACCGTCTACGATTATTTTGTGAATTATCGCAAAATTGACCTGCGCTATTCTGGTGATCTACCTTGTGTCAATGTCGGGAAGCCAAAAAGACCAACATTCTTTCCTCTGGAGGTGAAGAAAGTGACTCTTGAGTTGAGAACAGTGGATATATTTATGAATTTGTTCTTATTAAATTTGGATTACATGTAGTTGTGTTCATTGGTCTCGCTACAACGCTATACTAAAGCACTTAATACGATGCAACGAGCCTCTTTGGTGGAGAAATCACGTCAAAAACCTCTAGAAAGAATGAGGGTTCTTACTGATGTATGGCTTCTATAATCTGAACTTCCGAGTGATTATGTTTGTGAAGCTAGGGGTTTTAATCAATCTTAATGTATTTCTCAGGCTTTAAAACTCAATAATTATGATGCTGAGCCTTTGTTGAAATCTTGTGGCATTTCAATAAGCAACAACTTCACGCAAGTTGAAGGCCGTGTTCTTCAGGCACCAAGGGTATGTCTTTCTTGATTGAAGGATTTTAGCCTTTGATAGTCAGTTATGCTTAGTTTAATGTAGCTTTTTACCATGTTGCAGCTAAAAGTGGGGAATAATGAAGACTTCTTTCCGAGAAATGGTCGCTGGAATTTTAACAATAAGGTGTTTATTTTTGGGTCTTTGTTAATTGTTGTCTTAATCTGACAACAAAACCCGACATTACTACTGATAGTTCTTATCTGATCATATAGAAACTCGTGGATCCTACCAAAATCGATCGATGGGCTGTTGTTAACTTCTCTGCTCGTTGTGACATCCGCAATCTTGTGAGGGATTTGATCAAATGTGGAAACATGAAAGGAATTGTATGTTCTGATTTTTGATTGTTGTGTTATGTCTGTCATTTATTTGATTAATATGCTGTTCACTTGTTTGGGTAGCTAAACTGCTTTCCTCTAATGTGTAGAAAATTGATGAGCCGTTTGATGTTTTTGAGGAAAGTCCTCAAAATAGGCGGGCCCCACCTCTTGTTAGAGTAGAAAGAATGTTTGAAAACATACAGTCAAAACTTCCTGGGGCTCCGCAGTTTCTGCTTTGCTTGTTGCCTGAAAGGAAAAATTCTGATCTTTATGGTCTGTGCTGGTTCATCCACTCTCTTTGCAACTTTAAATGTTTGTTATAACTTTTTGGCAATCTGTGGTATCAAACCTTTGGAACGGTTAACCGTAGATTTTCTGGCCTGCTGGTCTTTGCCAAATGTATTGATAGCACCTTGCGTTTAATCTATATTTTTATTGACACAACGTTTTTATGTAACATTGAAGGTCCTTGGAAGAGGAAGAATCTGGCAGAATATGGAATTGTTACTCAGTGCATTGCTCCCATGAGAGTTAATGATCAGTATTTGACGAACGTTCTTCTTAAAATCAATGCTAAGGTGAGTTCACCCTACATGACCCACCCCATCCCCAACCCCCACTTGAACAAAATTGTTAAATCTTGAAACTTTTTTGTATGCAGCTTGGAGGGTTGAACTCTATGTTAGCTGTCGAGCATTCTCCAGCAATTCCAGTTGTATCCAAGTGTCCGACCATAATTATTGGAATGGATGTTTCACACGGCTCGCCAGGACAATCTGATATCCCGTCAATTGCTGCGGTAACTTATGGTGGTCAAAATAAGTCCTCTTAAGATGGAGAATGTGAAGTGTATATGAACATGGCGTAAAGATGATACATGAGTATTGTGTTGTTTATTGTTTTACAGGTTGTTAGTTCACGACATTGGCCATCGATCTCACGCTATAGAGCTTCTGTGCGTACTCAGTCTCCTAAAGTGGAGATGATAGATTCCCTGTTTAAGAAAGTTTCGGACACTGAGGATGAAGGCATAATGAGGTAAGATTCCATGAAAAGTGTTAAGAGATTGCAGGGCAGCGTCACTTCTATTTTATGCTTTACATGTTTTCCAATGTCCTAGGGATTATTAGTTGCCTACTTTGACTATTAATTTCTAATAAAATAAATTCAATTTTGATATCTATGTGGATATATATAAAGGTTCAAGACTTCAAGATCTTGATCTATGGAGTACCATCTTTGATTTACCATATTTGATTGGAGTACTGGAGTACCAAATTAAATGTACATGTTCATAACGATTAAATGTTAAATTTAATACACAACTACAATATACATATGTTCAAATGTGCATTATTATTGACTAGTTCACATCATTTACATGTTCATTATGATAAAATGTTTCATTTCATGCAAAATAAAAATATGCACATGTTCAAATGTGTAATATGCATGAAGATGTGTGTATTGCGTACTTTTACATGAAATTAAATATTTTGTCTTAATGAACACATAAATGATATGAACTAGCCAATTATAATGTAATTTTGAACATGTGTATATTATAATTTTACATGAAATCTAACATTTTATCGTAATGAATATATACATTTAACATAGTTCATTACATTTATGTAGACTATATAATGTACAATTAGATCCAAAGGCTTTATAAACTGTAGACTATATAATAGTTCATTATATAATGTACAATTAGATCTAATTTAACATATATAAAATTAGATCCAAAGGCTTTATAAACTGTAGACTATATAATAATAATTGTTATAGAAGTTTGACATTCTTAGTCAACAGAGAGCAACTGTAGGGAGCAGATGAAGTAATTATTTGTGTTTCTAAATATTTATTTGCATTTTGCAGGGAGCTTCTCCTTGACTTCTATGTGAGCTCAGCTAAAAGAAAGCCAGACCAGATAATTATCTTCAGGTAAATTTTTTGGCTTTTATGTGAGCTCACCATGAAATTGCCAACACTCATTGTTTTGACATATCGTGTGAAACATGCATTTTGTAATGTTATTATTACTTTTGGCTCGGAAGGATATTCTAAATTTATTGGTAGGGAACGAGGCTATTCAAGATGTCTATCATCATACCAATTTAGGCTATGTATGTTTCTCTCGGCAAAAACTTTCAAGCCAGAAATACAAGTCTAACCATTTTCATTGATACAAATTGCCTGATGTTATTGCTTTTGGTCCACAAGATTATGCAAGTCTAGGCCTTGTTTGGCAACACTTTTTTAATCTATATTTGCTTTTCTATATATTACAAAAATAATATTTCAGACAGAAAAAAGTAGTACTCACAGTTAACAGTTCAAGGACGCCAAATTTTTTTACAAAGGTTTGTGAAATTTATTTCGATTTTTGCAAAACTATGAGCGGAAAAAGACGAGTTGCTATATGACTTTAACTAGGCAGAGTTCTTGCCATGTGAATCACAACAGGGGCCTTGGAAAAAAACTGAATCATTGAATAACCCTCCTGATCCTAGTAAGATTTAGTTTATTAGGTTTTCAGTTTGCTATTAGGTTTGGTTTCGGTTAGAAACGAATAATATTTCTGAAATGTGTTCTTTGATCTCCTATACTATTAGGAACGGTACATTGATACCATGTGAACGTGAGAAGTTTCTGTATATCTATTAGGAAGGGAATGTCCGTATTATAGAAAATACAAAGTAGAGTCGATTACAATCAATTAGAATCAAATTAATGTCAGTTTTCTTAACTTAAACCCATCTTGTTTATACAATTCATAACAAATATATTCCTATAAATATCTTATATTCCCAGGAAACATTTAACCAACATCCTAAACGCAAAGCTCTGTTGTCTTTTCTTTCCTGCTTTCTTTTTTTAAATGTTCATTGGATTTTTCATGAATTGGATTTTGTTTGTTTTCTTGAAGCACAAATTATGTTTTGTTCATTTGATGAATCATGTGGTGATGTTTATCGTTTATCCTGTTTGATGAACTTCAAACGTTTTCTATTCATTGCAGTTTTAGTTTAAAAGCAACAGTTTTTTGAAAATGTGGAAACTGATTTAACCACTTGAAGAACTCCCTAAATCATATTTTTTGAGCCTTTTCATTATCTTTTTTAAACAAATATTCTCTTTGCTTTACATAACAATGTAACTTGCAAACAGAGAGATAAACAAGTATCATCAAGCGAGGCCTTATAAGTGTTTTTTTTACATATTCTTGAATATCAAGATTCCTTATGTTTCGAGTGTTTCATGTTGATTTGTAGGGATGGTGTGAGTGAATCGCAGTTCAATCAGGTTCTGAACATCGAATTGGACCAAATTATTCAGGTTTGACTGACATTTTTAGTTTTTCACTCTGTATTTTGAGAAAGACGCAAGTTTTCCTATTTATTTCAAACTGTGCAGGCATGCAAGTTTCTTGATGACAAGTGGTGCCCCAAATTTCTTGTGATAATTGCACAAAAGAATCACCACACCAAGTTTTTCCAGCCTGGATCTCCTGATAATGTTCAACCTGGTTAGTCTATGATAAGTGGTGCACCAAATTTCATACCAATCCAAAATGTTTGGTATTGTTGGGTTTTGTAAGCCTTGGTTCCTGAATTTTGAACCTCGAATCCAATGCTTCATAAGTTCATATGCTGACCAAAAAGTCAAAAACAAAATCGAATGAAACTGAGTTTGAAATAATTCATATCTACTAAAACAATCCAATTCTGGTTGTCATAAATAGAAATGATTTGAACTACATGTATAACAAGACCTAAATGGAATTTGGATTTAAAAGTGTTTTAGAACCATGATGTGGATGCTTTGGTAATAAGTTCGTCTTTTCTGTATGTATCTGATCATGGCAATGATTTAACAGGAACGGTGATTGATAACAAGGTTTGCCATCCTCGAAACAATGATTTCTACATGTGTGCACATGCTGGGATGATAGTAAGTATCACAATCTACATCTTTTGTATTAAAAGAAGGATCAAGTATCTAGTGAACTTGTATGCATCAAATAGCATGGGACTTTCTATTGTTTTATGTTAGCATTTCTGGGTGCTAATTGAAAGAAAATTTTCAATAACAGGGGACAACAAGGCCCACACACTATCACGTTCTGTATGATGAAATCGGTTTCTCAGCTGATGATCTCCAGGAGCTTGTACACTCCCTGTCATATGTGTGAGTTGCTGTTTTCCGTTCTATCTCCTTGAACAAGTAGTTTATCCCCTAAGGTCTTGTGTAATTATTTTAGTTGTAGAAATTTATAAACTTTTGGTCATCTAAATTTTCGGTCCTTTACATTTATTTAATCATTGCAGTTACCAGAGAAGCACCACTGCTATTTCTGTTGGTAAGTCTTGTTACTCTCTTGTGTAAAACCTTATACATTTTTTTGGTGACACCAAAATATTAGTAAAAAGCTCAATGTTTATGCTTTCTGCCTGGTCATTAACTTGAAATTATCACTTTAGATCAAATTATAGAAGGATTTTCTTTACAAACAAACCCATTCTTGTGAGCGAACAAGAAGTCAAGATGTATTAAAAAAACCCATTCTCTCTTTTGCTTCTTGCAAAAGAGTGGTTTATTTTTTGCCAATCTTTATGTAAATGATGGTTGGTTTCTACTTATGGTAGTTTCGATGTCAACCATCATCTCCTTTCCATGTTTGTGTGTATGGAAGCATATATGAACTCTGAAGCATGCTCCAGTAAACTGTGTCTGGATGTAATGTGTGTGCTGAAGTTACAGATTAAATACGCATTCATTTTGGCTTTCAAGGCCAGGCAGTAAAAAGAGTTTCAAGATGGTCTGTTTGATCTTGAGTCAAATGTACTGTTTTAAGGGTGATAAATGGTGTACTTTTGGTTTATACTATTTTCAGTTGTTTTAACACTACCATAGTACCATGTGGTATTAATTGTTGTTTTGCTGCTGTTATAACTGCTATATTTTTAATGTTTGTATACAGTTGCACCGATTTGCTATGCTCATTTAGCAGCCACCCAGATGTCTCAATTCATGAAGTTTGAGGAGCGGTCGGAGACGTCGTCAAGCCATGGTGGAACCGGAGTGACATCTGCTGGAGCCGTACCTGTCCCACAGTTACCGAAACTGCAAGAGAATGTCTGCAACTCTATGTTCTTCTGCTAAATGTTGGACACCAGATTTGACGGTTTTTGTGCATAAGTTGGTATGTTTGACAGCCTTAATTCCTCCTTGGACCATGGAGTTGATATAAAGGGCAAAACTTGTAGGGTTTGCTGGTATTTTGGCTGGTAGAGAAACAGCTTTTATGTGAATTTTTAGGAAGTGGTTTGTTTGGATCTAAAATGCTTTTTTACTTTTACTTATATTTATTGTGGTTTGTTGCTTCGTACCACTTCAAAATTGTTTTTTTTTTCCTTTCTGGAAATTAGTTTTTACTGAATTAATTTCCATGATAGATAAACACATTTACTCGTACAAGAGTTCTTTTAAGGGGAGGGACCATTTCTTACAGAATAAAAGTAAAATGTTATAAAAACCAACAAAGTCAATAGATCTAAGTATGTAACTATTTTTGTAATTTTAACCAAAAATTGGTGATACAAAAAAGTATCTGCCCTTAATCTTGATAAATATGACCTGATGTATAATAACCTACTTTTTCTTCCTCTTAATTTATTAACTTTGCTTTATTCTTCATGTGTTGGTAGATAATTGGGAATACACTATCGATTAGGAAAGGAAATGAAATAGATTTTTGTGTTAGCATATTGTGACTAAATACATAATTCGAACTTCTTTATTTCATTTTACTATATCAAACGCCTCCTAAATTCTCATTGGATGCATCACATTTATTGTATTTCCATGTTTCACAATTAAACCAGAAGTACCTATCTTTATGTTTTTCTAAATATCGTTTAATCTGCTTGTAACATCATTATCTAACTTTTCTATCATTTTTGTTGTTTCCTATCCTATTCACATTATGGGGAATGAGGAACACTAGTATAGACTCATTTTTTTGGGATCTAGCTAGTATTTTGGCTATTGCATGTGATTTCACTTTAGAAGTTGTTGGGGGATGAAGAGCATGTGATGAGAACTTTAGCAGGGTAGTTACAATGAGTATGGAAGGGGTAGGTAAGCTCATTTAACAAACCAAAACTGTAGGATCATCACTTTGAACTCAAGGCATAGGATCTGATAATGAGTTTGATATCTTCCATATATGCAAAGTCATGTTTCAATTAGTGACCCATTAAAACAAGGAATTTCCGGTATAGATTTGCTTCAATTAGCTCTTAGAGAGATGGTTATGGGGAAACAATTTGTACTAATGTTTGATGATGTGTCGTATAACACTATGATTATCCTATTGAAGCCATTTCATGAAGGGGTTTGTGGGAATAATTATATTATAACCACTCAAGAGGAACAATTGTTCAATGAGCTAAATTACAACCATCTGAATCATGTAGAGATTTTGTCACTATGCTAAATTAAAAATGGATAGAGGTGCTTATTAGTGAGCTATAGAAACAATTGTTCAATGAGCTAAATTCACATCGACAACGTAGCACTCTGACGACACATGTTTTTTTTTAATCCAACGTTCTTTCATCTTTTTGTCAACTTTTTTATTGATATATTCTATTTTTGCCTGAAACTGCTGGTTTATATTTCAATTTCATAAGTATTCTATTTGAGGTATTCATCAATTTTTCCTTCTTTATTTATAAGAATTCTTTTTATTTTGTTGCTAACTGAGGTATTTAGCAACAACCCATTTGTTGTTAAATCTAGTACTTAGCAACTATTAAATAGTTGGTAATATTTACCAATGACTTAGCTTCGTTGCTAATTCAGTAAAATACCAACGAATTACACTTATCTGAAATTTAGCAACGACTTGTGTAATTGTTGGCAATTTACCAACGACTTCACATATTTATCAACGACCGTTAATCGTTGTTAAACTCGTTGGTAATGACAATTTTTTTGGTAGTGGTCTTTATTTACTCTACATGCATTTAGTGTGAATAACTTTGATTCCCATCCAACACTTAAACCGTGTGAACATTTGGTGAATATAAGTGTGGACAGATACCTTTGACTTTACGAGTATTTGGAAAATTATTAGGGTCTGTAAAAACGAAGAAGACGAAATGTGTTAAATAGTGAAATATAAGCATTAGTCATCGACTTAGTCTAAGAGCTTGAACAATCTTATCTTCGTTGTGTGATTTCCATATCCCACTATTAAGCACCTCATTTCATTTGTCTTCATCTGCTTTAGTCCCTAGTAACTTCCCAAGTGCTCATAAAGCCAAATGCAAACATCCGCACTTGTTTCACAATATATGGTATAAGTGTTGGACGTGAATCAAAGTTATTCACACCAAATACATGTAGGGAAAATAGTGACATATGCTCAACAAACTCTTCTTATGATTTAGATGATTGTGACTCACCTCATTAAGCAATTGGAATGATCTTACCTATCTCTCACATACTAACTATAGGCACCATGCTAAAGTTTCCATCAAATACTTCAAACCTAAAAAATGCATAATCTTTATAACTTGATGTTCTTGTAACCAATTCCTCCTCCATCGCTATTGGTTTTTCATCAAATGAACTTGTGTGAGGATTATAGTGAACTTGTATTATCCTTACAATAGTTAGTTAGAGAAGTTAGTTTGTTAGGTGGTTAGCATCTATAGTTAGCTTCTTGTTGTTACTATTAATTGCCTATAAAAGGCTGATGTATGGGGGTCATAAGAGAAGGAGAATGAGCCTCAGATATACACAGAGAGATACAAAGGAGAGATGCACGAGAGCAGTGAGATAGAGGTCTGCACCACCAGCAGTGGCTTGTGGTGGCACTGCCACTGAGGCAGGTGGCAACGGTGGGTCATGGTGAGATCAAGAAAGTTAGAACATTGAGAGTCTAATGTAGACATGGAGTGATCTTGTAAACCATGAGTGTAATCAAAGAAAACCTTTGAGAAATAAAGATTGATTCCGTAAATTCTTATCTTCTTTGTATATGTGTTCTTATGATTGCAACTCTGATCTGCTACAAGTGGTATCAGAGCCAGGTTGCACATTGTTGCAATCTGGTACTCTCTCTATTAGTAGTCTCAGTTATGTGTTTGGTGTGCTCAATGGATCATCCTTGGGAGTGAAGACAGCAGAATTTCAAGAACAAAATCAAGATCGAAGAAGGAAGTTGCTCTGTCCCCTGGAATTACATCACATGTAATTCGAGTGATTCTGATTTTGGGAGGAGATTGGAGATCATCAATGGCTTCTCAGTTCTGGTCCGATCAATGGTTGGTTCGATTGGCAAGTAATTCAATTCAAGATTGGAGGTCATGAACGATGGTAGAATCAAGTTCGTCTTCTAGGAATAAATCAAGAAGGTCAGAAGAGTTAGTGTACCTGATTGGTAATTAAAGAAGAAGACTGTTGATACTGCATGTGAATTGTTCGCTGAAATGCCAGTGATGGTGGGTCTCATTTGAAATTCAATCCAAGAACATTGGTCGACTACAGTGGATTGATCAAGACAAATCAGAATCAATTAAAGATCGATCGAGAAAGCCAAAGGAGAGTGTGAAAGGGCTGCTGGTTGTGTGAAAGGGCTGCTGGTTGATGCTCAGTGAAGGAGGCTGAAATGTTTTTTGATTAGTCCTTGAAATCAATGAGCTGATGCAGTGGACAGACTATCAAGTTCAGCAGCCATGGTTCTTGGAGTTGCAGGCTTCAAGATCGAAGGTGATACACTCTCTGTGTGAATCTTTGAAAATTTAATAATCATTAGTTCTTGATATGAATCTTGGTATTAAGATTAAGATTGGAAAATTCAAGAACACAGAAAACATGATTTGAATAAGAAATCAAGTATGGTAACTCGAGTCTTGTCCTGATGAGTGTGCGAGTGCAGAAGCATCTGTTGCTTCAGTGCTCAAGAATGCTCAGGAATGGATATGGATTCGAATGGGCTGATCAAAGGATGCCATGTAAAGATTACCTAACGATTTCTACAACCAAAGCTCAATTGTTCTTCATTAAAAGGCTGATCTAAGTGAATAAATCAGCTATGAGCAGCTTGGTCTGGTAAAAAGGCAGAAGAATAAAAGGTTTGGCTGTCAAATTGAATGCATTGCATTGGATCTAATTCTTGTGTTAATCTTGGTATTGATCATGATACCAAGATTAAGGTGGAGATACTTTAAATAATTAGAACAAAATGCAAAGGCTGGACAGATTGGTGATAAAGCACAGATCAGATGACAGAGGCAGAAGTACAGGCTGCTGATCAGTCTGTAATAGAGGCATTATCAGATCTGAATTAGAGTAGATCAAGAATAGAAGGAGTTGACTTAGTGAAAGGGGGTAAGAATGAGTCTATCCTATGAGTGTGCGGATATCGAAGCATGATAGGCTTCATATGTTCAAGAATACTCAGGGATGGATGGACTCATGAGGATTAATCTAGTGTGATTAATCAGGTTTGTACCTCTTAGAGTCAAAAGGGACTGATCTGCTGATTTTGTTCAAGGTAGAGCTTCATGTTAAAGGCAAAATGGGCTGCTGTTATAGAGTTAAAGGCTGCTGTTATAAAGTTAAAGGCTGCTGTTAATGCACAGTGAAGGGGGCTGCTGAGTTGTGGAAAATTATGGATGTTGAATCAGTCAATGAAGGAGTTGTTGATTCAAGAACTAGAGAGATGTTAGTTTGCAAGAACAAGGTGGAGTTGAACACCTTAAAACTAACAATATAGACCAGTAGCTTGACTAGAAGAGTCAAGGTCTTAATGCTCAATTGAGTTTGGCTCAATTAGGAGTAAACTCAAGGTGGAGCATAGTAGCTTTATTACAAGAAAATGAGGAGCATGATTGGTTGGTGAATTAGAGTGATGGTAAAGGCACTTTAATGAAGTGAAGAACCAATGGAATGCAGGTCATTAAGGGTAATAAAGGATCTCATAGGTGAGTTGGGTTGGAAGTAGCTACAATGTTAATTGGAGATAAATTGTAAAACAGGCCTGGTACTAGAGGTGTTCTAGTGGTTAGTAGCAGGGAGTTACTTGAGAAGACCAGGGTGTTTAGTGATGATGTTAACAGGTAGTGAAGGTGCACTACACTCATTGGATGTGTGAGTGGAATTGCTGATTCATGAAGTAGAGAGGACAGGTTGTGAGTGGTTGATGAACATAGTGGTGCACAAGCTGTGTTGGGGATTAACTAACAGAAGTCCATAAAAGCAAGTCTTCATGGAGCAATTGAGCTAAACAGATCAGACTTGGATCTGTAGGTGCTGGATCAGATTACACAAAGGTGATGTTGGAGATATTAGTTTGGAAAATCAAGGCATGGTAGTGGTGCCTTGGATTAAAGGGAAACTAGTATGGTAAATAGAACATCAATGGGTAATCAAGGGATCAGTGTTGAATCTGTTGGTGGAACAGATTAGGAATTAATCTCTGGCTGAGTAAAGGTGTTGACAGGGCTGTCATTTGTAAAGCCTTAAAAGGGTCAGTGGTGTCTTTTACGTGGTAAAAGATTGAAGGAATTTCTTGATGATAATCTCTAGTGGTGTTTATTGTGTATCAAATATGAATTGAAACAAAAAGAAACAAAAATTGTGAGATGGGTTAAAGTTCCTGAATAGTATCTCACAACTTCAGTTCATTTTTGGTGATATTTTTCCTAAGTGTATCTGTGATGAGTTTATGTTTAAGGTGGAGTTATCTTATGATCTTAGACATAACAATTTGGATACTTTGAGCTGTCAAAGTAGGGAAGAAGCTGTCCAGGTTTTAAGGCTGTTGTAGAAGCTGTTTAGAACAAGGAATTTCTGGAGCAGGCTAGAGCCCAAGCTGTTGGAGTCAGAGCTGTTCTGAAACTGAAAGCTGATGAGGCAAGGTGTGTCTGTAAGTAAGCCTAAGCTGATGGAAACAGAGGGCAGGTGTGACATGTGTTGATCAAGTTACTTCTCAAATCACTTGTACAAGTTGAGTTTAACTTCTTTGGTGGACGCATCAGAGAAGGAGTCAAGCTGAAATTGTTTTTTGTGTGATTAGCAGAAGCTGGGATGAGGATCTTCTGTGTCAGCAGGTTTAACATCATTAGCTCTGTGTTCTGGTAATGGCTAAGGTTAGATCAGATTGGCTTGAAGTGAATGGACAGTAGCAATGACAGTATAAGGCAATCAGTTATGACAGATTTGAAGACAAAACATTAAAGCAGTATGAGCAAATGGTCTAACAACTTGAGAATGTTAGAAGCTGCTCATAGTCGAAGATGGTTGAAGCTGTGATACAGATGCATCAGCAGTGGCTAATATTCAAGGTTAATTACTTAGTGTAATACAAGTACACTAAGGTGGAGAATGTGAGGATTATAGTGAACTTGTATTATCCTTACAATAGTTAGTTAGAGAAGTTAGTTTGTTAGGTGGTTAGCATCTATAGTTAGCTTCTTGTTGTTACTATTAATTGCCTATAAAAGGCTGATGAATGGGGGTCATAAGAGAAGGAGAATGAGCCTCAGATATACACAGAGAGATACAAAGGAGAGATACACGAGAGCAGTGAGATAGAGGTCTGCACCACCAGCAGTGGCTGGTGGTGGCACTGCCACTGAGGCAGGTGGCAACGGTGGGTCATGGTGAGATCAAGAAAGTTAGAACATTGAGAGTCTAATGTAGACATGGAGTGATCTTGTAAACCATGAGTGTAATCAAAGAAAACCTTTGAGAAATAAAGATTGATTCCGTAAATTCTTATCTTCTTTGTATATGTGTTCTTATGATTGCAACTCTGATCTGCTACAACTTGTAAATCAGTTGTAAACGTAATACTAATATTTAAGGTGTGTCTCATGGAGCTTATCAGGGTCTAATCAGACGTGAACCTTTTATTCGGTAAGAGATTTTAATGATAAGTGTGTTTGATAGCCGTAAGTGATAAGAGGCAATTCATCTCCTTCCCAAAAACCGTAAACGCAGCCATCTCATGATGGCCTCCGCCCGGCTACGTAGATCCCCTTCACATCGACAACAACGTAGCACTCTGGCGAAACATGTTTTTTTAATCCAACGTTCTTTCATCTGTTTGTCAACATTTTTATTGATATATTCTATTTTAGCCTGGTTTATATTTCAAATTCATAAGCATTCTATTTAAGGTATTCATCAATTTTTCCTTCTTTATTTATAAGTATTCTTGTATTTTGTTGCTAACTGAGGTATTTAGCAACATCCCATTTCTTGTTAAATCTAGTACTTAGCAACTATTAAATAGTTGGTAATACTTACCAACGACTTAGCTTCGTTGCTAATTCGGTAAAATACCAACGAATTATACTTTTCTGCAATTTAGCAACGGTTTGTGTAATTGTTGGTAATTTACCAACGACTTCACACATCTACCAACGACCGTTAATCGTTGTTAAACTCGTTGGTAATGACAACTTTTTTTGGTAGTGGTGTGTATTTAGCATTTAGTGTGAATAACTTTGATTCCCATCCAACACTCAAACCGTGTGAACATTTGGTGAATAAGTGTGGACACATACCTTTGACTTTACGAGCACTTGGAAAATTATTAATTAGGGACCATAACAGACGAAGAAGAACAAATGTGTTAAATAGTGAAATATAAGCATTAGTCATCAGACTTAGTCTAGGAGGTTGAACAATCTTATCTTCGTTGTGTGATTTGTGTGATTTCTATAGCTCTCTATTAAACACCTCTATCCATTTGTCTTCATTAGGTTTGCAGGTCACTAATTACAATTATTGATAGAACAATAAAAAATTCTTACTATAAACGATAAAAAATATAAAAGTCAATGTAATTAATGATAAAAATAAATAATGTTATTATTAATGATAAAAATGTCAAAAGGTGTTACTATTTTTGGGCCATTTATTATTACATTAACATGGGTTTTTATTTCTTAATTTTGTACCTTTAAAATTGTGCCGTTGGTTAATTAGGGGTACAGGAACAACAACAAATTGGGTTGTTTGTTCTGTTTATAAAAATCAAGAGTTCCATAAAAATATATAATTCTCTTCAGTTTTGAAATTTGTGTTTTAAAATACTTTTAAATGTTTATAAAACAAAAATATCTAACCAAATTGATAAAACTAAATTGAAAGCATTATTTTTATAAAAGGTTGTTATTCAAGCGTAAAGTCAATGGGTACGTCAACTGAAAATATATGGTGACCAATTAATGTAATTATCAGAGAAGAAAGGTTCCTACCTTGTCTAGCTTCATGGCCGATTCTTGGGGGGCAATAGGAGCGGTTGTATAGGGTCTCAGATTTGCTAGGGCATTATTGATACTTCTTTATTTCTTTTTGGTACAATATGGATACTTAAACACAATCATATTTATATTATTAATATTTTTTATATTATAATATATTCAAATTTAAGGTCATATTATAAATTTATGACACAGGGACCTTAAAAATCCATGAAACGGGCACCACATTTTATCTGATTGGGATTTCAATTGTTCCATCGAAATACTTCAATCTGAAAGTTTTACGACTCTCAGATATCCAACTCATTTTTGCAATCCTCCGAATTTTTCTACAATTCATTCCCAGCCACAAACTTTGAAACGTTTCAAACATCTTCTTGACATACAATTGATGCGCCCGGCAAGGTGAGAAGGCTCTTAAGGGTGCGTTAGGTGCAATGGAATGAAAAAGAAAGAAAATGGAGAGGTTTGTATTGTTTTTTTTTCCTAATCATGAAAATGAAATTACATTACAAAAGAATTGACTGACATTTCCTCTTTTGATTTATTAGCTTTAATTTATTCTTCCCGTCATGGTAGATAACTGAGAATACATCATTGATTAGGCTAGGAAATGAAATAGATTTTTTGTCAGCGTATCATGACTAAGAACATAATGCAAATTTTTTTCCTATTTATTTCCATTCCACCGTTTCAAAGGCCCCCTAAATTCTTTACCGACTTTGGATGCATCACATTTAGAGGGTGTTTGGTTTTGCGTTATGAACCAGATTATCAGCTTATTGCGTTACAATAACGCAAATAATTAGTTTAAAGTGTTTGGATTGCATACGTTAATAAGTAATTATTTGCGTTTAGCGTTAATCTTACCACACTTTTTCATAAGTTAAAAATTGTAGCTTATTTGCTTCATAAGTGATTATTTGGTCATTTTACAAGTAAAAACGCAAATCCAAACACTTTAAAAACTGATTATTTGATAATTATGATAGCAAACAGCAGAAGCTAAACCAAACACTACATTTCCTGCAACACTTTTTGTTACAGCTATTATCTGATTATTAGTTTCCAAAACGCTACAGCACTTTTTCAAACGCAAATCCAAACACCCTCTTATTGTCTTTTCATGTTTCACAATCAAACCAGTAGTACCCTCACATTTATTGTCTTTCCATGTTATCATTATCTAACTCGTTTCCATCAAATACTTCAAACCTAAAATATGCAAAATCTTTATACCTTGATGTTCTTGTAACCAATTCCTCCTCCATCGCTATTGGTTTTTCATCAAGTGAACTTGTAAATCAGTTGTAAACATAATACTAATATTTAATGTGTGTCTCATAGAGCTTATCAGGGTTCAGTCGGACGTGAACCTTTTATTCGGTAAAAGGTTTTAATGATAAGTGTGTTTGATAGTCGTAAGTGATAAAAGGTAAATGTGACATCCCACATTGGTGGGTGAGAGAAACCAAGTGACATTTATAAGGGTGAGTTGATTCTCCCCCAACAGACGCGTTTTAGGATGAAAACAAAATCGTGAGGCACCGTGTTGGGGTGACCAAAACGGACAATATCCTGTCCGGGTGCTTGGGTTGTTACAAATGGTATCAGAGCCCGGCACCGGAACAATGTGCATAGCGAGGACACTGTATCCCCAAGTGAGGAGGATTGTGACATCCCACATTGGTGGGTGAGAGAAACCAAGTGACCTTTATAAGGGTGAGGTGACTCTCCCCCAAACAAAACTGTGAGGCACCGTGTTGAGGTGATCAAACCGGACAATATCATGTCCCGGTGGGCTTGGGTTGTTACAGTAAAAACATCTCATCATTTCTTATTTCTTATTCTGATAAGGGTTAAAACAGACCCTTATCAAGATAAAAAAAACACGCTCTTTTCCTCCTCCCCAAAAACTGTAAACGCAGCCATCCCCTGAGGGCTCCACCCGGCTACGTTGATCACCTTCACATCGGCAACGTAACACTCTGACGACACATGTTTTTTTTCCAACGTTCTTTCATCTGTTTGTCAACTTTTTTATTGACATATTCTATTTTAGCCTGAAACACGTATATATTTCAATTTCATAAGTATTCTATTTGACGTATGTATCAATTTTCCTTCTTTATTTATAAGTATTCTTTTATTTTTGATAGTGAATCCTGTTAAAATGATGTTCTTTTAACTCTTTTATTGAATAAAACTAGGTGATTTGTTCATACTTGAATCTTGAATTGTGTAGCTATTTTGTTTATTGTGTTAATATGTATTACTTGAATGTTCTTGATTTTTTTTGTTATTAGTATAATTCTTGATTTTTTGCTATTACATTACTTGAATTGATAGATGAACATCAATGGTATAATATAGATAGTATGGTTACTTGAATGTTGTTACTTGAACATCAATGATAGGATATAGACGGTGTTGTTTCTCGGTTACTTTTGATAGATGATCATCAATGGTAAAAGATATAGATGACATTGTTACTTGAATCTTGATTTCTTACTCGAATCTTGATTTATTTCTTGTTTATGATTATTGATAATAAAGTATGATATGTATATTGACTTGATTACTTGAATCAATGGTACTTGACTACTATTGACACATGAATATCAATGGTAGGATATATATGACATTGTTACTTGAATCTTGATATCAAGTTCATATGATTTTTCTTTAATTTATTATAGCAAGTTCATATGGTTCATATACGAAATTTATATGCGACTAGACTAATCAATGATTACTTGACTTGATGGTTACTTGAATTTGTCACTTGAATAAATGATTACTTTTTCTTGTAAAACATGTTCTTTGTAATATTTGTTACTTGAATATAACATGTCACTTGAATCAATGGTTATTTGAATCTTGTCACTTAAATCAATGGTTGCTTGAATATATAACATATTTTGAGAATCAACATGTAAAATTAATAAAAATAACAGAGTTAGATAATTTATAAAACAAAACTTATTGAATATTTCTCATCAGACCTCAGTATCTTATCAGGACCAACTCTAATCAATCAGAAGTGAAACCAGATAACAAACAGTTTATTTCAGTATTTTATCAAGGATCACCTCAAGTATCTTATAAATTGGGTTTTTTATTTCTTAATTTTATACCATTAAAATTGAGCTGTTTGTTAATTTGGGGTACAACAACGACAACAAATTGGTCTGTTTGTTCTGTTTTAGAATAAAAATCAAGAGTTCCATAAAAATATAAAATTCTCTTCACTTTTGAAATTGGTGTTTTAAAATACTTTTAAGTGTTTATAAAATTTAAAATATCTAACCAAATTGATAAAACTAAATTGAAAGCATTATTTTTATAAAAGGTTGTTATTCAAGCGGAAAGTCAATGGGTACGTCAACTGAAAATATATGGTGACCAATTAATGTAATTATCAAAGAAGAAAGGTTCCTACCGTGTCCAACTTCATGGCCGATTCTTAAGAGGGGCAGGCAATAGGAACGATTGTACGAGGTCTCAGATTTGTTAAGCCTTCACTAATACTTCTTTGTTTCTTTTTGGTACAATATGAAAACATGAAATTTACTGCATTTTGTATGAGATGTCATAAAAATTATTCATTTTGTATGAGATGTCATAAAATTAAATTAACACATTTTGCTACATTTGTATTATATTTTTGGATACTTAAACACAATAATATTTATATTATTAATACTTTTTATATTATAATATATTCATATTTAAGTACCTATTATAAATTTATGGCATAGGGCCCCTAAAATTCATGAGTCGTCACTGCGTGTTATATTTGGATGTGTAAGAGATAGGGTGTTACAAACTTCGGAGCTAGTTTTAGCAAAACATCCAATAAGATACACATATCCTCTTTACTTTAAAAAAATCTTAATTCAGTGCATTTAGTTCAAAGTTCCATCTTACGGGGAAAAACATTGTTCCCGTTTTTGCAAATACAACTTATTGGATTCAAACTTTCACTAAAAGAAGGGCTTATTAAGTGCTAGAATATGTGGAAACCCTTGATAGGGTGTATTGCATTCATCTCATAGTATAAATAGATTACATATTTACAAAGGAGACCCCTACACTATACATTATTTAACACACCCCCCTCAGTCGCAGCTGGAGGAGGACTAATGCTAAGACTGGACTTAAATTGTAAAAACAGCTGTGTAGGAAGACCTTTGGTAAATATATCTGCTAACTGATGAGAGGAGGGCACATGTGACACACGCACTTGCCCCAAAGCAACACGTTCTCTTACAAAGTGTAAGTCAATTTCCACATGTTTGGTTCGTTGATGCTGTACTGGGTTATTAGCTAAATACATGGCACTTACATTATCACAAAAAACAACCGTGGCACGTGAAAGAGGTAGATGTAACTCAATCAAAAGATTACGAAGCCAGGCAAATTCGGCAACAACGTTAGCAATACCACAATATTCAGCTTCGGCACTTGAACGGGACACGACATGTTGGCGTTTAGAGGACCAAGACACAAGATTGTCACCCAGGAAGATGCAGAACCCAGAGGTGGACCGGCGTGTTTCAGGACAGCCGGCCCAATCAGCGTCAGTGTAACAGACCAAACGATTAACAGAGGATGGACGGAGAAAAAGACCATGAGTAAGGGTACCCTTCACATAACGAAGAATGCGTTTGAGGGCATTCAGATGTGGTTGGCGAGGATCATGCATATACAGACATATTTGCTGTACAGCATATGTGATTTCCGGACGAGTGATCGTGAGATACTGTAACGCACCCGCAAGACTCCGATAGAGAGTCGGATCATCGACCGGTTTGTCAGAGGAGGGTAGTTTGGACTTTGTCTCAGCCGGTGATGAGCAAGGATGACAAGTATCCATGCCAGCACGAGAGATGATTTCTTGGGCAAAAACTGATTGAGACAGAAAAAGGCCCGAAGAGGAGCGTATAGCGGAGACCCCTAGAAAGAAGGAGAGAGCGCCAAGGTCAGTCATTTTGAACTCAGACGAGAGACGAGAGATGACATGAGTGACCAGAGATTGGGAGGAAGCTGTCAGAATGATATCATCTACATATAGTAATAGGTAGATTATATCATGGTCGTGATGATAAACGAAGAAAGAGCTGTCAGATTTGCTTGAATGGAAACCGAGGGAAGAAATGAAGACAGCGAAGCGATGGAACCAAGCACGAGGAGCTTGTTTGAGACCATAGAGGGCTTTTCGTAGACGACAGACATGCTGTGGGAAGGAAGGATGAACATAACCAGGTGGTTGTTTCATGTAAACTTCCTCTGATAGTTCGCCATTGAGAAAAGCGTTTTTAACATCAAGTTGATGAATCGGCCAGTTGAGAGAGATGGCAATGCTTAGGACCATCCTGACAGTGACGGGTTTGACGACAGGACTGAAGGTTTCGTCATAGTCAAAACCAGGCATTTGAGAGAAGCCTTGAGCTACCAGACGACCTTTGTAACGCTCAAGACGACCCTGACTATCGAACTTATGGCGATATAACCAGCGACAGCCAACAATGTTGACTTTTGGTGGAGGGGGAACAAGATCCCACGTGTGATTGGAGAGGAGAGCAGACATTTCATCATCCATGGCAGCCTTCCAATTTGGATCACGGATTGCCTGAGCAGAGGACTTGGGTATTGGTGAAAGAGAGTCAACTGCTGAAAGATTGAAGATTTGACGAGGTTTGAGACTGCCAGTGCGCGAGCGAGTCATCATGGGATGGGTGGAGGTGGGGGCCGGAGGTGGGGAGGAAGTGGTAGCTACAGGAGCAGGTTGCACAGAGGTACTGCGCGGAGAGTGAGGAACATCAGATGATTGAGGTCGGTCATCGTCTGTGGGGGCATCACCATTTGGGATAGCCAAATCATTCGAGGTAGACGAAGTGGTAGGAGGGGAAGAGGGAATGGAGGATGCAGGGTGTTCATTTTGCATCAAAGAGGGTGTGGTGTTATCGTCAGAGAACATATCATACTCTGAGGGAGAGGGTGGAGTAGCAAACGAAGCATAGGGAAAGTGATCTTCATCAAAAATCACATGACGAGAGATAAGAATGCGATGATTGACGAGATCATAGCATCGATGACCCCGATGACAAGGAGAAGGGCCGAGGTATGCACAAGCAGTGGAGCGAGGGGAGAGCTTGTTTGGGGTCGTAGAAGATAGATTTGGATAACAGAGGCACCCAAAAACACGTAAGTGTGTGAAATCCGGGAATGTGTCGTATAAGATCTCACATGGGGTTTTAGAAGCTAGAGTGGTGGTAGGAAGAATGTTCAGAAGATGAACAGACATGTTGAGTGCTTCAGCCCAGAATTTGGGGGGAAGGGAGGCTTGAAACAAAAGCGTGCAAACCACATTGTTGATTGTGCGAATGGCGCGTTCAGCTTTGCCATTTTGTTGTGACGTGTAAGGACACGAGAAACGAACTTTAATGCCATGTTTTTGAAACAGTTCAAGTAATTTGGTGTTATTAAATTCACGGCCGTTGTCACATTGAAAGGATTGAATATCAGTTTTAAACTGATTTACAACATAGGCACGAAAATTTGTAAATACTTGAAACACATCAGATTTAGCACGCAAAGGGAACACCCATAAGAAATGAGAATAATCATCCAAAAAAAGTATGTAATATTTAAAACCACTCAAACTTGGTACAGGAGATGTCCACAAATCAGAATGAACAAGTTCAAAAATCCGTGAAGTCTGCGTTACAGACTTTGAAAAAGACAAACGACAATGTTTACCTAATTGACATGCGTGACATGTAGGTAACAGTGCATTAGAACAGGAAATAAATTTACGAGAACGTAAAAAATTAAAGGTAGAAGTGCCCGGATGACCAAGACGGCGGTGCCACACATGAGGAGACAAGACAACCATAGCGGTGGCAGATGGCACGGAAGGCAGAGAGGGCTGAAGAACAGGGTAGAGATCACCGGTACTGTCAGAGCGATGAAGGAGACGTCCTGTATTAAGATCCTTTATGGAGAAACCAAAAGGATCACATTCAACAGAAACCCAGTTATCAAGAGTAAAATTTGCGAACAGAAATTAGATTTTTAACCATATGATCAGAAACAAATACATTTTTCAGTGCCAGTTTGTTTTGTGATAATGGAAGAAATGTATCACCAGTTCATGAAACCGGAAGTAAGGCACCATTACCAACCATGATTACTTTTGACTTACCACAAGGTTTAAGAGAAAGTAGGTTACCTTGGTTGAATGACATGTGGGAGCTTGCACCAATATCCATGTAGTAGTTGTTATCCTGGTTCTGTTGAGGTTGCTGGACAGACATCGAGCTGAAGAGAGATGCTAGATCAGTGAACTGAGGCGGAGCTGCTTGAGCAGGAGAGACTGGAGGAGGCGCAGCATAGAGTGCCGATGGAGTGTGAGTCCCGGGATGAGTTGGTGTGGAAGACACCTGCTGACGATAGTTACCTCCAAACTGAGAAGCCTGTGATTGCTAATGTAATGCATTGTGAAGAAGCTGAAGAAGTTGATTGTTGAAAACCGGTGTGGCACTTGATTGACCTGCATCACGAGAATAACCTGTAACAGAAGTAGTGCTATTAAAAGACCCCCCTCCCGTGTTACCCTTAGATGCAACCCGTCCCGTGTTTCTGTTTTCCCGATTATTTTTATTTTTCCCTTTGCCATTATTATTAGTGCTAGACGAGGAATAAAGGGCAGTGGTAAGGGAAGGTGGGGTTTCAAGGGTAGATTCGGGTTGGTCTTCAAAAGGTTTGGTATGTGTGATGACATCAATTAAGCTTTGATAGGATGAGGGTAAATTCTGTAGAATTTGCAAGATGTTATGACATATTTTGTACATATTTTTAGTCATATTTTGCCTCGGATTTGGGTTATTTTTGCCTTGAATTGTTTAAATACGACTCTGATTTGTCCATGTTTTGTGTTTCGCAGTTCGAAGGTTGCCTAAAATGGAAAAGAATGGATTATGGAGCTTATTCGTCATATTTACGGGCTGAGCCGACCTTCCTTGGAATCCTGTTGACTTTGACCAAGTTGACCTGATCGCGGCCGCGACCGTTACAGCGCGACCGCGCTGTCCTGCGATCATCAGAACGCGCCCATGCTTGTTATCTCGCCCGCGATCCTTTCAGCGCGGCCGCGATCACAGAAAAATATAAAAGTCAACAGCCGTTTCGTTATTTTTTATGCATTTTTTAGACGAACTTTTTCACACATTTTAAGGTGCGATTAGTAGGTGTTTCGTAGTTTTATGTTTTTCAGCTTAGTTTAGGATAGATTAGGGAAGCATTCAGCTAGTAGAGTGGTTCAAGCATTCGGTTGCGGGATTTTCTCGTTTTTCATCCGGATTTTGGTACATTCTTTCCATTTTTACTTCTAAAATTATTATGTTTAGTATAGATCTCGTTATTTCTGTAGTTTTTATCATGATTAGTGAGTAGTTCATCCAAGCACTTGCTTGGTTACGTTTTTACATGGATTAATGAAGTATTTGATGGTTTTGGTTGAAAAGTGTTTGATTCATTGATGTATTCTCGATTCATACAATTAATATGCGTAAATTCAGAATTGTAGTTGATATTCTAGCAATATTGTGATCATGATTATTGACTATTAATGCTGATTTATATAAACCTAATCAAATTTAAGTGGTTTATTAATTGGTTGCTGTTTCTAGCATTATTGTGATTATGAGATGGTGATTAATTAATAAATTGTGAAATCATCGTATGCAAATTAATTCCTAGCAGTATTGTGATTATAGGATTAATTTAATCTTTGATTTCCTTAGAATTGATTGATGTTTATGGGGCTAAATTGAATATTTAGAGTTATTTTCGAGCGCTTGACGTGTAGACAGTTTTAATCTCTAAAAGCTAGATTTAGTTGACTTAATTGATCGTAAACGACATTTATTGTTGATTTTCTAAAATTAATAGAATATGTCCATGAATCGGTTTTACATCCAAGTTTCAAACTCTTAAGCTTAAAAGATTTTAAACAGTTGGATTTAATTCTAACTTAATTTTCTTTGACCAAAAACATCTTAAGTGTTTTTACACAATTTTACTTCGTTAATCCTAAAAGACGTAATCAAGTGAGTGTTGCTTTTTAATATACATCTGATATAAATCTGTGCTAGTTTTTGGTCTTATAAATTGTCATAATCTGTTAGATAGCATAGTTTAAGTAATTAGGGTTATAAATCATCATCAACCCTTATCAATGGTTAGATATTAGTGATAATCTTAGTATCGGTATCTCGATCCTTAGTGCCGTTCCCTGAGTTCGATAATTCCCGAGGTCAGCTTCTAGCTATACTATCTACGACTGGTACACTGTCAGTGGTATTTGGTATAACTTAGGCTTTCTTCATTCTTTTGATTAAATTGCCACTTTCACATGTCCCTACGGAACGTTCGCATACCGGCGTATGCCATTCGGTTTATGCAATGCGCCTGCGACGTTCCAAAGATGTATGGTAGCTATCTTTAATGATATGCTAGAAACGAGTGTGGAAGTGTTTATGGATGATTTTTCTGTGTTCGGTAGTTCTTTTTCTGCGTGCCTTGCAAATTTAGACAGTATGCTTGCCCGATGTGAAGATGCCAATTTGGTCCTCAATTAGGAAAAGTGTCACTTTATGGTGCGAGAAGGAATTGTTCTCGGGCATAAAATCTCGGCTAAGGGTATTGAGGTCGATCGAGCTAAGATAGAGACGATTTCTAAGCTGCCTCACCCTACTTCTGTTAGAGCGGTTAGAAGTTCCCTTGGGCATGCCGGTTTTTATCGACGGTTTATTAAAGATTTCTCATTAATTGGCCGTCCCATGACAAGACTGTTGGAAATGGATGCCACATTCGATTTTGATGATTCATGTGTGCATGCCTTTGATACTCTGAAGGAAAAGCTTGTTTCTGCCCCCATCATGGTGGCTCCCGATTGGGAGTTACCATTTGAGTTGATGTGCGATGCCAGCGATTATGCTGTGGGGGCAGTATTGGGACAAAGAAAGGAAAATCGTTTTCATGTTATATACTATGCTAGCAAGACTCTCACTGATGCTCAGCGAAATTATACTACTCCTGAGAAAGAGCTGCTAGCAATAATATATGCATTTGAGAAGTTTAGGTCTTATCTGATTCTCTCAAAGACAGTGGTTTTTATCGATCACCCTGCTTTGAGATATCTCTTTCAGAAGCAAGATGCCAAGCCCCGTCTGATTTGATGGATTCTGCTCCTTCAGGGGTTTGACATCGAAATCAAAGACAAACGTGGGGCCGAGAACTTAGCTGCCGACCACCTAAGCCGTTTAGAGAATCCTTCACTTCTTCCTCTTGATGATTCTGCAATTAAGGCGTCTTTCCCAGATGAGTCCCTTTGCTCGGCACATACAGTTGACGAATGCCCTTGGTTTGCAGACTACGCAAACTATCTGGTGGGTAATGTGGTCGTCAAAGGACTAACTCATCAGCAACGAAAGAAATTCTTCAAAGATGTGAAGAATTATTTTTGGGATGACCCTTACCTCTTCCGAGTTTGTGCTGATCAGATTATTCGGCGTTGTGTTCATGGTGATGAGGCTATGCAGATCTTATACGCATCCCACATCGGTCCCACCGGGGGACACCATGGTGCAAATACCACAGCTCGGAAGGTATTTGATGCGGGATTCTACTGGCCTACGATCTTTCAGGATGCTAGGGAGTTTGTGAAAGCATGTGATGCTTGTCAGAGAAGTGGAAACATATCAAATCGCCAAGAGATGCCCCTCACTACCATTCAGATCTGTGAGATATTCGAAGTGTGGTGTATTGATTTCATGGGACCATTCCCGTCCTCTCGTGGATGTAAGTACATCCTTGTTGCTGTCGACTACGTGTCGAAATGGGTTGAGGCACAGGCGCTCCCCACTAATGACGCACGCGTAGTCGTTTCCTTTCTGCGAAAGCTATTTGCCAGGTTCGGTGCTCCTAAGGCTATCATTAGTGATAGAGGAACGCATTTCTGCAATTCACAGTTCTCTAAGGCCTTGGAGAAATATGGAGTTACTCACCGAGTAGCGACTCCATATCATCCGCAAACAAATGGCCAAGCTGAAGTGACCAACCGTGGTCTCAAGCGTATCCTAGAGAGAACAATAGGTGAGCATAGGAGTAGATGGGCTGACAAGCTCGACGACGCGCTTTGGGCATTTAGGACTGCTCACAAAACGCCTACCGGACTTACACCTTATAGGCTAGTTTATGGCAAAGCGTGTCACCTTCCTGTCGAGCTAGAGCATAGGGCATATTGGGCTTTACGTTGGTCTAATTTTGATTTGTCAAGCGCAGGTAATGAAAGGAAGATGCAGCTAAATGAATTGGATGAGCTACGGGAGGACGCCTACACGAATGAGTCAATCTATAAGGCGAGGATGAAGAGACGACATGATGAGCAGATATCTACCAAGGAATTCAGCATTGGCGACAAGGTGTTATTGTACAATTCACGTTTGAAGCTGTTTCCTGGTAAGCTTAAGTCTCGATGGTCGGGACCATTTACTGTTTCCCAAGTGTTCCCCTATGGGACGGTCGAATTAGAGCATTCATCGGGAAACTTTAAAGTAAATGGGCACCGACTAAAGCTCTATACTGATCCATCCATCGAGCAGGTTTGTGAGGCTACATTTAGCCTGGCCCCCGTCTCAGTTTGATTATCTTGGGGCCGAGTCTAGCTGGAGGCTCGAGTTTGCATTCTAGCGCTTGCGGGAGGCACCCCGTCAATAATAATTACTTTATTTTATTGTTTATTGTTAGCTCTGTCTTTCGTTTATGCATAATCAATAAGTTGAAGTCTTTCTTAGAGTAGTTTATTTGCATTCTTATTACATATATTTGATTGTCTTAGTTTATATAGGTCGTTGACTGTTTTCGCATTCAATAAGTCCTCTTTGCATTGAGTATGTGTCTTAGGATTGCATGCTTGATGTTATTGGTGTTTTCTTCAAAGGTTATAAGCTTAATTTCCTTATTGCAATTGCCTTTTGACTTTTTGAGTCTTGTTTAGCATAATTAAATTCTCAATTACTTGCATTTCGTAGCTTATTTTCTTTTCCTGTTTAGCTTAAATAAATCCTAATCATAGCATCTTTGACTCACTTGGTTCGTTGTTTCGTTATTTCAGGTTTTCGGGTGCTATTTTCAATAAAAGTGTGAAGGCTGTTTGACTTTTTAAAAGTCAATCCTGCATTTCCTTTTTCATAAGTCTTTTGCATTTAGTTATTTCATTGTTTTGATTCAATTGCATTTCATAAATTCTCTTGCTTTTGTTCATTTGGTTTATTCTAGCTATTTGGCAAATGTGCGTTGAGCTTTAATTTTATAATAATTGTTTCGCAATTGTCGCATGCATTTTCCTTTATTTTAGTCTTAAGTTTCGTTAAAATTTGGGCTGAAATTGAAGTCGCAATAAAAGCGTTAAAGTTTCGATCATTATTAGAGAGTTATTTTCAGTTTAGTGTGGGGTAATAACTAAATTGGTTAGGTCATTTAGGTTGAATTTGGAGATTTATATCTCTGGACTTTTCTATTTGCCAACTGATGTATTAATTCTGAAATTCTGCTCATCGCGGCCGCGTTGGTGTGATCTCGACCGCGCTCAAATGAGCGGGAAACAAATAAATATCTGCTTTCATCGCGGCCGCGCTTGTTTAAATGCGACCGCACTCGCTTTTCTATATAAAGGAGCAGATCGCGGATCATTCTTTCTTTTCCCGCACTCACACACTTTTCTCGCGATTTTCGTTCCGGCTGCATAGTTCGCGATTCTTGCTTCATTTCTTCCATTTTCTATCGCTTTTCTCTTGGATAATCAGGTACATTTTATGATTCTTCTTATTTTTCTATCGTTTATAGTATCTAGTATGCATTTTCTGTCGATTTCCCTGTTATTTAGAAGTTCTCGAAGTTTTAGTTGAATAAAACCGATATGTTCGATGTTCTTGTGTATTGTTTCGTATTTTTCGAGTTTATTTAGGTGATTTTCTCAAAATAGATTGCTTATACTCGATAGTTTAACCTTAGTTTAGTTTGTTCGATGATTCTTAATGTTTATTGCTTCAGTAGATCTATTCATCTTTTGCTTTCTTGTTTTCTTTGCTTATTTAGGGTTTTAGGTTTTTGAAATGTTTTAGTTTTGTTAGATTGTAGTTTAATACATGCTTATCTCGGTTAAATTGTTGAAATAAATTGGTTTTTGTCTCTGGTTTCGATCGCGGGGAATCGCAGGCTAGGTCTCGGCCGAGTTAACCGTCGCGGCCGTGTTTGTCATCGCAGCCGCGCCCGCGACCGTTTAAAAAAAAAAATTTTTCAATAAATAAATAAATAATTGAATACATAGAGTTTTAATAATTCATTTTCTAATACTAATTCCATTTTTGTTCCTTGTTAAATTTATTTTAGGTTTATATTTTAGAATTGTTAGTAAAACTTTAGTTTAGTTTTAATCTAATTTTAATTCTAAGTTTGGTTGGTTTTCTTTTGTAGTTTTTAAGTAGTTTAGTTTTTGTTAGTTAGTTTTTAGCGTTAATTTCGTTTATTTTAGTTTCTAGTTTTTAAGTGTTAGATTTTTTTTAGTTTTGGCTTAATTTTTGTCCTTTTATTTTAGGATAGTTTAATTTTTAGCTTAGTTTTTAATTTTTATTTTAAGGCAATTTCTTTAGTTTAATTTAGTAGTTTAATTCTTTTTATAAGCTTCTCATTTTGCATTTTAGCTTTATTTTAGTTTTATTTCTCTTTCTATTTTTACTTAGGTTTTTATGTTAGTCTCTAGCTTAGTTTATTTTTCTTCATTTAGTTTGTTTAGGATTTATTTAAGGTTTTATTTCCTTTTCTTAGGTGATCTTTAGGATTTCTTAGGTTCAAATTTAGTTTCTGTTTCCTTTTTAGTTTATTTTATTTTGGTTCGTTTTTAGTTTTATTCTAGGGTTTTCCTTATTTCATATATTTTTAGGCTTTTAGGGGTTATAGTAGTTTATATTTGTCTGCATGATAGCGTGTTTCGTTTATTTTGTCTATTCTTTTTCTTGCAGATAGCCATGGCTGAGGCTGCTGCTGCTCCCCCGCCCCCTCCCCCTCCTGGTGGTGGTGACGGAGGCCGTCGTCCTTCTGAGGGACCCCATCGATTTCTTATCTTTGGGGACCCAAAGGACAGGGAGAAGCTTTCGCGCCTTGAGGCCAAGGCATTGGTCCCCACGTATGGAGTGGCATGGGGCGCTATGGAGTCGTTAGGCATTGCCTCTCATCTTCGAGGGATCTTGGCGCACCCTCCGATCAGTACTTCCCGACCGCCTGCTTTGCTGCAGCTGCTGGAGATCGACGAGCCAGTTTACCGGGAGCTCGTTTTGGAGTTTTTGTCGACGTATTTTTTTGACGCCGCGTGATCTGATTATGAGGCTACCTCGATCAGTTTTCGCCTAGGTGGCGTCGAGCGTCGTATTTCTCTTCGAGAGTTCGGCGTTCTCTCAGGGCTGTATACTGCAGACGAGGTCCGCGACCCGGCGTTTGGTACTGCCGTGCGTGGTCCAGCAGAGGGTTTTTCTGAGGCCGGTTTTTGGACGACCGTCGCTTCGGGTGTGTACAATTCGCACAGCTCGAAGGCTACGGCCTTTCGTGACCCGTTGCTTCGAATCGTTTTTCGGATCATTGCTTCCAGCATCGCGTGCCGGAAGGAGCCGGGCACAGTTTCACATCGAGACCTGATGATGCTCAGCAGACTTCTTGATCGAGATTGTACTATACAGTTTGCCTATTGGCTAGCTGTGTTTTTTGTGGGAGCCGCAGGTCGCGTCAGATCGAGCCCGATGGCTGGAGGTGTATATATTACGCGGCTGGCGCGTAGCTTGGGTGTTTTTGCTGATGCTGCTGTCGAGCAGGGGTTGACAGTTGTTCCGGAGGCGTAGAGGATGATTTTTGGGTCTGACTCGTTGGCGACGATGGGTATGCTGACGGCCGATCGCCGACGTCTCCTGGGTTGGGTTAATCCCGACGCCGTCGAGGAGCATGAGATGGAGCCTCAGGCTGATGAGGCAGAGATTGCCCAGGCGGGCTCGGTACCTTCACCCCCTCCCGTTACCACTTCCCCTTTACCTTCCCAGCCTCCCCTTTCGTCCTCTCCTGAGCCTTCCACCTCAGATTTGCCCCCCGTTGTTTACCCGATTAGGATTGATGTGTCGACTCCTTTGACTCAGCGCGGTGTCCTTTTTGGTCTCGCAGCTGAGTTAGCGGATCACCATTATTTCCTCATCGATTCCGAGCATGCCAGAGCCCACAACCTTCCTCCCCCACCTCCTCCTCGTCTTTTCCTTATTCCTTCATCTTCTTACGTTTATGACTATTCTTCCCCTCTTCTTACCCACCGCCCCCGACCATTTTCTTCCCCACCTTCCTCCATTCCCCCTCCGTTCCCTTTCTCTGTTCCATCTTCTTCTTCTTTTCCCCCTACCCTCCCATTTGACACCCCTATTGTCCCTACCCCCGCCACTATCACCACCACCCATCCTTACCGTTCGCCACACCGTTCGCCTACCGAGTCTGAGCCATTTCAGACAGATATATTTATCCAGTCTCCTGCCTCCCAGCCTGGTGCTTCCAGCTCTCATACCCGTCGACGGAGTCCGTCCCCAGAGCCTCAGCGTCTTCCGGTCCGCCCTCGTCTTCGCGTGCGTTTCGTTCGCAGTCGGGATCCTCCTCCTCCAGAGTAGTGGCCGTTTTACAACATGGATATTTGTAGTGTCACATCCTTGCTTCAAAACACGCTTGCTTATCCCAAGAATAATAATAAATGCATAAAGCTAATAAAACATTACAATAAGTCTTGCACTACACGTGCTTCAAGGTTACAGTACTAAGTTGCTAAAAACATCATAACATAAATAAAAGCAGCTACCCAAAACCCAAGGCATCATAAGCTATACCACAAGCTGAAAATGAGCTAAGTCCTTTGGGCAGATCAGATAATAGACCTAAGCAGAAGGTCCAGCTTGTTCTTTACCTTTTCCTGTAAAAATTGTAAGTAGCAACTGTAAGCTAAAGCTTAGTGAGTAAACAGATATTCATGAATGCATGTAAAATATGAGGCGAAAGTGCCTAAAAAGGCTGTTATGCTTGCTTGCTTGCTTGCTCATTTGCTTAATACCCAGAAAGAACGCTGCACAATTGAGACATTTCACGCAGAACGGAGATGCCACCACTATGGGTTTACCGCTGACAGATGATCAATCTGTGATACGGGGCTAGCTACCCGTATAATGCTCAAGGGATAGTGGTGAACATCAGAATTGCTTGCTCGCTAAATATAATGCTTATGAGATGCACAAAGAAACGCTAACACAAGGTTTGCTGTATAGTATGCAGAACAATAAACAGATAGCAGATAAATATGCATATTAATAGATCAAATGTAAGATCCGGCTAAGCTGGGCATCACCTGTACCACAGTGTTCGCCTTCACTCACAAAAGTCTATTGAATTCCAAAGAAGTCACATAGAAGCAATTTATGTCTCAATTTCATATAAAACATGTAAACAAGAATAACTGTTACTCACAGTACTGAAAATGCTTTGAAATGCTCTGTAATGCTTGCTCAGGCTTATTTACGCTTTAAATTGCTTTATAATGCTTGCACTTGCTTATCTAGGCTCAATATAGACTGGCACTGGCTTTGACTCGCAGCTGGGCTAAACAGCTTATGTATAATATCTGAAGTTCAATATTACAGAACATGTGCTAAATTAATATTGCTAGCTCAATATTCCAACATCTCTAAGCCATAACTTCTAGCTAAATATTTTGCTAATTATTTTGCTAATTTATGCGTTGTTCGTAAATTTTATTAATTAAATTCGAAATTTAGGGGCTAGATTCGAATCTGAGCATCAGACTCGAAGTCAGATTCGAATCTGAGTATCAAACTCGAAGCCAGACTCGAACAGGGGATTAGATTCGAAGCCTCATTCGAATCTGAAGTTAGATTCGAAGGCAATCTCGAATATGGGGTTAAACTCGAAGGCCATCTCGAATCTGGTGGTTAGATTCGAATCTATGATTCGAATCTAGCCCTATTCGAGCCTGTTCTATCTATTTTCGAGTCTGTTCTACGTATTCTCGAGTTTGTTCATAAGCTACAGCTTTACACATGCATTTTCAAGCCTAAAATCACAAATAAACTAAGCAACAAGCCTCGGTTTGATTATATTATACATAATCTATCATATTCTAGTAAAACCCATGCGAAATTAGCTTTAAATCACCTGTAAATGATAGATTCAAATCTCATATCTTCAAAACCGAAAATGCAGAAAAAGAAAAGATCGATTCTTACCTCAAATCCGTATGAAATCGTACATGCAATAGGAGATTCACGTAGTACTCTTCGAGATCTTTCCGTTAACGTATAGAACACGAGATTTGGCCGGTCGGTTTGGGAGAAAAGCTAGAGAGAAGTTCAATTCTAGAGAGAGGAGCTCTGGAGTTGCTAGATAAGTTTTGCAAAAGTGAGAAAATGTAACTCCCGACTCCTATTTATACTAAATCTCGAAATTACATCATTTTACGCAAATTGCTCAAAATTACTAAAAATAAAAATGCAAATAAAAAGCAAGGTGTTATATGTAGTTTTCTATTTTATTTTTGTTGGCGTGTATTTATTTACTTTATCGCATGTTTAGTTGTAGTTGTGATGTATATATTCCGCATTTAATTTTCTTATTTCTGTTATGGCTGCTGATGTTTCTTGTGGTTGTTGTGGTTGTGATCAGTCGAGGCCGGACCATGGCAGTGATGTTTGCTGGCATTCAGCTCAGCTTCATCAGTCTAGATCCGCCTGGCAGTTTTCAGCATTTCAGGGAGTTTTCTGTTCTTATTTATCGCTCATTTCCATACTTGTGCTTATTGATTGACATTGAGGACACTGTCTATTTTAAGTGTGGGGTGGGGTGATAAAAAATTGGCATTTTTGAGTTGCTTGTCCAAAGTTAGCCTGCTTTAATGCATTTTATGCATTTGAATCTTATACTTAGCAAATTTTCATATTTATCTCTCATTTTGATGTGCGTTAGACTCTTTAGTAATATTGTTCTGTTTGGACTGTATGCGAGACTATAATTGTGAGTTTGATGTTGTTTGAACAATGAGAGACGTTTGATGACATGTTGTGACTTTTTGAACTGAAATAGCATGGATATGACGCATAGTACCCTCTACATTTCTTGCGTGAGATTTTGAGCCATATAGCATCATCATTATGCTCATTTTCGTTTGATGTGTGTTTATGCCTGTGTTGACAAATAAAAGTAGAACTTGAGTTTAAATTCATGTCAAAATCACAATTTTTGAAAATTTAGCACACATATAAAGGCAACTTTAGGATATCCCGTTTTTAGCTATCTTTTGTTCATCTTTCACCCTTTTATTTCCCATAGTCACCCTTTTTGAGCCTTTTACCTTTCATTTTCGGTGACACCCCCATTATTTAGCCTTTATTAGCCTTTTTGCTTGCTTTTACCCTTATTTGGGATCTTGGTTGAGAAGCAGCAGTATTTTTTTTATCTGAGTTTGTTTGGTTTACGTTATTGAGCGTTTATGCATATGTCTGAGTATTTTTAGAGTATGTTATGGTGCTCCCCGTTGCTTTTTCATACGGTCTTTGCTGATCTAAATCGTTGAGCACCGATTTTAGTTATGTATTGACAGTGGTTTTTGAGCTTCGAGTCATGACAGCTTATATGGTTTTAGAATCCAAGGATATTATTCTGAGAAAAGCAGAAAGAAAGAAAAGAAATAAAAAAAATATATATATATAAATAAGAAAAGAAAGAAAAAGAAAAGAAAAGAAATAATAAATTCCTTGGAATTATGATGATTATAATCCAGTTGAGGGATGTCTCGGTACTGTGTATAGATAGCTTTTAGTTTATGTTTTTGAGATTCTTATTTAGTACAGTTTGAATTCTAGTTATGTTTAGCTGCTTTTTCTTTAATCAGATCTTTTCCATTCTTGTTTGCACCGATTTTTCCCATATTATCCATTCCCTTAGCCTAAGCCCCCTTACATCCCATAAGTCCTTTATGTGCTAAGCTTTCATTACATGTGATGAAGATGTGATTTACTTTCAAGCCTATGCTATTATTGTTGACATTTTTGGCACCGAGTGGATGTTTGTGCATATATACACATTAGCCTATACACGTATGAGTGTTGAGTGATATCCTTGTGAGGTGTCAGTTCATGCTGCTAGGTTCGAAAGTATCCGACATGTTATTTCATAGTTTTTGCGTCTCTTGGTTTAGATAGCTCATTCTTGTGATTATTAGTTTTTATTACTTTCTTTTACGGATCTTTATTGCTATGGAGTCTAGATGCGCGATATATCTGAGAGGTATGTGAAATGATGCTTAGATTAGGATATTTTTGAGCAGGTTTGCTTGAGGACAAGCAACGCTCAAGTGTGGGGTTATTTGTTATGACATATTTTGTACATATTTTTAGTCATATTTTGCCTCGGATTTGGGTTATTTTTGCCTTGAATTGTTTAAATACGACTCTGATTTGTCCATGTTTTGTGTTTCGCAGTTCGAAGGTTGCCTAAAATGGAAAAGAATGGATTATGGAGCTTATTCGTCATATTTACGGGCTGAGCCGACCTTCCTTCGAATCCTGTTGACTTTGACCAAGTTGACCTGATCGCGGCCGTGACCGTTACAGCGCGACCGCGCTGTCCTGCGATCATCAGAACGCGCCCATGCTTGTTATCTCGCCCGCGATCCTTTCAGCGCGGCCGCGATCACAGAAAAATATAAAAGTCAACAGCCGTTTCGTTATTTTTTATGCATTTTTTAGACGAACTTTTTCACACATTTTAAGTTGATATTAGTAGGTGTTTCGTAGTTTTATGTTTTTCAGCTTAGTTTAGGATAGATTAGGGAAGCATTCGGCTAGTAGAGTGGTTCAAGCATTCGGTTGCGGGATTTTCTCGTTTTTCATCCGGATTTTGGTACATTCTTTCCATTTTTACTTCTGAAATTATTATGTTTAGTATAGATCTCGTTATTTCTGTAGTTTTTATCATGATTAGTGAGTAGTTCCTCCAAGCACTTGCTTGGTTACGTTTTTACATGGATTAATGAAGTATTTGATGGTTTTGGTTGAAAAGTGTTTGATTCATTGATGTATTCTCGATTCATACAATTAATATGCGTAAAATCAGAATTGTAGTTGATATTCTAGCAATATTGTGATCATGATTATTGATTATTAATGCTGATTTTTATAAACTCAATCAAATTTAAGTGGTTTATTAATTGGTTGTTGTTTCTAGCATTATTGTGATTATGAGATGGTGATTAATTAATAAATTGTGAAATCATCGTATGCAAATTAATTCCTAGCAGTATTGTGATTATAGGATTAATTTAATCTTTGATTTCCTTAGAATTGATTATTGTTTATGCGGCTAAATTGAATATTTAGAGTTATTTCCGAGCGCTTGACGTGTAGACAATTTTAATCTCTAAAAGCTAGATTTAGTTGACTTAATTGATCGTAAAAGACATTTATTGTTGATTTTCTAAAATTAATAGAAGATGTCCATAAATCGGTTTTACATCCAAGTTTCAAACTCTTAAGCTTAAAAGATTTTAAACAGTTGGATTTAATTCTAACTTAATTTTCTTTGACCAAAAACATCTTAAGTGTTTTTACACAATTTTACTTCGTTAATCCTAAAAGACGTAATCAAGTGAGTGTTGCTTTTTAATATACATCTGATATAAATCTGTGCTAGTTTTTGGTCTTATAAATTGTCATAATCTGTTAGATAGCATAGTTTAAGTAATTAGGGTTATAAATCATCATCAACCCTTATCAATGGTTAGATATTAATGATAATCTTAGTATCGGTATCTCGATCCTTAGTGCCGTTCCCTGAGTTCGATAATTCCCGAGGTCAGCTTCTAGCTATACTATCTACGACTGGTACACTGCCAGTGGTATTTGGTATAACTTTGGCTTTCTTCATTCTTTGGGAAGCAGTTGGGTTGGTTGTTGGTGGAATATTTCCAGTCATGACTAATTATAATGTTACTTGCGAAAAATAAATATAATAGTAAAGAAACAAATAACCGGAACGTGCTCACCAAGGATAAGGCTGAGAGGAACAGGCGGCAGTGGGGCGGTGGCCTAGATTTTAGGCGGACAGCAGCAGCCCTAGTGTTTGCGATGCGGCGGCCGAGGACCAAGGGAAGAGGGTCAGCAAAGGCGGCGGCGGCTGCCCTAGGGTTTGTGGTGCGACTGCCCTAGGGTTTGTTGTGCGGCGGCTGCCCTAGGGTTTGGCAAAAGAGGAGGCACAGCAGCAGTAGCAAGGCAGCGCCGGAGAAAGGAGGTGTCCAGCGGCAGGAGAGATGTGCCGGAGAAGGAAGGAACGCTGGAGAGGGCTGTGCGGCGCTGGTGCGAGGCGCGCAGGAGCTGTGCGGCGCGCAGGAACAGCGGCGGCCGGTTAGGGTTTGTGGAGAGACCGCCGTGGAGCAAGGGAGGGGACTCAACGACGGCGGCGGCGAGTTAGGGTTTCGACACACAGTGGGCGGCGGCGGCGGCTATGAAGCAGCCGCTGCAGCAGTGGCGCAGGAGACTGTAGCCGCAGTAGTGGCGCAGGACAGCAGCCGGAGGCGGCAGGGTGGCACTGCAGTGGTGGGGTGGCGGAAGCGAGAGGTGTGGCCGGCGGCAGGGTAGGCGGCCGGAGGTCAGTGGACCCAAAAAAAACAACCCTAATGTTGAGGATTAGGGTTAGGCTTGATACCATGCTAGAATATGTGGAAACCCTTGATAGGGTGTATTGCATTCATCTCATAGTATAAATAGATTACATATTTACAAAGGAGACCCCTACACTATACATTATTTAACATTAAGAACAAAAAAACCAACATGTTTTTACGGTATTTTACGTTTTCACCCTTTCATGTGTCTTTGTCCTTAAGTTCAATTTTTTTTTTGGAGGTTTCGTGAAATTTGACTATTAGATTAAACCAGATTTTTAAAAGCTGAAATACCGAGCTCTAATAGCCAATTTCAACAGTTCATTAAATAACTTGATCTTAATATTATCGAATATAATATTTTATTCTTTATTTAAATACTATAAGTTAGTATATCATTAAAATGTTAAGAAAAAAAAAAGTAATTTCATAACGGTTCAATTAACTAGATATTTAAATATTTATTCTTCAGTCATCTCACAAAAAATAATATTACAAAACAGTAGTTTATGTTTTGTAGGATCACGTTTGATATTTAATTCTTTTTTTGAATGAAATAGTTATTTTTGAATATACTACTTTGATATATATTTTGACTAATTATCATTTATATCTGTTAAAAATTTAAAATATCATTTAAATGATTTTAAAACAATTTATAATAATCAAACACATTAATTATTTATTCATTTTAGGATTATTATTTTAAATATTGAGTATTTGTTTTAATTAAATTAAGCATAAAGTTTATTGCTTTGTGTTATTATTATTATTTCATAGTGTAAAATAGTTGTACATGAGAAAAATCATAACAATAATAATTACGCAATATAACCACATAAGAATAAATATTACAATAAGTAATAAAATTCATATTTAATTTTATAGACACGTACGTAAAAAATATATTAAATTTTATAAATAATTAATTAAAAATGTGTTAAATTATAACATAGACCAATCCAAAACTTTAATTATTAATCGTTAGTTTTAGAATTAATCGAGTATTTTTTAAAAACATTGTTAATTGTTATTAGCTTTTTACAACATGACTAATGCAAGTTATACATATTAATCAAGATAATATTCCAGAATGTTTAATTATCAAATCCGATTAAACTAATAAAATTACCAAACTATACCCTTTATTTTACAGGACAAATGCCATTGATCTAAGTTGTCGCCCGGATCATGAGTTCACAAAAAAGGAACTATAAAAAATATAAAGTTTTTAAAAACATACAAAACCAAATTATATTATTGTAACAACTACGAAAAAATTATAATTAAAGTTATTAAACAGAACAACTCGGATAAAGTTTTTAAAAACATACAAAACCAAATTATATTATTGTAACAACTACGAAAAAATTATAATTAAAGTTATTAAACGGAACAACTCGGATAACACACGGGTAAAATAGAAGTTAATGATATAAGTCATGCTTCTGATGTTAGTCTATTTAGGGATACAGATCTAAAGAAGAACTGGCACGTGATAGTTTAGTACGGCAAACTTTCCATGATAATGTACTTATGAATGCAAAAAGTTTCAAATTTGGAATATCAAACAAATAAACGACGCACAGTAATTAAGTTTACGTATTCTTTTGATTAAAGAATTATAGAATTGATTTTTTTTTCTTTACCGGAGCTCTTTTAAGTTTACAATTTTTGGTTTAAAAATAAATAGGTATTTATAAGAAAATGAAAAAAGAACGAAGGCATTATTTTTTTTCTTATGCTTTCTGTCAACAATTATTTATGTGTCATTATCATTTGTTAACTTGTAAACCTAAATAATTTCGTTCTTTGGATTTATCGTATCATATGTAGATTTATAAAATTGAAATATTTTCTTTATGTGGTTTTTTTACTATTAGAAAAACTGCAAATAGTGATGAAAAAAGGTTGAAGCTAATATGCCCGATGCTAAATTTTTATGTGTTATTATATAACCACTTGACCTAAATCAAGTGGTCACCACCAAAGGTGAGAGAGTTTCCTCTTGTCCAAGGTATCGAGTTCGAGTTTTGTCAAGAGTGTTTCTCCTTAGGTGGAGGTGTGGGGTTAGGTACTCACCCTTAAGGTTTCTAACAAGAAGGTACTAACCACAAACGTTCAAAAAAATATGTGTTAGTATATATTATAGCATGATTAAAAAAAGATGTTTATAGCATAGTAATTAGACACACACAAACACATACATACATACATACATACATACATACATACATACATACATACATACAGAGAGTCGGATTCAATTGAAAACTTTTATGCATGTATGTACCTAGGAACCATCTTACAGACGTTGGATCAAGTTGATCTCGTGATGCAACATACTTGATGCATCTAGTGAATGATACTTTGAGAAAAAGAAATATAATTTATTCAATTTTGATTTTATATTAATGGAATACTACATCAAATATATAATTCATAAATGCTAAATAAATTAATTAATACACTTCTAAAATTAAAAAAAATCATTCAAATTAAAAAAAATAATGCATCATCTTGGTTCATCATCTTCGTGATCATCATCATTGCGTTCATCAATTTGTGATGCATCAACATGTTCATTCAAAAACATCAATCTAACGTGATGTAACAACACGTGTTTATCCAAAAGCTCAACATGTTCATCAAAGTAATGCATCAACAACGTGTTCAAACACGATTCAATAACATGTTCATTCAAAAACCCATCGTATTCATCATTCTAACGTGATGCATCAACGTATTCATCATCTTCTTCTTCATTTTTTCCTACATCTTCATCTTCATCATTTCTTTTCCAACAATATGCATCGTATTCATTTCTTCAACTTCATCATTTCTTCTTCTTTATCATAGTGTTCAACAATGGTGTGACCAAAAAAGATAGATAGATAGATGAATGTAGCGGTTAGCGGTGAGCGGTGGTCTCATGGATGTAACCGAGAAAGAGAGAGATGACAGTGGTTTTGCGGTGGTGGTTGGAGGTGGATGTAATCATTGTTCTGCATATTAATGGTTTATAGCGGAAGTCTGGTGGTGCATTCCGAGATAGAAATGGTGGCAGGATGTGGAGGGAGGGAGGGAGGGGGAGAGAGAGAGAGAGAGAGAGTTAATGTGAGATTTAAATTCCTAAATTAACTCCAACTAGCTTTTAGTGATTTTTAAAAATTAATTAATTACTATATATTTAATCTTCCCATAATGTCCTTCGTGCACCATTGGTGGATTATCGATGCACAAAAGTTCCTAGATGTTCTTAGATACATAAAAGTTCTCAATTGAACATTTATTGACACACACACACACACACACACACACACACATATATATATATATATATATATATATATATGAAATATATTATAAATACTGTCGGGACAGGGATTGGTTCCCCCGTCTTTAAACCCGAAAAAATCTCCGATAACAACCAAGATTCCTAACCCAAACCTGATAACACGTCCTCGAACCCATCTCGAAAATTCGGATTTCTTTGCCATCCTCGGGTAACATGAAAATAATAAAGATCAGAAAATGGTTTCATGTATAATTAAGGACAAATGACCTAAAATAGTAACAATTTTTGTCATTTTTATCATTAATGGTAACATTATTTATTTTTATGATTAATAACATTTACTTTTATATTTTTTTTATCATTTATACTAACTAACTTTTTATTTTTCTATTAATAATTGTAATTGGTGACCTGCAAACCTATTTAGCGGGTTACTAACAACTTTTCAGTTATCAAAAATAGTTACATCTTTTCATATTTTTATCAATAATAGTAATATATCAAATTAAAACACAATTTTTTTAAATATTTTATAAGATTTCATAAACACCAAAATAAACCTAATTTATGTTTCAAACTTCGTTGTGAAATATTATAATAAAATTTTAGTTTTTATTTTTTTTATTATTAGTTTGTTTATTACTATATTTAGTAACTGTTTTTTTAATTCATTAGATTTATTTATTTGTAATTATTATTTTTTAGTAACCTTATAAAATTTTAATATAATATTCTGAATATTTACAGTTAGATAATATTCTATTATTTATTCACAATTATGTATAATATGAACTAAAAATATGAATCATTTCAATTTTTACTTTTTCCAGATGAAAAAACTAACTCTACTTATTCAAAAATAAAAGAGAAAGTGACCAAAGAGAAGTACATAAACAACTAGTGGAAGGAAACAACTATTTGCTTTTATATTTAACTATAGTTCAATATTAATTACATTTATTCCCTCACAAGATGACAAAGCTAAGAGATGCAGGCCCTGTTTGATAGCTCTCAATAGGCTCTGAATGGGCTCAATCCTCTCATTCGGTAAGAGAATTAAGGATCAGTGTGTTTGATATCAATAATAGTAAATGACAAAAAAAACTCTCATCCTCTCTTATTCAATCTGAGAAGAAAATGTCACTGATCCCCTCTTACCATCGCAGAGAGCAGATTCCTCCTCCGGCTTCATCGACGACCATCCCCCTCCCCAAACCTAGACAACACCGAACTGCTCCTTCTCTGTTCTAGTCTGCAAGTGAATGGCCTCCGACTTCCATAGAATGTGTGTGAGTGGTGAGAGTTTCGGCCGAAGGTGACCGGCGCCGGTGGCCGACCGCCGCTGTTTTTCCTTGCGGCGCTGTCTGCCTTCTCCCTTTCTGTTTCTGGGTTCCATTGAGAGAGAGAGAGAGGAGAGAGAGAGAGAGAGCAATGTTTTGTGGGTGTAGTGTGGAGAAGAGATCGGCGCCGGAACTCCTTGGCCGGCGACTGGCCTTCTCCTTTCATTTTCTGGTCGTCTTCACCGAGAGGAATCAATCCAAGAAGATTGTGGGTTAGGTGTAAAGTGGTTGGGTATGGACTTTAGGCTAATAAATTGAGCAGATTCCTTGTTTTATTATTATTATTATTATTATTATTATTATTATTATTATTATTATTTTAGGCTAATAAATTGAATAAGGTTTAAATATTGCTTTTGGGTATTTAATTTTTTTTTTGGGCTTTCACAAATTGATAACTGATTTTGGGCTAGATATTTTTGAGCCACATTAATTTAGAAACTAATTTGGGTTTTAAAATTGAAATGGGTTGCATTCTTATTATTTAGTTGATATTATCAATTGATTGTTGGTTTTCTTTTGTTTGAAGAATTACTGCATATTCGATAGTTATAATTGTTAATGGATTGTTATGAATTATTTGTTTGCTTCCAAACATGTGTGCTAGTTGAAATTTTGGTTAATAAAATAGAAAAATCACATATATTTATAAATCATAAAATTTTAATTAATTTCATAAATAAAGTCAAGAAAACATAAATGATTAGACATTTATAAATTTAAAAATCAAACAATCTTATTGCAACCTCTTATCAATTATTGAGACGTCTCTTGTCAATAAGAAGTGGTAATAAGCAATAAGACAATAACCTCTTAACGAATCAAACACACCCGCAGTGTATGTTGGATCAAGAGAAATCACACAATAAAAGAATTTTATTAATAAAAAATTCAATAGGGTCGAATTTATAAGTAATTGAGACATTGCTAGCTGTGAATGGCAAAATGGATAGATTGGGTGACAGGTCAAAATCGTTGCTTTTTTAAGAAGGGTTGTTGACCTGCCAAAGATATATTGCCAATTTTTTTTTTTTTTTTTTTTTTTCCATTTTATAAGTAACTAATGTATTAAATATATGGGAAAATTACTAAAATAGCCACAAATCACACCCGATTATCAAGTTTTAGCAATTTAATATCAATCTAACCAAATTAGCCACACTTTACATTACCACATTTACGTGATAGCCATAATTTACGCGATCTGTACTTTTTATTAATATTTTAATGCATTACGTTACAATATTACGTTACAAAAGGTAATTGGTAACGTAAAGTAAGAGTACTTTACGACTTTACGTTACCAAATTTAAATGTTGCTCCTTCCCAATAAAAAGTAGGTGGCTTGTCATTTTATGGTAAACACCTTTTGGTAACGTAAAGTAACATTACTTTATGTTATCAAACACCTTTTGTAACGTAGTGCATTAAAATATTAATAAAAGTTACAGATCACGTAAATGATGACTATCACGTAAATGTGGTGACGTAAAGTGTGACTATTTTGGTGAGATTGATATTATTTGGCTAAAACTTGATAATGGAGTGTGATTTTTGGCTATATAGTAATTATCCCTAAATATAATGATCACAAAAACTAAAACATTAAACTAAAACATCAAATTTTAGTTACTGAAAATTCCCAAACTTTTCATCTAAGTTTTCAAAAAAAATGAAAACTTGTTTACTTAACAACAATTTCATAAATTTTCATTTCACTTTTTAAAATACCATACACTTTTCATATTCTCTCTCTTACTAGTCTATTACATATCTTATATTTCTTTATAATGTTTTCTTTGTCTCTCTTACTATTATTGATAGAAAAATAAAAAGTTGTTACACGATAAAAAATATAAAAGTCAATGTTATTAATGATAGGAAATAAATAATGTTATCATTAATGATATAAATGACAAAAGTTGTTACTATTTTTGGTCATTTGCCCTATAATTAATTAATAACATGAAAATAAGAGAAGCAGAGCCGTCTCATGGATTTTAGAGGCCCTGTGCTTGTGATTACAACATAGTCCCTTAAATATTTTAAATAATAAATTGGTCATTTTTAGGTAAAGTCGAGTTCGTGAATAACAAAAAAAACTGATTAGTAAGAAACTAAAATCAATAATACGAATCAAATTGAATTTGACATGAATTCCATTTGAAGACACCGATGCACAGTGTATACAAGTCAAATACAGAAAATTTTTATTGGTCTAATTCAAGATATTTATAATAACCGTGATGCCCTACAGAATTAAGGCTCTGTGCGGTCGAGCGATTCGCGCACCTAAAAGCCGCCCTGAAGTGAGAAATAATAATTTTCTGCCGCCCATGAAGAGAGAAATAATAATTTTCTGTTTTTTAATTGGTCAATGTGCAGCTGGCATGTACCGTGCAAAATTTAACAATAGAGAAACCAGATGAGCAAATCTGGAATTGATATATGGGCAGATCCAATCTGAAATCTTAATTTCCATAAACAACAACTAATTTCATGGCTGAATTCGTTCTTTCTACATTCCTCTCAGTGGCCATTGATAAGCTCGCCTCGGCTGCCTTGGAGAAACTTGCTCGCTCCAAGCAAATTCATTCTGACTTGAAAGAATGGAAGACATCATTACCCCAGATCCAAGCTCTGCTTAATGATGCTTCTATGAAGGAAATAACTGATGAATCTGTTGAGAAATGGTTGAATCGTCTCAAACATCTGGCTTACGACATCGAAGACGTACTTGACGATCTGGAAACCGAAGATGCGCTCCGTGAGTTGACCAACGAATCTCAAACCATGATCACCAGCAAGGTAAGAAAGCTCATCCCTACTTGTTGCACCGGTTTCCCACTAACTTCTGAGATGCATCGCAAGGTAGATGATATTACAACAAGATTACAGCGTTTAGAAAAGGAAACTGATACTTTTGGTCTGATTGAGAAACATGGAAAGCCATTAACGGTGAAAAGAATGTATGAGACCAGTTTACCAGATGCATCTCAAATTGTTGGACGAGAAGATGATAAAAAGAAATTGGTGGAAAAGTTGTTGGGGGATGAAGCAATTGACGGAAACTTCAGCATTGTGCCTATAGTCGGTATGGGAGGGGTGGGTAAAACTACTCTTGCTAGACTTTTGTATAACAAACAAGAAGTGAACGATCACTTTGAACTCAAGGCATGGGTTTGTGTATCTGACGAGTTTCATATTTTCAATATAAGCCAAGTTATCTTTCAATCTATGACCAATGAAAACAAGGAGTTCAAGGATTTGAATCAGCTTCAAGAAGCTCTTGGAAAGCAAGTTACGGGGAAACGATTTCTACTAGTCCTAGATGATGTGTGGTGTGAGTGCCGTAAAGACTGGGATAACCTAGTGAAGCCATTTTATAAAGGGGCTCGTGGGAGTAAGATTATGATCACAACTCGGAAGGAACAATTGCTCGATGAGTTACGTCAAGATCATCGAAATCATTTGGGGACTTTGTCACCTGATGATGCTCTATCTCTCTTTGCTCTACATGCATTCGGTGTGGATAACTTTGATTCACATAAAACACTTCAACCATACGGTGAACTTGTGGTGAATAAGTGTAAATGTCTGCCTTTGGCTTTAGAGGCACTTGGGAGGTTATTGGGGACTAAAGCAGATGGAGAAGAATGGAAAGAGGTGTTGAATAGTGAGATATGGAGTGTAGGAAAGAGAGACGAGATTCTTCCGGCTCTTAGACTAAGCTACCATGATCTTTCTGCATCTTTGAAACGGTTGTTTGCATACTGCTCCTTATTCCCCAAAGACTACTTGTTTGACAAGAAGGAATTGGTTTTACTGTGGATGGCAGAGGGGTTTTTACACCAATCAAGTTCAAACAAGTCAATGGAACGTTGGGGTCATGAATGCTTCCAAGAGTTGTTGTCCAGATCCTTTTTTCAACAAGCGCCTAATGACGAATCATTGTACGTGATGCATGACCTAATGAACGACTTGGCAACATCAGTGGCTGGAGATTTCTTTTCAAGGCTAGATATTGGGACGAAGACACAGTTTATGAAGGACGCTTTGGAAAGGTGTCGTCATATGTCATTGGTTTGTGAGAAATACATCACCTACGAGAAGTTCAAAGCATTCGAAGGAGCTAAATGTTTGAGAACATTCTTAGCATTACCTTCTGACGGGAAAGATAGTCGGAGACGGTTCTACACATCAAATACTATTCTGGCTGACTTACTTCCCGGGTTACCTTTGTTAAGGGTCCTAAGTTTGAGTCATCTTTCGATAAGTGAAGTGCCGGAGTGCATTGGAAGTCTAAAGCAGTTGCGGTATCTTAATTTATCTCACACTTATATCACACATATACCAGAAAATGTCTGTAGCCTCTGTAATTTACAGACATTGATGGTTTGTTCGTGTTCTGAATTAAACGAGTTGCCCAACAACTTGTTAAAGCTAAAAAATTTGCGGCATTTCGACATTCGGAATACTCGTCTTTTGAATAAGATGCCCAAAGAGATCGGTGAACTGGGAAGCCTACGAATTCTTGTGTCTGAGATCAATATTGATAGGGATAACGTCTTTTCAGTACCTGGGCTTCAGGAATTAATCGATTTTGGAGGGGAAATTTCAATTAAAGAGCTAGAGGAAGTGCAAAAGCCAGTGCATGCATCTGATGGTTCGGGAATGGAATGGGTTGAAAAGGAGGTCCGCAGTGCTTTAAAGGGTCAAATTGATGGTTTTAAAAGTCTTAAAACTATGGATTATGGGGGTATAGAGTTTCCAAAGTGGGTTGGGGATCCCTCATTTCTTGGGTTGGTTGATGTTGAATTAAATGGTTGCAAAAAGTGTACATCTCTACCGCCACTTGGACAGCTGCCTTCACTTGAGAGGTTGACCATAAAAAGAATGGACGAGGTGAAGACTGTGGGTTTGGAGTTACTTGGTACTACTGGTCGTCCATTTCCTTCACTTAAAAGGTTAGGCTTTTATGAGATGAAGGGGTGGGAGATATGGTCAACCAAAAGTGATAATAATGGGGTTTTAGATGCAATGTTTCCATGCCTTGAAGAGCTTATAATAGATGAATGCCCTAAGCTGGTTGAAATCTCAGTTGAAGCTCTATCTTCGCTAAGGGTTTTAGAAGTAATAGGATGTGGTGATGGTGTGTTGAGAAGGCTGGTTCATGTAGCTTCATCATCACTTACCAAGTTGGAAATACAATCTATTTCAGGGCTTACAAATGAGGTGTGGGAAGGTGTTATGGAGCATCTTGGGGCAGTCGAAGAAGTAAGGATCGATGGGTGTAATGAATTAAGATACTTGTGGGAATCAGAAGCAGAGGCAAATAAGGTTCTTATGAACTTAAGGGTTTTGTTTATAAGTCATTGTTCAAATTTGGTGAGATTAGGAGAGAAAGAGAAGGAGGAGGAGGAGGATAATAGTGTCAGTGTTGGTGGGAGCATCCTCCTAACATTTCTTATGATATGGAATTGTAAGAATATGGAGCGTTGCAGGTGTCCACATAGCATTGAGAGATTGGAAATCAGAGATTGTGATTCAATGACATCCGTTTGCTTCCCAACTGGAGGGCAAAATCTCAAGTTTCTTTGGATTGAAAATTGTGATAAACTTGTTTTGGAAAAGGATGAGTTGGGAGGAGGTGGAGAGAAGAAGGCTACATTGCTTGTCCAGAACACAAGCATGCCATTACTTGAAACTGTAATTATAGGTAGTATGGAAAATCTGGAATCCATCGTTGAATTGAGAAGCTTCATTCATCTCACCAGCTTGTGGATAACAGAATGTCCAAACATAAAGTCATTTCCTGACTTGCAGAATCTCTCTGTGTTAAAACACCTGAGAATTAGTAATTGTCGGCAGATGGATGGTTCCTCCGTTTCTCATGGGCTTTGGCCTCCCAACTTGGAGTTCCTTAGCATAGGGGGTTTGAAGAAGTCGATTACAGCACAGAAATTCCCTACCTCACTTGTCGCACTTACCTTAGAAGGTGGATACTCAGTGGAAGAAGGTGTGAGTAGTTGGAGTGAATTTTCACATTTTCTTCCTCCATCTCTTACTACTCTTGAAATATTTGAATTTAAGAAGTTGGAATCAGTTTCAAAGGGACTCCAACGCCTCACATCCCTGAAACATCTCGAAATAATAAGGTGTCCAATGATGAAGTGTCTACCGGAAACAAAATCGTTTCTGCCTTCACTTTTGAGTTTGACAATCATTGGTTGCCCAAAGCTGAAGGAAAGGTATATAAGAAGAAGAAGCTCTAAATACTGGCCCCTCATCTCCCATATCCCCCATGTTGGATGAAGTTTGAAGTTCATATGCCCTTGACTAAAAGCACGTATGAAGTTCGTATAAAGAAAGGTATTATGTCCAATGACCCTGATCTCTCCATCTGCCTTTGACTTGAATTATTTTTTGAAATTGGATAATCAAATTTCAATCATTCAATTTTCATATTTGTCTCACTTAGATTATTGGAAACTTTTTAAAATTGATGAATTTATCATAATGCGGACGCAATGGGTAGAAATTTTTAAGGACTGTTATCATATCAAATCTAATATTTGATTAGCGAGTTGATTCTTCCTAATTAATGAACCTTTTTTTAAGGGCAAATGTCATAAAACATCATTATACTTATTTGATTAATCCATTTTGGTAATTAAACTTTTTTTTTTTTGGGTTTCAATTTGGTAATTAAAGTTTGACCAAACGTTCAAAAACATTATTATACTTTTATCAATGATCCATTTTAATAAATTAAACTTTTTTTTTTCGTTTGGTAATTAAACTTTGGACAGATGTACGTTACAAAATACCATTATACTTTTATTATTGATCCATATTTAAAAATGGTTTTTAAAACAAAATAGTTTTAAAAGTTTATAAAAGAAAAGATATTTAAACAATTTTTAAAACAAATTTATTTGAATAATCTTCTAAACAACAGTTTCTTAAAAAAATTTTATACAAAGGTTTTTCAAATCTATATATATATATTAATAAAAGAAGATGTTTAGTGCCACGTGTTGCTCCATCGCTTATTGTTTTCCCGCCCAATTTTCCATATATAATCTCCTTGATTAATTATCTAATTTATTAATTTTTAAACTTTAAATAAAAATATAATTAAGTACTACCTAATTTAACTAATATAAATAAAAAAACAATCTTTTTTAAATGATTTAAATGACTTTCAAATTTCAGGTTTCGTCCCTAACTTTAAAAAATTACACTGGTAGTCCATATTTTGAAATCTTGTTACGTTTTCAGTCCTTAAACAACTCAATTTTTAAAAATACCAATTTTGCCCTTAAGAATTAGTTTCACATATGGTCCCTAATCAATAAATATGTTTTTCTTTATATTTAATTATTTGTATATTTATAATTGTTTAATTAATAAATAATATTTTACTTATTAGTATAAAAACTTAATTACAAATTATTTATTTATTTATCTATATATTAATGCGTTTATTATTATAATTATGATCATCATCTAAATTCATTTGTTTGGACGAAAGTATTTATTTTTTATTACTTTTTGTTTTATAAAAATTTTGCAAACAATTGGTATATTTAGTTTATTTACCCTTCTTATATTCCTATATTAAATTTTAAATGCTATTAATGTTGTTTTTGAAATTCTAAACATGAAAAATATGTACATTCATTTATACATTGTAAAAAGCATTCATTCTTACTTTATAGATTTTTGTTACTAAACTATTGTATATTCTACATATAAAAAAAAGTGTTAGTAAAATATTATTTTCAATAAACTTTAAACAATTTGGAGAGAATTATATTTATATATATATATATATATATATATAATTGTAAACTTTAAATATTACTTATATATCCTTGTAAACTTCCTTATTACATATATATTCTTTTAAAAACCTTTAAAATCTCACATATATATCCAAATGACTATTTTAAATTTATTTTATCATTTAAAAAAATATAAAATATTATTTTCTTAATTAATTTTTTATTGAATTTAATTAGAAAATGATATTTATTTATTTCTAAAATTTACTCTATTTTATATATTCAGAAGTGTTGAAGAAGCTTCTAGAGGTATTATAAGGCTAGATGATGACATCAACATGATGAAGCAACTGGAACTTGTTTCATATTATCATCTTTCTTGTTTTGATTTTTGTTTAAACTTTCAAATGCAGTGATTTCTGCATATGGTCTCCACAAGTGATCGAAATTGACAGATCCTTTGTCTACCATCAGTGCTATTCGTGCACCCAATTTCACCACTTCAATTATTATGGTAAGTGTTGCTTAGAACCAATGGCTGTTGTTATGCAATCACCTTCATGATTGTATTAATAGTTAAACTATCGTCTTAATTAATGTCTTATTACATTTTGATTCATCACGGGTGGTCCTGAAATTCTGATAGGATATTCAATAAGACTCTTTGATTTGTAACTTAAAAGATGTTTCGTCACATGTTATTTATCAATTTTAAATTTAAAAATAATAATAATACTATTTAAAATATATTTTAACCGACCATTTTTGTTTTATATAAATATCATAAAGATCGATTTTATATCTTTTAACATGAAAATTCAACCATCATCCAAGAATTTTTTTCAAACAATTTAAATAATTATTTATCAATTACTTTTTAGCTTTTATCTTTATTCTAACAAAATAAAAATTCAAAATTGATACACACCTAAACTAAACGCACGATTTGATCCCCACCCTCACATATCTCATTGATTTCAAAGAAAGATCCTATTAGCGTTTGACATCAATGAAGGTTTTGAATAAATTAATTTCATCATATCGTCGCAGTTCTAGATGTTTAATTTGTTCAGTTTGCTCGGGGTATTCGATTATTATTACTTGGTCGGAGTCAACATCAGAGCTCAGTCAGTATCGGCATCCGAGTTTAGCCGGTGTTGGCATCGGAGTTGGAATCGGAACCAACATGAGGGAAGGTAGACGCGTTTGGGTTTTGGTTAGGGAAAGAGCCTGGGAAGGGAAATTGCACATGTTGTTCATGTGATTAGCCAGCTCCTATTATAGTTTACTGGGGCCGGCATAGTCTTTAGTATTTTGAGATATCTACGGGGCACCCAGTAAATTAAAATTAAATTTACTGTTGTGTTCCCTTCCACGTCCTTTCTTGAGGTATGTGCCTACGGTGATCCTAAATGGGCTAGCGATCATATTGATCACAAGTCTACTTGGGTTTTGTGTCGATTCCCTTATTTCGTGGAAGAGTATGAAGCAAGGTGTTGTCTTTCGTTCCTCCATTGAAGCGAGTATCGGACTACGGCCGTGACTACTAGTGAGGTTGTTTGGATACGTTGGTTTCTTGAAGACATGAGTGATCATATATCTCACTCAACCCGTTACACCATAACAACAAAAGTCAATAAAGATTGCTTATAATTCCGTTTTTCATGGACGGATGAAGTATATTAAGATTGATTGTCACTTTTTTGGAATTAATTCTTTACTGTTTGTTCATTTCATTCTGCTTTGCAAGTCGCCGGGGGCGGATCTAGGATTTTTTGTTATCGGTGTCACTTTTTTAAAGTAATTTTAATAGTTAGATTTTTTAAATAACGGGTTGCCAAAACAAAATTAACAAATAACAAGATTTTTATAATTACAAAAGTACATAGTACAATACCATCTCTCAACAGTCATAGTTGTGACCGACAAAACCAATATTAGCTTCAACAATTGATAAACCAAAGGACACGAAAGATGCTTTCTAGTTTCAACTAAACTTTTAGCATGGCTCACAGACTCCATTCAATTTAGAAAATATTGAATCATCTTTCACATTCTCAATATTTGATAAATCATTAAAATCATAGACATTTTTTTTAACTAAACTGAGTTTTTGTTTACTAAATGGAATTTTGGATTTATAAAATTTAGAACCATGATGTGGATGCTTTGGTAATAAGTTCGTCTTTTCTGTATGTATCTGATAATGGCAATGACTTAACAGGGACGGTGATTGATAACAAGGTTTGCCATCCTCGAAACAATGATTTCTACATGTGTTTAAAGAAGGGGAGAATTTCATATATGTCCCTCTAAAACTGCAAAATATCATATATACCCAAGCCAAAAAAAGAATTTCATATATATCCTTCTAAAACTTCATAATATCATATTTACCCAATTTAAAACATTAATATCATATATACCATTTCAAACTTTTAAATATATCAAATATATCCAAATTATTTATTTATTCTTTTTTATTACTTTAAAACTCATAATAAATATTCATTAATAAAGAAAAGACCAATCTACCCTTTTTATTTCTTAAACTTCATAATATCATATTTACCCAATTGAAAACTTTAATATCATATATACCCTTTTAAACTTTTAAATATATCAAATATATCCAAATTATATATTTATGATCTTTTGTTACTTTAAGATATCAAATCTTTTATTTCTTAAAGGAATTCGACGATTCAAATTTCATTTGTTCGTCAAAATAATTACAACTCATTTATTTTTGTGTTTTTAACAACGAAAAAAACCATGACTTATTCCGGTTTACAGCATTACAAATTTACAACCCATATAGACTAAAAAATTAAAAAAAAAAAGCCGCCCTGGAGAGAGAAATAATAATTTTCGGTTTTTTAATTGGTCAATGTGCAGCTGGCATGTACCGTGCTAAATTTAACGATAGAGATAACAGATGAGCAAATCTGGAATTGATATATGGGCAGATCCAATCTGAAATCTTAATTTCCATAAACAACAACTACTTTCATGGCTGAATTCGTTCTTTCTACATTCCTCTCAGTGGCCATTGATAAGCTCGCCTCGGCTGCCTTGGAGAAACTTGCTCGCTCCAAGCAAATTCATTCTGACTTGAAAGAATGGAAGACATCATTACCCCAGATCCAAGCTCTGCTTAATGATGCTTCTATGAAGGAAATAACTGATGAATCTGTTGAGAAATGGTTGAATCGTCTCAAACATCTGGCTTACGACATCGAAGACGTACTTGACGATCTGGAAACCGAAGATGCGCTCCGTGAGTTGACCAACGAATCTCAAACCATGATCACCAGCAAGGTAAGAAAGCTCATCCCTACTTGTTGCACCGGTTTCCCACTAACTTCTGAGATGCATCGCAAGGTAGATGATATTACAACAAGATTACAGCGTTTAGAAAAGGAAACTGATACTTTTGGTCTGATTGAGAAACATGGAAAGCCATTAACGGTGAAAAGAATGTATGAGACCAGTTTACCAGATGCATCTCAAATTGTTGGACGAGAAGATGATAAAAAGAAATTGGTGGAAAAGTTGTTGGGGGATGAAGCAATTGACGGAAACTTCAGCATTGTGCCTATAGTCGGTATGGGAGGGGTGGGTAAAACTACTCTTGCTAGACTTTTGTATAACAAACAAGAAGTGAACGATCACTTTGAACTCAAGGCATGGGTTTGTGTGTCTGACGAGTTTCATATTTTTAATATAAGCCAAGTTATCTTTCAATCTATGACCAATGAAAACAAGGAGTTCAAGGATTTGAATCAGCTTCAAGAAGCTCTTGGAAAGCAAGTTACAGGGAAACGATTTCTACTAGTCCTAGATGATGTGTGGTGTGAGTGCCGTAAAGACTGGGATAACCTAGTGAAGCCATTTTATAAAGGGGCTCGTGGGAGTAAGATTATCATCACAACTCGGAAGGAACAATTGCTCGATGAGTTACGTCAAGATCATCGAAATCATTTGGGGACTTTGTCACCTGATGATGCTCTATCTCTCTTTGCTCTACATGCATTCGGTGTGGATAACTTTGATTCACATAAAACACTTCAACCATATGGTGAACTTGTGGTGAATAAGTGTAAATGTCTGCCTTTGGCTTTAGAGGCACTTGGGAGGTTATTGGGGACTAAAGCAGATGGAGAAGAATGGAAAGAGGTGTTGAATAGTGAGATATGGAGTGTAGGAAAGAGAGACGAGATTCTTCCGGCTCTTAGACTAAGCTACCATGATCTTTCTGCATCTTTGAAACGGTTGTTTGCATACTGCTCCTTATTCCCCAAAGACTACTTGTTTGACAAGAAGGAATTGGTTTTACTGTGGATGGCAGAGGGGTTTTTACAGCAATCAATTTCAAATAAGTCAATGGAACGTTGGGGTCATGAATGTTTCCAAGAGTTGTTGTCCAGATCCTTTTTTCAACATGCGCCTAATGACGAATCATTGTACGTGATGCATGACCTAATGAACGACTTGGCAACATCAGTGGCTGGAGATTTCTTTTCAAGGCAATATATTGGGATGAAGACACAGTTTAGGAAGGACGCTTTGAAAAGGTGTCGTCATATGTCCTTGGTCTGTGAGGAATACATCACCTACGAGAAGTTCAAAGCATTCGAAGGAGCTAAATGTTTGAGAACATTCTTAGCATTACCTTCTGAAGGGAAATTAGATAGTTGGAGACGGTTCTACACATCAAATACTACTCTGGCTGACTTACTTCACGGGTTACCGTCGTTAAGGGTCCTAAGTTTGAGTAATCTTTCGATAAGTGAAGTACCGGAGTGCATTGGTAGTCTAAAGCAGTTGCGGTATCTTAATTTATCTCACACTAATATCACACATTTACCAGAAAATGTCTGTAGCCTCTGTAATTTACAGACATTGATGGTTTGTTGCTGTTATGATTTAAACGAGTTGCCCAACAACTTCTTAAAGCTAAAAAATTTGCGGCATTTCGACATTAGGAATACTCATCTTTTAAATAAGATGCCCAAAGAGATTGGTGAACTGGGAAGCCTACGAATTCTTGTGTCTGAGATCAATATTGACAGGGATAACGTCTTTTCAGTACCTGGGCTTCAGGAATTAATCGATTTTGAAGGGGAAATTTCAATTAAAAAGCCAGTGCATGCATCTGATGGTTCGGGAATGGAATGGGTTGAAAAGGAGGTCCGCAGTGCTTTAAAGGGTCAAATTGATGGTTTTAAAAGTCTTAAAACTATGGATTATGGGGGTATAGAGTTTCCAAAGTGGGTTGGGGATCCCTCATTTCTTGGGTTGGTTGATGTTGAATTAAATGGTTGCAAAAAGTGTACATCTCTACCGCCACTTGGACAGCTACCTTCACTTGAGAGGTTGACCATAAAAAGAATGGACGAGGTGAAGACTGTGGGTTTGGAGTTACTTGGTACTACTGGTCGTCCATTTCCTTCACTTAAAACGTTAGGTTTTTATGATATGAAGGGGTGGGAGATATGGTCAACCAAAAGTGATAATAATGGGGTTGTAGATGCAATGTTTCCATGCCTTGAAAAGCTTATAATAGATAAATGTCCTAAGCTGGTTGAAATCTCAGTTGAAGCTCTATCTTCACTAAGGGCTTTAGAAGTAAAAGGATGTGGTGATGGTGTGTTGAGAAGTCTAGTTCATGTAGCTTCATCATCACTCACCAAGTTGGAAATAGGATCTATTTCAGGGCTTACAAATGAGGTGTGGGGAGGTGTTATGGAGCATCTTGGGGCAGTCGAAGAAGTAAGGATCGATGGGTGTAATGAATTAAGATACTTGTGGGAATCAGAAGCAGAGGCAAATAAGGTTCTTATGAACTTAAGGGATTTGCGTATAGGAAACTGTTCAAATTTGGTGAGATTAGGAGAGAAAGAGGAGGAGGAGGAGGATGATAATAGTGTCATTGTCGGTGGGAGCATCCTCCTAACATCTCTTTGGATACGGGATTGTAAAAACATGGAGCGTTGCAGGTGTCCACATAGCATTGAGAGATTGGATATCAGAAATTGTGATTCAATGACATCCGTCTCCTTCCCAACTGGAGGAGGAGGGCAAAATCTCAAGTTGCTTTGGATTTGGAATTGTGATAAACTTGTTTTGGAAATGGATGAGTTGGGAGGAGGTGGAGAGAACAAGGCTACGTTGCTTGTCCAGAACACAAGCATGCCATTACTTGAAACTGTAATTATAGGTAGTATGAAAAATCTGGAATCCATCGTTGAATTGAGAAGCTTCATTCATCTCACCCGCTTGTGGATAACAGAATGTCCAAACATAAAGTCATTTCCTGCCTTGCAGAATCTCTATGTGTTAAAAGACCTGTATATTAGTAATTGTCGACAGATGGATGGTTCCTCCGTTTCTCATGGGCTTTGGCCTCCCAACTTGGAGTTCCTTGAAATAGGGGGTTGAAGAAGTCGATTACAGAGTGGGGCCCACAGAAACTTCCTACCTCACTTGTCGAACTAATCTTATTAGGTGGATACTCGGTGGAAGAAGGTGTGAGTAGTTGGAGTGAATGTTCTCATTTTCTTCCTCCATCTCTTACTACTCTTGGAATATGGGAATTTAAGAAGTTGGAATCAGTTTCAAAGGGACTCCAACGACTCACATCCCTGAAACATCTCGAAATAATAAGCTGCCCAATGATGAAGTGTCTACCGGAAACAAAATCGTTTCTGCCTTCACTTTTGAGTTTGAGAATAATCAATGATTGCCCAAAGCTGAAGGAAAGGTATATCAGAAGAAGAGGCTCTAAATACTGGCCCCTCATCTCCCATATCCCCCGCATTGAAATTGAAGAATGAAGTTCATCTGCCTTTGACTAGAAGCAAGCATGAAGTTCGTATAAAGAAAGGTATTATGTCCCTGAGCTTTAAAATTCATGAACTTATCATAATGGGGAAGCAATGGGTAGAAATTTTTGCGAAATTTTGATTGACTGAGGGACTTAATCGAAATAAACTTGTAGTTTAATGGTTTTTTGCGAAATTTTCCCTTGATTAATCCATTTTGGTAATTAAACTTTTTTTGCTTTAATTTGGTAATTAAAGTTTGACCAAATGTCAAAAACATTATTATACTTTTATCAATGATCCATTTTTAATAATTAAACTTTTTTTTGGCATGATAATTAAACTTTGGACAAATGTTACAAAATAGGGATAATTGCGTAAAAAACCCAAACTTATCAGTTTTTTGTGATTAAAACTCCTATTGATGATGTAAATTTGTTTTAAAAATTACAATTATAAATTATCAATGGAGGTTTAAATGATGTGTAATACTTGGCAACCGGTTTCAACATTTAAAATTTATTCAACGTAGGTTATTTACCGGTCCATTGTAGGATTAATAACCGGTTTCAACCGGTTACCCATTGATAAACCTTGATTTATTGATTTTAGTTAGTTCGGGGTTTTCTAGCAACGAAAAATGGTTTGGGGTTTTAATCACAAAAAAACTAACAACTTGAGGGTTTTTTTTACACAATTATCCCTATTTAGAAAACATGAAAATGTTTATGAGCTTATCAGACTGTGGGAATAAGTTGTACTACAAATAGATTTTGGTGTTATTTGTTTTTTAAGAGATTAAAAAAACCACGTCTGAAATTAAGAGAAAGCCTTAAAATCTGAAATTAAGAGGCTCTTAATTTTAGTTCAGACAATTCTCTTTCTCTTATTTTAAGAGGTAAATTTAGAGGTTGCAACCTCCTAAGTCTGAAACTAAACAAACAATCTAAATTTATCAAAGATCTGAATATTAGACTTCCTTTTATACATGTGCATAATTTTTGAAGACTAATGTTGAAAATTTTGTACCTTTACAGAACCTTATTGGGTATTTTTTACCGCCAAATACCGGGAATCGATCGGCACTGTTGCCAGCCAGCTCTGTTTAGACTTCCTCATCGTTGGCTTTGCTCCAGATACTTCATTGCAACCCAAAATCTCTTGGATTCTCATCTTTGGCTCCAGTTGGGATTCTTTGTCGCCTGAATTTTTTGTTGATAATTACGATTTTACAATCTGCACGTACAAAATGTAAATTGATTTAAGTTGATGTCTAACCTAAATTAATTTTCACAAGGAACACTATACCCATTTGACTAAGCCTACTATATGTTGTTTTTTCAATAATCCATTTAACCTAGGATGAATGCACTAAAGTAGTAAAGTCATTACGATCTATTCAATTTTAAACAAATTAACAGGATGGATGTTTCACTAAATAGGTCGATTTAAAATATTTGTGAAATCGCTGCAAACAGAAATCTTATTTTGTCCAAAAACTAAAGGGAAGTTCAGATTGCACTAGCTCTTATAAATAGATTTTCTTTAATCATTTGCAGATTATATTACAAGTATCATTTATGAGTCGACATGCATTTTAAATATTAGAGTTGAATGTTAGTACTCTGTTTTTTCTCTTACATAATCTTGTTAATATAGGATGTTCAAGTTAATTACTTTTTATACATTATGGATGGATGCATAAATCATGAGACTTAGTAGAGTTCTTTTTTTTTTTTTTTTTTTTTTTTTTGACTGTTAACTTTTAATTTTCTAATCTTGCTGGCAGAGGGAGTATATATTATCTAAGGAGGACAAAGAGACCTAATTGGTCAATACTACAGCCATATGCATTGGTGGGAGGCATTAATGATCGTTTTTATCAGAAATCAGGCAGGATCCAACGATTAATTTGTTGATGAGGCCGAACTGGAGATTGGTGTCAAAACGACGAAAGATATGTGACAGAGAGTACCTCAAAGCCTTTTGTAATGTAAGTATTCTCGGCTTGAATTCAAGTTATACATAAGGATGAAGAAAAGATTTATAAAGATCCATGTTCAGCATATATATTCCGGTTTATAAACCATGGTATTATATTATATATATAACAATTACCAACTTGCGTTGCTTTTACGCTATGTTAAGCAGGCTGCCAGACAACTCAAGCAGGGAGGTAAGCAGCTTCCTTAATTTATTACTATATATATATATATATATATATATATATATATATATATATATATATATATATATATATATATATATATATATATATATATATATATATATATATATATATATATATATATATAGATTCAGGTTCAAATAAGTACCTCTCGAAATCAAGTGCACCCGAAGGTACCGACCTTAAAAAACTTTTTTAAAATTTTTTTTCACATAACCATGTTTAATTTAATGTTATACACATGATATATGAATTTCACATAGATTCACACTTTTGGTGTCCTTAAAAATTATGTGAATGCTAAATGCATATTTATGTGAATGGTCATTTCACACTATGTGAATGGTGTGAATGACCATTCACATGATCTTTTTTTACCATTCACAAGATTTATGATGTTGCTTCTTTTGAAAAAAAGTCTTATACATGTCTATTAAAAAAAAATATATGTGAATGATCATTCACATTAGGGTACGCTCGGTACGCTGGAATCTTATAGGTACGCTGATGAACCTGATTCTATATATATATATATATATATATATATATATATATATATATATATATATATTATAACATTTTTATTTTCTGTGATTACTTTTGATATATTGTATTTTATCAAAATTTAAATATATTATTACGGCCATATTATTTTTGTCAACATTCTGATATAAAATTTATCGTTATCGGAACCATTTTCGTCAAGCAGGCATACATGCACCTGCCTAAATATATGATTTTATATATAATATATAATTGTTTTGTTATTCTATTAAAACGTTTGTTATATTATATAAAAATTCAAATATATCGTTATGATCACTTTCCTTTAAACTACAATTTAACATAAAATTGTATTTCGTCTCAAGCTATTTTAAAATGAATTTTTTTTATTACTTAGTTAATTAATCGATCGCACTTTTTCGGTCACCGAATGGTAAAGCTAACTGGCTGGCTGGTAAATGACAAAATTTTTTATTACTTTTATATGATATATAACATTATTGTTTTCCTATGATAACCTTTGATATATTATATTTTATTAAAATTTGAATATATTATTATGATCGTCTTATTTTAATCTACATTCTGATATTAAAATTTGTTATCGTCAGAACTATTTTTAGAATGACAAATTTTTTATTTTTTAGTTGGTTGATCAATGACATTCTTTTCATTTATAAACTTAGATTGAAAGCATAAAATGATCCTCAATTAAGATTCACGATCAGTAGCTAATGTTATTTTATTATTTTAAAGTAATATATTTATAAAAATACAATTTATGATCTCTCTGCAACGCGCGGGTTACACGTCCCTAATTTATGTCAATTTCCATTGCTGTTTTTTGATCTACTGATTGAAACAGAATATAAAGAGCGCGCAATCTTTCCTATATTCGCTTTTCTTTCCTGGTCTTCATTTGATTTGCAGACATGGCATTGATTTTCATTGCACTCGGTTCTTCGCAATTCGTCATGACAGATTCCCATGTATCTTGGCATCCTGAAATGCACACGTCTAAGGATCCAATTATCGTTGTTGGATTTGTTGAGTTTCAGCAATGAGACACGGCATAAAGATGTGCTCTGATGCCAATTTGTCAATAAATGTGATTCTTGATCTTGATCTGTTTGCTTCGTGCCATCTTTCATCTGCCATATACCCTCTCTAGCATTCAGGTGCAGCAACAACAACAGCCCTCTTAAACCGTCATTGATCCTCTGTTGTCTGCCCCCATTAATTTTGGTTGCTCCTACCGATCAGAACCCTTCAATCAATTCTCAAACAGCCTTCATCGACTTCTGTCCACGTCAATCGATTGAATCTTCAAATTGAATACCGCTGTTGATAAAACATCAGGGTACAGAGCAACTTCATTCTCTGATCTTTAATTTCATTCTTGCCATCAAGATTTTCCAAATCGAACTTGGCAAAAGACATCTTGTTAGATACAGATACCAAGCTTGATCAAGGCTTACTGTGATGAACTAACAAACACATTCTGTGCATAACCCAAAGAGGAACAAATCAAGAAGAACAGCAGACCCCAGATTGCATTTAATTGCAACCTGTCTCTGATACCACTTGTAGCGATTTGTGCACAGCTTCAATCAAGATCTCTGATCATCCAGGTTTATGCATTCATATCAGAATCAAAAGAATTTATTAATTACAATGTAGGTATCTATCTTTATTCAACAATAGATCAACTACATTCTTTTTACAAAGAAAATACAAATAACAAGAATAACATGAGCAAAGATCTTGGACTCTATCCACTGCCCACAGATCTAATTTTCTGCTCCTCCACAATCCACAATCAGTTGCACCGGGCTACCACCAGCTTCAGCTGATGGTGATCACTTCACTATCCTCTTGTGTATTCTTCCTCCTTCTCTCTATGATCTGATCTCTCAAATTAGGAGTCTATCTTCATACTAACAGAGCATGCATATTTATAAGGATATGAGACGATAACAACTTAACCAACTAACTACCTCAAGTAACTAATCTTAATTAGTTGCCACTAATCTGTTAGAAGTAAATCCAATAGACACTAATATCTCACACTCTTGGATAACACTTGATTAAGTAAATGCTTCAAGATTTCATCAATTATATTATTTAAACTTGAAATCAAGATTGAGAAACGAAGAATGAAGGACCCTCACTACAAGATAAATGACATTTTGTGACTGAGGCTTTTAGTGACTAAACTGAGTTCAGTCATTAAATATCACATTATACTTTTTCTGACTAAATTAAAAAGTAGGTGAATACTGAATATGTTAAAAAAATAAAATACGAAATTATTTTATTAGATATTTTATCAAGCCCTAATTTTACATTTGCAGTCAATTACTTCCCTGTCCTCATACCCTCTGATCTGCTCAGTGACCACGCATCGCTCCAGTTCCTCTCCATCCCCGCCTCCGCCTCATCCTCCGGTCCACTCCGCCTTGTCCTCTCTAACTCCACTCCGACCTTGCTCCACACCTACTCCGTCTGTTGATCGAGCCTACAAGTAGCATTTCAAAATCGGTTGTTCTATTTCTACTCTTGATCTCATCCAATCAACTCGTGTTCTGCCTCCGCCTCCGCCTCCACTCCGGTGTTGCTCTGCACTTATTTTACCTCTGTTCTTCCCTTGTTTTTTAAGAGGTTAATGTCTGCGGTCTGCGAGCTTAGCTGCGAAAGTCTGCAATTAGAAGAGGTGGCCTAAAAGTCTGCGGTCTGCGAAGAGAAGACTGTTTGTTTTTTAAAATCTTAAAAAATGTCTGCGAGAGTTTAATTTTAATTTTTTTTCATCAAAAAACTTACATAGTTGAATTTATATATAAAATAAACTGAACTAAAAGACAAAATATATAATTTCAAAGTTTAATTGATTTATACAAAATATTCATACGTCAAAGGTCATTCATTCTATACAAAATATTCATATTTCAATGTTCCTTTTATACAAAATGTCCATAACCAAAAATACCAAACACTAGCTAATATTCATCGTATATTTGTCATCAACTGTGCTGCTATCTGATCTCGCAATTGTGTCATGAATTGTGTATCAGATAAATTTTCAAGTGGTTGAACGACTCCAAGTGGTTGAATAACATCATTATCATTTTCAACTTGAGCATTAGTCTCATCATATTGGGTAAATAGCTCATCGCTTAAACCTTCCTTTCGTATGAAATTATGAAGTGCAAAACACGCAACTGTGATATTTCGCTGCGTAACCAATGGAAATGGAGCCATTCGTTTTAAAATAGGAAATCGTGCCTTTAAAACACCGAAAGCACGTTCAATCACGTTCCAAAGCTTTGCATGTGAATGATTGAACTTCTCTTTACTGTTCATTGCTTGTCTACGACGAAAATCTCCTAACCAATATCTCACATTGCGATATGGTGCCATAAAACCCCGAGTGTGCCCATAAGCAGCGTCACAAAGATAATATTTACCTGTAAAGATATTAAAAAAAAAAAAATGTTAGAACTATATTATTAATAGAAAAATAAAATCATGACCATACCTTCAGGAGGAAGTGGGAATGGTGCATTTTCATTTGTTAAAGCTTCAGACAATATTCTTGCATCATGTGCTATCCCTTCCCATCCGGCAACAAGGTACGTAAATATCATGTTGAAGTCACATATTGCCAAAACGTTTTGATAACAGTCGCCTTTTCCTCTCCCTCTATACAAATGTTGTTTGTGAATGGGGACGATAGCATGTATCAATGTTCCATCGAGTGCTCCAACTGCTCCCTGTATAATATTTATAAATAACGAATACAAATCTTTAATGTATTTATATAAAGTGATAAATAATATTTACAAATCTAAATTAATACAACCTAATTGTAAAGATTTGTACCTTAAAAACTCGTCGTAATCTCTTGTTATGTCCTGGAATATTTGGATTCGGATTAAAAGTTGTTGGCACTATAATTTCTCTAGCGAAATCCATCATTCTTGCTAATACTTCATAAAAAAACTTGTGAATTGTTTGCTTTGAGTGTTGGAATCTACGCTTTACCACTGCAAACCTTTGATTGTGGCCAACCATCATAAAAAACATAGCTAGTTTTTGTTCAACCGATACATGTTTGCTATCCTTTAACCAACCTTTTGCTTTAAAATGTGAGCAAAGTCGAATAAATGAATCGCGTGACATACGTAGCAATTCGACACACCGAAGGTTATTCCCATTCAATAATTCTTGGGTAAAATGATGGCCCGACATTATCGAAATATTATCCCTTTTCCTTTTTCTTTTGTGTCTCGGCCAAAAGTAACGAAGATATAGATACATACAAATAAGAAGCACAAGTTTTTCATCATCATTCATGATTAACCTGTCCGAAATAGATGAAGTTTGTCATAAACAAAACCATCAAACTTAATACAATCTTCATAATTGTTCAAATACATAACCATCAAACTATTAAATTAAAGACAAACATCTAAATTGTTCGAACACAACCATATAACAAAAACATAATTGTCCAAAGAAACACCCTATTTAAATATGCCTAATGTCGTCGCCGTCATGGTTAGCCATCCTTTTAATACCTCAGGGTCCGGTGGTAAAGTCATCCATGATTCTCTCATCCCTCGAGACAAATATGTTGAATGCCGCTAAGAATAAAGGATCTATTGGTGTCAACCCGACTAATTTCAATTTTTCGTAGCAATCATCCATTGTCGGCCCAGACACCATCTGCTTAAGTGCGTTTTGCATATCGAGGGCCAAGTCATCAAGAGTAACAGAAGGTTTAGCCTTTTTTTTAGGCCTACGTCTATCAACATTTGGAGCACTTGGTTCACCTTCGTTGATACACACATCCTCATTAGAAGCATTCGGAATGTCGTTAGTAGCATTCCGAACATCATTAGCAGAATTTGGAATATCATCATCCAAACCAAGAAATGGGTCATCATCGATCGGAGGCGTTGGGATACGATGATGAGAAGATGATGCACCCCCAGATGGTTTTTGGCTAGAAATCCATTGGCCTTCACCACTTGCAGCACTTCCTTCAAACAACGCTACACACAAGTCGGGATATGGTAATGGATGTGTTTTCAGTGAAGCTGCTTTTGGATGCCCCTGAACAACATAAGTATTTCCTTTATATTGCTATCGGTATGAATGCAAACAACAGATCAAATAATCATAGATAAACTCACCTTCCTAAAGTCTTCCCATTCTTGAGCCGATAAAGTGAATGAATTTGTAGTCGGATTATAGATGTTTCCTGTTTTATCTTTCAAAACCCTCCATCCTACATACTTTGCTTTGAGATTGTCATAAGCATTTTTCATTTGTTTTTGTTCTAAATCCATACCAAACTTTTCTTTAAGCTTCATGCCTAACCTATTCCATGATTCCTTATATAAACTACCTCCATTTCTACCCACTTTTGTAACTTCTTCAAGACATGTTTCCAATAAGCATTGGATTGCCTCGTTTGACCAACTAATACATCCCATTTGAAACTATAATAAAAAAACAAATGACATATACGATTATAATTAAGATTTTAGACATTATAATTTATCAAATAAAGCATAAGGGAAGGAGGAAACATGTACCCTAATTTTATAAGTTTTTGTTCTAAAGATGACAAGAATATCGAGGTCAAAAATATTTCGATTGTATATATAATACGTAAAAAAATTCATCGGGGTCGTTTGACCCACACATATATGGTGCATCCACCCATGGTCCAACCGTATACATCACAATATTTCAAACAATTTAACTTTTTCTTTTAAAAAACAAATAGCTTTAGGAATCAAAACATGTAAGGATAGAACTCAATTACACAAAGGCAAAAAAGTCACTGATTTATGTGTTTCAGAAATCAAAATATAAGCCTATGAAATTGCAATTTGTGTGGGTCATCCAGTCAACGAAAATGGATGATTGTGAAGAAGTTGAAAGGTGAAAGGAAGACAACTAAACCTGCATATAGTTGACTCAAAAGTTATGTCAAATTCAGAATCTGATTAGAAAAAATTATCCAATGTTAATTCACTTTTTCTTTTCCTTCATTATATCTAATAAAACATAGCTCAGGAACACAATAATACCTTTGATTATACTATGTTTTATTTGGTTTTATCTAATTTGATCAACAAATTTATTTTAGACATTATAATTGAAAATGTTGAAAAAGGGATCAACAAATTTTCAAAGGTAGCAGTGAAAAAGCACTTTTTGTAGTTGAAAATGGTCTTTGGGTCAATAGAAAGGCTGCAAAAAAGTTAAAGCATAACCTCTTTTCCTATGATAGTTGTATCACATGCATAAGATGTTGTACCCATTTCAAACAATGATAGCTTTACTAGGGTTGTGCAGTAAGTTGAATCAAAATTTATTTGCAGGAACAATCGAATTAAACATCTTTAAGCATGTCATTTCTTGAGCTATCTTGGTTTCATTTTTAGAAGTTCTGGCAAGAAATACATCACCACAACTCAATACAATAAACATATGCATTTTTATACATGGGTTTTTTTAACACAAGAAAGATAAAAGACGAACCTCAATACGGTGGAGTGCGGCGAACAGAGCACCGACGACGGCGGTTGAGCTCCAGAGCAGAAAAGACGAACGACGAACAGAGCACCGACAGCGAGGGAGAGAGAAGAAAAGACGAACCTAGGACCGAAAGAGGGATGGATGGATTTGGTTAAGTGGCAGCGCGGTTGAGCTCCAGCAGCAGCGGCGGTGGGAGCTCCAAAGAAGCAGCGGCGGCGGGAGCTATGGAGGTGAGAATGGATATGATATTTTGGTTGTGAAAGAAACCCTAAAAAGAAAGTTGCAGATGTTGTTAAAAATCTCGCAGACATAGGAAGACGCGCGCAGACGTTTCTTAAATAGAAAAAACAAACAAGCTTCTTACTTGAACCTCTTCCCGCGTCTGCGATATCGCAGACGGAAGAGCTTCGAAGAGCTGCAAAAAAAAAACAAACACGTCCTTAGTGCTTCTTTCGCACTGCTTTGCCCTTGCTCGATTAAGTGACCTTCTCATCGCCCTCAGATTCAGGTATCTATGGTTAATTGTTTGCCTTATTTTTTGTAGGATTTTGATGCGTGTGATCATGTGAAGCATGCACGATTTCATTTCAATGTTTGTATCATTTAAAGTTGTTAATGATAACATGTATTAGGAATTTGATTTAGAAAATATGGGATACTAAATGCAAGAGAATTAGGATAAACTTTTAACATGCTTCATTTGAATTTTTTCCTTTCTTGCTTGTCTGGTAGTGTAGGTGTTTCTTGTTTCTTATTATTTCATTTCTCGGATGTGTCTAACCAGGGGGAATCAAATGGCACAATTTAAACCCTTGTTTCATTATAGTTGATTTAGGGGATTATGTGGGTAAATGGGTTGACTGATTAAGTTCACGCAATCACGCTCACACATATTGGTTTAACAGAGGAGTTTGACTCTCTATGATTTAATAGTTTGGTTTGATTTTAGTGTGAATTAAGTTCACATTTTGTTGCTTCTGTCCTCCAAAATGGTGTTTGTTTGATAAGTAGAGATCCATATCTTTCTTTTTCGTGAAACTCTATTTACGTTTCTGATTCTTTGTCATTCTTATTAGCTAATAAACTATTGTTTCATTATGAGTTACTATTTGCAATTTAAAATAGCTATGTCATCTACCCAAATCTATGTAGTGTTTGGGCACATTTCCTATATTCATTTGATAAGCTGATAATTCATATAGACAAACATCATGCACAAAACACCTTCGTGTTTATTATTACATAAGGATAAAGGACTATAACACGTCGAACTTTTATTAAGATTCAACTCAATTGTGTTGAGCTTTTATCGTGCTTGGTCTTGAGCCTGGTCCTAAAAATCAAGCTCAAAAAAATTAATGAGTTGAGCTCGACCTTTTAATGGCCCAAACCTAGTTTTTTCAATGTTATATTGTCCTTTGAATAAGTTGCATGGAAATTTGAAGTGAGTTGCTGGAGATTTATTTTGACCCTTTGTATTGCATTCTCAGGTGCTATTTTGCAGAACAATCTTGTAAAGATTCCAAAAAAACCTTTTGGCTAAAGTATCCACAATAAAGAATGCTCAATAGGTTTTACCAACAATGGTGTATTTCGATTGAACATGCTATTTGTGAAAGCTGAATTTTTGTATTGTCCTTTTCATACGATATAGGTGCCTTTGGTGATTTCATCCTTGGATGCACACATGGACCATGGATAACAAAGGTTCTTATTTTTCTTTATTGCATTCTAATACTCATATCAATAACATGCTAGACTTTGGTTAAGGAGTTTAGCTTGGTAATATGATTCAAGAATTTGGACTTGCATGCTGATCAATTTGGTGGGCATACTCAAATAAAAGTGCAAGAAAATGTATATGTTTCTAGCCATTATACGTTTTTGTTTCCCCTACATTAACATACCAGTGCTAATTTATTAGTATCGAAGGCCATGAAACACTTATCATTGACTTCTTTTTCTAAAATGCTTTACATTCCATCTTTTAGACTTTGGTTGTAAGTTTGAATGTTTAATGCACCTTGGTACTGTTTGTATATGATGTTGTTTGGTTGTTTGTCTTTTGAACAAGAGCATATATATTTTATGCAATCTGTATGCTTAAATCCTATGGAAGTGTATCTTAGTTTTTCTAAGATTTTTGTTCTGTCTAATCCACAAGATTTGAAACATTTTCCTTCTTGGGATGACCTTAAATGTCATTACATGTCTCCTTTTAAAAACTACTTTATGATAACTTACAGGTAGGTTTTTTATATGCATTAACGGGTCTTATAAGTTCAAGTCAGGGTTTAGGAATTTGCTGAGTGTGTTGTTTGAGTTTAAGGCCATAAGTAGATTTATTTGCTAAAATTGAATTAAAAGCTTTTTACGGTTATTTGGTTGTGATTGTGGTTTTATTAATTTCATTTTCCATAGAACATTCTTCAGTTGTTAGGTTCTAAATTGATATCATCAATAATAATTGGGCATATCATTGAAGATGATGCAAAAGAAGATAAAAGGTACCAACTTCTCTATGGTCTCTCACTCACATGACAATACTAATCAAACACTCGCAACAATGTTGTATGATTAGTTCCATACTTTCAATTATGCTAAACTTCATAAGTCACTTGGTGGTAGTCTAGCTTTGTACTATTTCTTTCTGTTTCATGCTTCTAGTTGTGCTTAAGCTTGTTCAGAAAATGTTTCTTTTGGAAGGAAATTACTTGTATATTGATTTTTTATGTTCAAACTAGTCAAATGCCAATAATTAACATGGAACATTGACTTATTGCAGTTTTCCAGACAGTTTTGGAATAGGATTCTGTTTTTATTAGGCATGTAGCATTGGGTGTCTTAGTTGGTCTGGATAGGTTGTCAACTTGTATGTATATGCAACTGTGTAGAGAGAAACCTCATGATTTGGGTACTGATCTCCATTGAAGTATATAGGTTTATCAATTGCATGTATCAAATTTCTGCTGATCTTTGACTAGATACATATAATCTTACCCTTACATTTTTTACTTAAAGTTTATATTAGTATAATAGCTTTTATTTGTTGTGTGTCGTGTGTCATATGATAATTGACATAGAGCTACCAATATATTGAAATGTCAACTACACCATTCATCCCCTTTTTATGGAGCTTTAATTATTTTACAGGCTACTATCCTTGATGTTCACGATCATCTTCTTAGTTCCACTTCCACATCATATTGTTTGTCTTCGATTTTATTAAGGATGATGTCAAAATTATCTCACACATGTACCCATCTAATTTCAGGTTCTCTCTTTCGGCTCATCGTATTTAACGATTAGCTTACCATAATCTTTTTTTCATTGTGATTTTTGCAGATTATACATTCGGTAAACATGCTTTTTTTAAGGATTCATGATGTTGCAAAGGTTGAAGATGTTGGATGTAGAAACATTAACTGAAATGTAATTTTTGTTTAACTAAAAATGAAAGTATTAAGGAATACATTTGGATTTTTTATTGTAATTTTCTTTCAACTATAATGAAATGTTAATAAATGTTTTGATATTTGAATACTATATTTCATTATTAAAATGTTAAACAAATAAATTGTTGGTTTTATGGAAAAAAGATTGTATATATATGTGTATATATATATATATATATATATATATATATATATATATATATATATATATATATATATATATTATTGGTGTTTTAGTGATTGAAACTATCCCTTTTAGTGACTGTAAATGTTGTGTCACGGAACAAATGATGGATTCTCACTATTATTCAAGCACCCTATACCTACTGAAATAATCAGTCCCTAAATCTCTAGACCTTTTACTGACTGAAAAAATGTGTATGTATAAACTTTTAGTGACTGCGGCGTTAGTGACTCTTTTTTTTCAGAGGGAGAAAGTTAAATTGGATTTAGTGACTGATTTTTGAGTTTTACTGACAGAACTTTTCAGTCACTAAAAGGCTTTTATTTTGTAGTGCCTACGCTTCTTCAAAGTTCCAAAACTTTGCTAAATGAGATTTTATAACATTAGAATTGGGCTGTTGGTTGATTTGGGGTACAGCAACATCAACAATTGGGTTGTTTGTTCTGTTTTAAAATAAAAATCAAGAGTTCCATAAAAATATAAAATTCTCTTCACTTTTGAAATTTGTGTTTTAAAATACTTTTAAATGTTATATTCTACTCAATTTATTCCCAAATTTTAAGCATACATTATACAATAACTTGTGTTTCAATAGAAGTTGTTATAAAGATTATTAGTTAAGTTTCAAGAGATTGTTTATAAAAATCAACCGGTACGTCAACTTGATAATATATGGTGACCAATTAATGTAATCATCAGAGAAGGAAGAAAGGTTCCTACCGTGTAGGAGATTAGGGTGTTACAAGCTTTGAAGCTAGTTTTAGATCATGTTTATTTACTTTTTAATGGAATCACTAAACAAACAACCCTTTAGCAAAACATCCAATAGGATACAAATATCCTCTTTAAAAATCTTAATTCAGTGCATTTAATTAGTTCAAAGTTCCATCTTACGGGAAAAAAAAACATTTCCCATTTTTGCAAAAACAATTTGGATCTAAACTTTCATTTAAAAAAGGGTTTATTATGAAAAAAAACAAAATGTTTTTACGGTTTTTTGCGTTTTCGTCCATCCATGTTATTTTTTTCTTGAAAAATCTTCAACTTAATTTTTTTTCTACGTTTTGTGAAATTTGACTATTAGAGCCCAATTATAATTGGTAACCTGACTTTTTAAAAACTGGAAAACCAGGTTCTAATAGCCAATTAAATTTCACTAAACCAAAAAGAAAATATTAAATCTGGAAAAAAAAACACGAAAAGACAAAAACACAAAAAATATGAAAACATGTTGGTTTTTTTTAAATAACAAACCATTAAAAGAGAGGAAAAATATTTTAATTCCATATAGTTTCTTCAACGTTAAACAATTGATAGTTTCTTCAACGTTAAACAATTGATATTTTATTTGGAAAGTTTGCTATATGAAAGTTTTTTTTGTTGTCTTTAATGCTATGCTTGATTTTATATTTATTAGAGATTTTTATAAATATGAGGATTTTATTATGATTATTTATAGTTATAGTGGGTAGGTGGCATATATATTGTTTGGTTTAACAAAAATATAGTTTACTCTCTCAATGTGTAATAATATACAAAATATAATAACATGATTAAGAAAATATCCGAAGTTTTTGTTTTTTTAATTGTCTAATTAACGTGCTGGCATGTGGCCTGCCTGTACTTAAGATACAAAACTTAATCAATAATAGGGACGGACGTTGACCATAACTATGGCATGAGAAAATTAAGGATCATAATTGTTTTTAATGATTATCAATTTCATATTTGTTGCTAAATTGTGATAGGTTTTTAATTGCATCATGAATCGAATTTGTATGAGGGAGAAAGAGAGATGTTAATCATGTTGTAATAACATATTAATGATATATATAAGCCATATATGTATATGCTTCTGTTTTTAGTCTATTTAGGGAGACAGATATGAAGAACTAGTACTATACGTGTTTGTCTTGAATAGCAAACCTTTCATGATAACGTACTTATGAATGCAAAAAGTTTCAAATCTGAAATATCAAACAAATCAACGACGAACGGTAGATATTAAGTTTACGTATTCTTAGGATTAAAGATTTATAGAGTTGAATTTTTTTTTTTTACCGGATCGAGTTCTTTTAAGTTTACAAAATTTGGTTAAAAAATAAATAGAATTTCAAAAGAAAATGGAAAAAGAACAAAGATGTTATTATTAGTTTTCTTTTGCTTTCTCAGCTTAATAATTATTTATTTGTCATTATCATTTGTTAACTTGTATACTTAAATAATTGCATCCTTTGGATTCTATTGTACCATACGTACATAGATTTATAAGATTTAATTGATTTCTTTATAGAATTTTTTTTTAACTAGAAAAACTACAAATAGCAACGAAAAGAAATTGAAACTAATATGTCTGGTAAAATAATATTAGCAATGAGGTTTTCTAATTTGTTGTTAAATTAGCAACAAATTCTTTTTATTTTATAGCTAATATAAAAACACGATCACTAAAAACAAATTCTTTTTATTTCATAGCTAAAATAAAAACAAGTTCAACTCATTGCTAATTTAATAGCTTAGCAATATATCGATTACAATTTCGTTCCACATCATACAATGAAAGATGGTCGTTGCTAAAATCAATTATATGCTAAAAACATATTTTATGTAATGAATTTAGCATAAGCCCTATACATATATAAAATTCAAATAAAATTGTAATTAATAATTACATCCAATAACAATCTTAATTAAACCAACACATAGTCATTAATCTGTCTACATTCATTTAAGTAAGAAAAAAAAAAAAAGAAATATGAATTAGTTTCTAGCACTAGCATTACCTTAAAAATACCCACCAATACTGTTGATGTCTACTCATTCCATATGAATCTGTTGTTATTTTAGTATAATTCTTTGACCAAGTTGTTTGGCTTTGGTTGGAACTAGAACGAGTTTGGGAGGTGCAGAGTGCACACTTTTATAAGTTTGACCAAAGTCAACATCCGGACGTTATAACGGACCCCCTTGCGGGGTTTAAGGGGCGAGAGCGCGCCCCTGGCGGTTGTTAACTTCTTAAGAAAACTTGATGTTAAGCTAAGGTTGTTAAAATAGAATTGCTTATCTTAACAACCTTGATATGGTTTATCTTAACGGCATGGATATTGCCATCTTAATAGCCTAGTGCTGTTAACTTAGAACTGTTATATTAACAACATTGGGTGTTGTTAAGGTAAGTCGCTAGCCTTAAACTTGTTATCTTAACAACTTTAGTGCTGTTAAAATATCGTTTTTGTTAAGATAATGACGGTTTATTGGGAAGTTAACCTATCTTATCCTCATTGGTTAATTAAAGATATCAAGTATATATACCCACAAGGGTAAATAATTGTTATAGGAAAGTGATTCAATTATGATCATGAAGAACGTCCAAGATTTCAAGTTTGTTCTATCTAGTATTATCCACGGTTTGTTAGAATTGGGAGGAAGAATTCGTGTAGAAATCAATGAAATAGAAATCACTTGGATAATCGAAGGATCGTGGACGAGAATCACTTTCCGTAAACAACAATTCGACCCACACCGGGTTACACAAACTTTGTTTCGGGATAATCCAACGAATATTGATCAAGAATATGAATTTTGAAGAAGATTGTATGTGTTTCTTGAGAGAGATGAACATAGAAAAAACTCTTTTTTCTATATATGTATACCCTTTTTATATGAAGACATGGTCATGTATATAACCATCAATTTAACCGCCAATTTATGGTTTTTCCAGGAATTGACGGCCAAAATGTTAAAGACCATGGCCATGTAATTAAATAAACATGGTCATAGAATATAACCATTGATGCGTAAGTGAACAGATTGTTCCATGGCCATGAAAATAAAACATGACCATGGAAAATCTAACACATGACCATATAAACTCAAAACATGAAATTCATGTCTATACACATTAAAATCGGTCAATCTCACAAAGTCCTTTGACCCCATTTTAATTTAAGGGTCGAGATGACGATGTAGCTTATACAAGTGTGCACCCCACACCTACAAACTTGTTCTAGCACAAACCGAAATCCTTTAATTACACTAAAATCACTGACATTCCTCCCCCATTTTAGTGTAATCTTTGATTAGCAAAACACATACAAACTATCACAAACTTATGCATAAATGAAAATATCTTGAAGATTGAATTTTCATATTAGTATATTACACATTTCAAATACTCGAGAATCAAGGTGTTCTAAGAATTGAACCCTTCAACTCATTTAAATACCTGAAGATAATATACACATAAGTTCATAAATACAGATTCTAAGTTGCTGACACTATTAAAAGCCATGTGTCACTATCCATTCATGAATATATATATATATATATATATATATATATATATATAAAGCTAAGTCCAAAGCTTCTTGAAGCGGCCACACTTCACATCCACATAGGTAGTTATTTTCAATCATGCACCTACACATACATTTTACCAAAAGAACTATTAAGAAAATAATTTTCAACCTCTTTAACTTGCAATATCGAGTACATACCTTGGGATGATAAAATGAAACACGTGCTCCAATTTGTCGGTGTAAGCTTTCCACATCAAATTCAACTTCTAGCGTTGTACTAGAAGGGAATTGGGTATCTCACACCTAAGATTAAAAGGACTTTAAACTCATCCCGATTACAAACTTGTGCACTAAGTCTCTAGCCAATCCCTTAGACAAGTGATCAATTGAGATCTCACAAACTCCACAGATATCACCCCATTCATGATTAATTCACGAACCATGCTATGTCGAACACCTAAGTGTCTAGACTTTCCATTGTAAACTTGACTATAAGTTTTAGCTAATGTAGCAGCACTATCACAATGGATAGAAATTGGTGATATCAGCTAATGCCACAAATCTGATTCCATCGTTGAGTTGGTAATACAAGTTTGCTTCTTGGAAGCCCATGAGATGGCACCTCCCCCAAGCAAGAATACCCATCCACTTATACAAGAATGATCTTCTATATTGGTTATCCAACTCGCATTAGAATATCTTTCTATAACCGAAGAAAATCCAATATAAAATAAACTATAATTCATAGTTCCTTTTAAATATTTTAGTACCCGCCTTATTGCTTGCCAATGATGAGTACTAGGATTACTAGTGAACATACTCAATTTACCCACAACAAAATCAATATCAGGCCTTGTACTAGTCATGGCATACATCAAACACCCAATTACTCTTGAATACTCAAGTTGAGAAATAACTTTACCTATATTTGGTACGAGTGTCCAAAATCGGATATTCGAATTTCAGATATCCAAATTTTAGGATATTCGAAATTTCGGATGATGAATTTTGCTATCCGAATCCGAAATTTCGGATTTGGAAATCGGATTATCCGAATATCCGAAAATTCATATTTTTTAATTTTTTAAAAAAATTAAATCAAATATTTAAATATCTAAAATACAAATTCATATATCTAAATTGTTGTTAAAAATAAATATATCACAAACTAAATGTATCCGGAATTATTTTACTTAAAACGAGTAAAAAATATTAAAAAACTAAAATATATTAAAATATTAGTTAATAAATCTATAATATCAAGAAAAACGCAAAATTATACATAGAATAATAATAAATATTCAATATTATGTAAATAATCAATATGTAACAACCTAACTTTTGTCGATCGTGTAATGTGTGACTTGAGACAATAATATAATTTTATTATATTATTTATGTTGCAAATTAATTTAGTAAATTCGATTTTAAATTATATTTATAATATAATTAAAATGAGTAAAAATCAAGAGATGTAAAATACAAACATTTAGTGGGTTAAATAGCAAATATGACTAAATCAATATATAAAAACAAATTAAAGATCATTAAAGATCATTAAACCAAATCTCTTTCTCTCTCTAATCTCTCTCTAAGATCCACGACTATCACCAAAAATATCAAGAATTCTTATGAAACTTGCATTAAACTAAGGATTGAAGACAACAAGAAGTTACAAACAACATCAAGCAACATTAATCTGCAAGAAATTAAGGTAAGAATTATGTTAATTTCAAAATAATATGTGTTTGGTTCGGTTTTATGAAAAACCGAAACCAAAGAATTAAAGTATGAAAATTATAAGTTGCATGTTAGAAATATTAGTAGATTATGATGAATTAATGACAATAAATGTAACAGAAACAAAAATCAGTGATCAGATTGTTCAAATATTGATGAAATCGGAATTTTGAAGAAAATGATGTTCTTGGCAAAAATGCTCATTTTTGGATGATTTTGATCAAATTATAGTGTTTTTGATAAGGGAAAATGTATAAAATTAACCCAATTATGATAACAAATCATAATCTTAAGTTGCATGTTAATAAAATGTGTTTTTAGTAATTTTTGTGATAAATCCGTATGAAGAATACCAAGAACACCAAGAACATTTCTGGAAATCTATGAACATGAAGGATCCGAATTCGGATATGTCCGAATTCGGATAATGCACCACTTCGGTTCCTATATTTCGGATAATAAAATCATTGTTTTGTTAAGTGATGGTCTAACTACTTTCAGACACATAATAATTCGGATGGTGTCCCACTTCGGACACCTAAATTCGGATGAAAACCATTTTCGGATCCCATACTTCGGATAATAAATTATTATTTTTGATAAGTGTTGATCCGAACTCGGATGATCCGAGTTCGGATGATATTAATTCGGAATAAAAGTTCTACTTCGGATGATGATCCGAATCCGGATGTATGCTTGGTCCGAATTGGGATGCCCGTTTCGGATGAATATGAATCCGGATGACATTTCGGATTTGTCCGAATCCGGATGCCAGATCCGGATATGTCCGAATCCGGATGGTCCGAATCCGAATGATCCGAAATTGGATATCCTATTTTGATATCTTTACAAAATTAAAGAAAAATGAATCAAATGATTAACAGAGTTATCAGTTATCAGAATCAGATAAAATAAAGAGAAAGACATGAAACTGACATGATATTATCATGAATGAATTTGAACAGGTTCAGTATATTCTGAACAAAGATCTAAAGATTTAAAGACTTAAAAGCGGGTCAGAGACTTGATTTGACAGAGTACAGATTGATAAAGATAAAATCCTGAGATAACTCAGGTGGCAGATTCATATATCTGTTTGACCAAGACCCAGACCTGTGAGTTATAGATATTCAAATTGAACATGCACAGATCCGGTTGAGATATATTGATGCTGTTACATTTATTGACATTCATTTATCAGCTGGATTGAGACCTGTGCACACCATGGATGGGTGTTGCCCAGTGAATCATGATAGCTATTTGCTTATCTTTTCATATTGCATTTAATATTATCTCAGACTTTGCTTTATGATTCGTTGCTATCATGATTCCTAAGACATATGCTTACATCATTGATCAGACTTTTGATAAGATTGATTCAGCTTGATTAGCCCTTATGGTCTATTGTTCTAGACCCGGCTATTTCACCAGTTCTTATGAACTCGGTAATGACCTCCGATGTTCCGCCATGTTGACTTACTGGTAGCTAGCCCAGTATGTGGCTGATCCCCACGATATAAGCGTGAGTGTGGCTTGAACATCATCCGATCTTATGATACTATATCTCAATCATGACGGCTGTAGCGGCAGCCAAGACATATCACGCTTAGATTTATGACACCGCTTGACACGCATGTTAATATTGAAAATCTATAAACTCACTAAGCTTTGCTTACAGATGTTGCTTTAAAATTTTACAGGAAAAGCCAAAGGAAAATCATCTGCAGGACCTAGTACTTAGGTCATCAAGAAATCCAAGTTTTGAAGCTTTCTTAAGACCACTACTCAACAATTATCTGGTACTGATTGGAAGACATCAAATGTGGTGGTTCTGGGTAGACTTGATGTAATGTTTGATGTGATGATTAGATTAGATGTTACCCCTTTTTATAACTTTAATTTGAAAATCTGAAATTTGTAATGAACTTAATCCTAAAATGTTTGTACTTGTAAATTAATATTCCGCAATTAATTACCCTATCTTAGTATGGTTGATATCGTATTGCATGATGTGGGACCTAGACTGGTGAGCACTGCCCCGGAAGGGGAGGTCTCCAGAGGATGGTATCAGAGCACTAGTTTGAGTGAATCAAGTATTACGTGAGTATACTTGATCTCAAACTGAAGCAATACATAAGTATCAATCATTTAGGTGGTTTGAATTGAGATAGGATGTACAGACTGTTAGGATGGGAGAAAGGGTACATAGATCTAAGTCTATAAACTGATAGTTAATTGATTTTAATTTTCAGTAGAAGATGTCAGGATCAGGATCAGGTGATTTTCCCAGCAACATGAACCCACAACAAATGTTTGAGATGATGCAACAATTACTAGCACAACACTCAGAACAACAGAATAAGATTATGCAAGAACAGTTTCAGGCCAGAGATGAGGCCGAAGCTAAAAGACGTGAAGATAAGAAAAATAAGAGAAAAGAAAAGCAAGTTCAGATTAATGACTCTGATTCTGATAAATCTAATCCAGAAACCCAAATTGCTCAGCCAAAAGGCTGCAAATTTAAAGATTTCAAAGCGAGCGGTGCCCTGAACTTTGAGGGTACAGTGAATCCGATCCAGGCGATGGATTGGATTAGTCACACTGAAGAAATCTTCAGGATTTCTGATTGTCTAGATTCTAAGAAAGTGAGCTACGCGTCTGCGTTGTTTGTTGGAGCTGCTCGCGCATGGTGGAAAACACAGCAAAGCATATACGGGGAGGAAGTGATTCAGACTTTAGAATGGGAGCAGTTTCTTGAAATGTTCAATGCGAAATACTGCCCGGTCGACCAACAAGATAAGATGGAAGTCCAATTAATGCAACTGACTCAGGGAACGAAGACAGTTGATGAATACGAACACGAGTTTTCAAGACTATGCGGCTATTCTTCATACCAAGTTGCTACTGAGGAGAGAAAGATGAATAGATTTCGTGTAGGACTCAATCCCAGATATCGACATCCCATGAGCGCGATCAAATACAAGAGTTACTTGGAAATGGTAGAAGCAGCTAGACAAATCGAGCGAGGTTACTTAGAGTACGGCGATCAGCTATACGCTCCGTCTACTAACCCAATGAATCCGTCTCCTCCGAAGAAACAGAGATTCGGTAGATTTTTCAAGCCAAGTAAATCACAATCTCAGCAATTCCATCAGCAAAGTTCACAGCCGAAAGCTCAAGCGTATTCCCTTACGAACGAACCGCGATTCTGCAAGAGATGCAGAAAGTCTCACATGGGACTATGTAATCCAGAAGACGTTACTTGCTTTGCGTGCAATATGATCGGCCACAGCAGTGATGAATGTCCACAGCAGGGACGAGGATGTGCGAAATGTGGAAAAAGAGGACACTTCATGTATCAGTGTCATAGCGGGCCGCGTTATCAGTCTCAATCATCTGCAGGAGGTTCTTCGGGGAAAAGTTCTGCTGCAACGCCAACTGCACGGACTCGAGCTTTCCAAATAACGGCTGAAGAGGCAAGAGAAACACCTGATGTAGTCACCGGTACGTTTCTGTTAAATACGATACCTGCTCGCGTATTATTTGATTCTGGCGCAAGTCGTTCTTTCATATCGACTTCTTTTGCATCAAGATTATCTAAGTCCCCATCGAAGCTTCCTTTTGTACTTGATATCGAGACAGCCAGCAACAACTATGTTATGGCTGATTCTGTTTATCGTAACTGCACTCTACTTGTCAATAACATTGTATGTAACCTCGATCTTATCCCGATTCCCTTGAAAGAGTTTGACGTCATCATCGGCATGGATTGGCTAATGAACAACGAGGCAACAATTATCTGCAACCGGCGAGTCATCAGAATCAAATCTTCAGACGGCCGAGTACTTGAGATCAAGGGCGAGAAGCGAAAAGGTGATCACTGCTTCATATCTGTTGAAAAAGCGCATAAGTACTTATCTAAAGGTCATGAATCCTACGTATGCTATGTCTCATCTGAATCTATCTCTGAAGCTCAAAAGAAAACATTGTCCGATATTCCTATCGTCTGTGAGTTCCCAGACGTATTTCCTGATGACATTTCCGGAGTGCCATCGGAACGTCAAGTCGAGTTCAGTATTGACTTGGTTCCTGGTGCGGCCCCTATTGCCAAAGCTCCTTACAGACTTGCACCTGCAGAAATGCAGGAAATGTCAAAACAACTGCAAGAACTGTTAGAGAAGGGGTTTATCCGACCGAGTTCTTCTCCGTGGGGTGCACCAGTACTCTTTGTTAAAAAGAAAGACGGAACCTTCCGTATGTGCATCGACTACCGCGAGTTGAACAAGGTTACAATAAAGAATAAGTATCCTCTGCCCAGAATCGATGATCTGTTTGATCAGTTACAAGGAGCCAGTTACTTTTCGAAAATAGATCTCCGTTCTGGGTATCATCAGTTAAAAGTCAGAGAAGAAGATGTTCCAAAGACAGCTTTCCGTACAAGATACGGTCATTACGAATTTCTCGTAATGCCGTTTGGATTAACAAATGCACCAGCGGCATTCATGGATCTCATGAATCGCGTGTGCAGACCCATGCTGGATAAATCAGTTATCGTATTCATAGACGATATTTTGATTTACTCCAAAACGGAGGCTGATCATTCTATCCATCTACGGCAATTGCTAGAGTTATTAAGAAAAGAAAGACTCTATGCAAAGTTTTCTAAGTGCGAATTCTGGCTCAGACAGGTAAAATTTCTATTATATAAGTCTTGAGCTGTTTCCTTAACTATTCTATGACTCACCTCAGAATTTGAATTTCTATCTTGATTATCTTATAGATTCAGTTCCTTGGCCATGTTGTTTCTGGCGAAGGGATTTCCGTTGATCCTTCAAAAGTCGAGGCTGTTCAGAAATGGCAAACGCCTCGTAATGCCTCTGAAATCCGAAGTTTCCTTGGATTGGCCGGTTATTATCGGCGATTCATAAAGGACTTCTCAAAGATTGCTGTGCCGCTCACAATGTTAACACGAAAGAATACTCCTTTCGTTTGGACTGATAAACAGCAAGAGGCATTCGATATTCTGAAGCAAAAGTTGATTCAAGCGCCAATCCTAGCTTTGCCAGAAGGTAATGATGATTTCGTTGTCTATAGCGATGCCTCTGGTACTGGCTTAGGATGTGTTCTGATGCAAAGGGGAAAAGTCATTGCCTATGCTTCAAGGCAATTAAAAGACTACGAGAAAAGTGCACCAACTCATGATCTTGAGTTGGCTGCTGTTACCTTTGCACTGAAGATCTGGCGTCACTATCTTTATGGGACTCGGTGTCAGCTCTACACCGATCATAAGAGTCTCAAATATCTTTTCACTCAAAAAGATCTGAATATGAAACAGCGTCGATCCTTGGAACTTATCAAGGATTATGATTGCGAGATCTTATATCATCCCGGCAAAGCAAATGTTGTTGCGGATGCGTTGAGTAGAAAAGTGTATCCTGAAAAGTGCTGCTATGCCCTGACTCCAGTTATATTCTCTTCTGATCTTATTGAAGACATCAGAGTTGCTCAAACTGAAGCACTGAAAGAAGAGAACATAGATACCGAAAATCTTAAAGGGCAGTTACAATTTCTGACTCTGAACCATTTGGGACTTCACTGTCTCAAAGGAAACCGAATCTGGGTTCCTAAATATGGTTCTATTCGTAGCACTCTTCTGTCCGACGCTCATCAGTCCAAGTTATCTATTCATCCTGGCAGTTCAAAGATGTATTTTGATCTGAAAGCCGACTACTGGTGGCCAGGAATGAAGAAAGACATCGGAAAATGTGTTGAAAGCTGCAAAGTATGTCAGATGGTTAAGGCAGAACACCAGAAACCCTTCGGGGATATGCAACCACTGCCAGTTCCTGAATGGAAGTGGGAGCATATAACTATGGATTTCATCACAAAGCTGCCGAAGACCAAAAGACAACACGACTCCATCTGGGTAGTCGTTGATCGTTTAACGAAATCAGCACATTTCATTCCGATGAAAGAAACATATTCCCTCGATAGATTGGCACAGTTGTACATCACTGAAATAATTTCACGTCACGGTGTGCCAAAGTCTATTGTATCTGATCGTGATAGTCGCTTCACATCCAGATTCTGGCAAGCACTACAAGAAGGGATGGGTACTCGGATTTCTATGAGTACTGCTTATCATCCAAATGCAGATGGCCAGAGTGAGCGTACTATCTTAACTCTAGAAGATATGCTTCGTGCCTGCGTTCTTGATTTAGGTGGTAACTGGGATGACCACTTGCCGTTGGTCGAATTTTCATACAATAACAGTTATCATTCTACAATCAAGATGGCTCCTTTTGAAGCTCTATACGGAAGAAAATGCAGAACTCCTACCTGTTGGCGTGAAACCGGCGAATCACCAATAGCAGGACCTGCCCTTCTACAGTTGACTCATGAGAAGATTCAACTTGTTAGAAGGAATATTCTTGAAGCTCAAAGCAGGCAGAAGTCGTATTATGATAATCGGCACAGATCTATCAACTTTGCGGTTAACGATTGGGTGATGCTGAAAGTATCCCCAATGAAGAATGTGGTGCGGTTCATTAAAAGAAACAAGCTAGCTCCAAGATTTATCGGACCGTTCAAGATCGTCGAAAAGATTGGAAATCAGTCTTATCGTCTTGATCTACCAGCGGACTTAGCTGGAATACACCCTGTATTCCATGTTAGTCATTTGAGAAAAAGCCTAGCTGACGAAAGAGAAGTACAGTTACCACACGTTAACCTGCAAATTGATGAAAAGCTTCGCGTGGTTGAAGAGCCAGAACGTATTCTGGACTCGAAGACTAAGAAGCTTAGAAATAAAGAGATACAGATGGTGCTCGTCCAGTGGAAACACCACAAAGGTTCGCATCAGTCTTGGGAATCCAGAGATGTAATGAAAGCAACTTATCCCAGTCTGTTCGAACATAGCTAACTTCGAGGACGAAGTTTGTGCGTGGTGGAGCCCATTCTGTAACAACCTAACTTTTGTCGATCGTGTAATGTGTGACTTGAGACAATAATATAATTTTATTATATTATTTATGTTGCAAATTAATTTAGTAAATTCGATTTTAAATTATATTTATAATATAATTAAAATGAGTAAAAATCAAGAGATGTAAAATACAAACATTTAGTGGGTTAAATAGCAAATATGACTAAATCAATATATAAAAACAAATTAAAGATCATTAAAGATCATTAAACCAAATCTCTTTCTCTCTCTAATCTCTCTCTAAGATCCACGGCTATCACCAAAAATATCAAGAATTCTTATGAAACTTGCATTAAACTAAGGATTGAAGACAACAAGAAGTTACAAACAACATCAAGCAACATTAATCTGCAAGAAATTAAGGTAAGAATTATGTTAATTTCAAAATAATATGTGTTTGGTTTGGTTTTATGAAAAACCGAAACCAAAGAATTAAAGTATGAAAATTATAAGTTGCATGTTAGAAATATTAGTAGATTATGATGAATTAATGACAATAAATGTAACAGAAACAAAAATCAGTGATCAGATTGTTCAAATATTGATGAAATCGGAATTTTGAAGAAAATGATGTTCTTGGCAAAAATGCTCATTTTTGGATGATTTTGATCAAATTATAGTGTTTTTGATAAGGGAAAATGTATAAAATTAACCCAATTATGATAACAAATCATAATCTTAAGTTGCATGTTAATAAAATGTGTTTTTAGTAATTTTTGTGATAAATCCGTATGAAGAATACCAAGAACACCAAGAACATTTCTGGAAATCTATGAACATGAAGGATCCGAATTCGGATATGTCCGAATTCGGATAATGCACCACTTCGGTTCCTATATTTCGGATAATAAAATCATTGTTTTGTTAAGTGATGGTCTAACTACTTTCAGACACATAATAATTCGGATGGTGTCCCACTTCGGACACCTAAATTCGGATGAAAACCATTTTCGGATCCCATACTTCGGATAATAAATTATTATTTTTGATAAGTGTTGATCCGAACTCGGATGATCCGAGTTCGGATGATATTAATTCGGAATAAAAGTTCTACTTCGGATGATGATCCGAATCCGGATGTATGCTTGGTCCGAATTGGGATGCCCGTTTCGGATGAATATGAATCCGGATGACATTTCGGATTTGTCCGAATCCGGATGCCAGATCCGGATATGTCCGAATCCGGATGGTCCGAATCCGAATGATCCGAAATTGGATATCCTATTTTGATATCTTTACAAAATTAAAGAAAAATGAATCAAATGATTAACAGAGTTATCAGTTATCAGAATCAGATAAAATAAAGAGAAAGACATGAAACTGACATGATATTATCATGAATGAATTTGAACAGGTTCAGTATATTCTGAACAAAGATCTAAAGATTTAAAGACTTAAAAGCGGGTCAGAGACTTGATTTGACAGAGTACAGATTGATAAAGATAAAATCCTGAGATAACTCAGGTGGCAGATTCATATATCTGTTTGACCAAGACCCAGACCTGTGAGTTATAGATATTCAAATTGAACATGCACAGATCCGGTTGAGATATATTGATGCTGTTACATTTATTGACATTCATTTATCAGCTGGATTGAGACCTGTGCACACCATGGATGGGTGTTGCCCAGTGAATCATGATAGCTATTTGCTTATCTTTTCATATTGCATTTAATATTATCTCAGACTTTGCTTTATGATTCGTTGCTATCATGATTCCTAAGACATATGCTTACATCATTGATCAGACTTTTGATAAGATTGATTCAGCTTGATTAGCCCTTATGGTCTATTGTTCTAGACCCGGCTATTTCACCAGTTCTTATGAACTCGGTAATGACCTCCGATGTTCCGCCATGTTGACTTACTGGTAGCTAGCCCAGTATGTGGCTGATCCCCACGATATAAGCGTGAGTGTGGCTTGAACATCATCCGATCTTATGATACTATATCTCAATCATGACGGCTGTAGCGGCAGCCAAGACATATCACGCTTAGATTTATGACACCGCTTGACACGCATGTTAATATTGAAAATCTATAAACTCACTAAGCTTTGCTTACAGATGTTGCTTTAAAATTTTACAGGAAAAGCCAAAGGAAAATCATCTGCAGGACCTAGTACTTAGGTCATCAAGAAATCCAAGTTTTGAAGCTTTCTTAAGACCACTACTCAACAATTATCTGGTACTGATTGGAAGACATCAAATGTGGTGGTTCTGGGTAGACTTGATGTAATGTTTGATGTGATGATTAGATTAGATGTTACCCCTTTTTATAACTTTAATTTGAAAATCTGAAATTTGTAATGAACTTAATCCTAAAATGTTTGTACTTGTAAATTAATATTCCACAATTAATTACCCTATCTTAGTATGGTTGATATCGTATTGCATGATGTGGGACCTAGACTGGTGAGCACTGCCCCGGAAGGGGAGGTCTCCACACAATACTAATTATTATGTAAATAATATAAAATAATTTTAAAAATTTGTTTTTTTTGGATTTTCGGATATCGGATTATCTGAATATCCGAAAATATGGAATATTACAATCTGAATCCAAAATTTCGGATATTTGATCCGAAATTTCGAATAGTTTCAGATCAGATTTTCAGATTTTTATTTCGGATGCTCGAATTCGGATTTTTATGGACACCCCTAATATTTGGCATAAGCTTCATACTTGGATCAATTGGTATGCTTACGGATGAACAATCATAAGAATTAAACTTCTTAAGTACTTTCTCAATATAATGAGATTGTGACATAGAAAGTCCATTGTTCTCACGTTTAATCCTTATTCCAAGGATTACATCCGCCTGCCCCATATCTTTCATAGAGAATTTTGATGACAAAAATTCCTTAGTCATGTCAACTTGATTTTGGTCGGTTCCAAATATCAACATGTCATCAACATATAGACATATGATGACTCCATTACCAGAATTATCAAATTTACTATATACACATTTGTCTCTTTGGTTTAATCTACAACCACTTGACAAAACAACTTCATCAAACTTTTGATATCACTGTTTAGGTGCTTGTTTAAGTCCATAAAGTGACTTAATCAACTTACAAACCTTATGCTCATTTCCAGGCATAATAAAACCTTCCGGTTGTTTCATATCCACTTCTTCATCAAAATCACCATTCAAGAATGTCGTTTTGACATCCATTTGGTGACTCACTAGATTGTGAATAGCTGCAAGAGCAATCAACAATCTAATAGTTGATATCCGTGCAACCGATGCATAAGTGTCAAAGTAGTCGATTCCTTCCTCCTGTCTGAAGCCTTGAATGACTAAACGAGCTTTGAACTTATCAATAGTGCCATCAACTTTCATCTTGTTCTTGAAGATCCATTTGCATCCTAATGGTTTGCAACCATGTGGCAAATCAGAAATTACCCAAGTGTTGTTTCCCATTATGGAATCCATTTCATCATTGATGACTTCCTTCCAAAATGCAACATCTTCAGATTTCATAGCATCCTCATAGGTTTTAGGATCATCTTCAATATGAAAGCAATATGCATATTGAAATTGAATTTCATTACGAGACCCTTCAACCAAATAAAGTTAAAAATCCGAGCCAAATGACTTGGGTTTTCTAACTCTATTACTCCTACGAGGTTCACATGTTTCCTTAGAAACATCAACTACTTGGAACCATATCCTTTGGTCTAGAAATTGATGAAGATCTAGTTTCATCAAATATTGCATCTCTTGACTCTATAACTGTGTGAATAGCTATAGAATCATTAGGTTCAATTACATAGAACCTATAAGCTTTAGAATGCTCGGCATAACCAATAAAGATGTTGTTTGGTACAATTTATAATAGAGTTGAAAACAATATTGTCGGTATCTGAAATAATTAACCAAGACTAACTGATTTGAATTTATCAGAGTATAAATCAATAATCTTGCTTTGAATCAAAGTTTAATTAAGAAGTTTGCGGAATAACACTTAATTATTTTAACAAAAGCTTTTAGAACTCATAACAGATAGACACAAATAAGTAAATCAAAATTGCTTGTATTGCTGACTTCAATGATTACAATCACCTCTAATCTGTTTGATTAGACGAAGAACACAAACTGTTCTTAGGGTTTTACAACCTTAGAGGCTTATGAAAACTCAAACAAAAAGCAATTACAATCTTGAATATGCAGAAAAACTCCTATACAATAGAAAGACCTATTCTATGTATTTATATTGCTTCTTGATTTGTTTCCTTGAATGATTATGACTTCTCTGATAGTAGATATGCTGGAATCTTCGTGTAGATATCTTTTCCTGAAAATCAGCACTTTCTTTCTTTTTGTAAAACTGTTGAGCAGCTTGAATCACTTGACAGCTTGAACAGAGCAGCTTGAGTTGATTTACTCTGGCAGGTTGAACTTTTGCACTAGCAGCTCGAGATTCTTCAACTAACAGCATGAACTTTGTACTTACATAGAAATTCTACTAACAGTTTGAGAAGTCTAATTAACAGCTTGAACTACTCAGACTATTTCCCAACAAATATTTTCTAATTGTTCAGGGACTTTATTGTAATTACACAATAGTTGTAGTGTGTATATAAGTATGTGTTAGTTTTACTATTAGGAGATACTACTAACAATTAGAAGATATGGATCTAGAGAGAGAAGAGTATTGTGCAAGTTGCCCAAACACCCCCAATGTAATATTTCTCTCTAATCATTCAGCAGATTGTATTTGATTGTTAATTGTTCATATAATGTTTAATGTTGATATCAATTGCATGAAATATGAATTCACAATTTGTATCAGAGCCTAATATGGCTAGATTTGAGTGATTTTTCGAATCTGGATTGTTTTTTGAAAAAACACTGTCTCATTGAAAATTCGAGAAAATCAGAAAAAAATTTTGGATTTTGATTCTGTGGATGAAATGAGTTGAAAATTAGATCGAAGGTGCGGTTTATAAGAACGATTTGATTGTGATAAGCATCAAATTTTAATTCCAAACACACAAGATTTAATTTGGATTTTACTGACTTTTTGAAAAAGTGTGTGTTCTTGAGGTTTTTTTGATCGATTTTTGATTTTTAATTTAAAATTAGCCAAAGTTGTTTTTCAAAAAGTGTTTGTGTGTGAAAACCGCATCTTCGATTTCAATCTGGAATCAATTAGTGGATTTTTTTGTTGAAAATTGTGATTCTAAACTTGGTTTTTATAAGTTTCTGTTCAAACTCAGTCATAACTGACATTCAAGTTTTAATCGAGTTTTATAAAGTGGTAATTGAGTTTCATCAAGTACATTCAAGTTTATCACTTCACCGACCGAGTTTCATACTTCATTGACCGAGTTTCATACTTCTTTGATCAAGTTTCATCATTCAATATTCGAGTTTCGAGTTTGATGAATGCTTCAATCGAGTTTCATAAAGTGTTGATCGAGTTTCATCAAGTTTTATTCGAGTTTGATCCTTTGTTTTTCGAGTTTGTTCATTTCAATTCCCGAGTTTAAGTGACTTCCATTCGAGGAAGTTTATGTGTCTATCAAGTTTAATGATACTTCATTCGAGGACGTTTTAAATTTCATCCGAGTTTGATCTTAAGGCATCCTAGTTCAACTTAGTTTCAATCGAGTTTGTTGTAAGGCTTATACGACTTTCATCATTATTTGATCGAGTTTCACAGTTCATTATTCGAGTTTTATACATCTTCATTCGAATTTTGGTGATTCTTTATTCGAGTTTGATTCATCATTGATCGAGTTTGAATACACTTCATCCGAGTTTTATTCTTATTCATTCGAGTTTCATCATATCATTCGAGTTTTACTCTGTTTGACATTAGTTGCTTAAATTGGTCATAACTTTTGACTGGAACATCGTTAGAAGACCTACCATACGTCAAATGGAAGCCTGAACAGAGATCTACAATTTCTAGAATTGGCGGTAATTTTCGAGACCCAATTCCACTCCAGAAAAAAGTTATGCACATTTTTCTACAGAAAAGCTGAAATTTCAATGTCAAAAAGTCAATTCAGAGCTAATTTATTCATATTTTTTAGAACTTTAATCTGAAATCACTTTTCAGTCCATAAAATATCTTGGAAATTCAATTTCAAGAAATTCAATATGTTTCAAGCTAATTTGACAGCCAAAGATATACAAATTCGAGAACTCAAAGCTACAGCTAATGTGTATCAAGAGAGATACAAGCTTGATGAGGTAGTGGTTCTTAAACTTAAAGAAGATTTATCTGGTGCTGAAAATCAAGTTAAAGTGTTGACTAAAGAAAATGTTGAACTCTTAACAAAATTGAAGTCTGCTGAATGTGACATAAATGTTTTAATTATTGAAAAAGAAAAATAAAATTCTAAGAGTTGTGCTCATCAATTGAAAATATCTGAATTACTTAAAGAACTTGATGAGCTGAAATAAGAAAATTTTCAGACTGTAACTCAACTCAAATATCTTTTGCCTGAAAGAACTGAGCTTCATATAAGAAAGTTAAAGATCTTGAAGAATTATTTTCCAAGATCAAAATTGTATTTTAAACAAATTCGAAGAATTTTTTGCTCTTGAAAAAGAGTTGTCTTTAACTAAAGATGTAATTGAGAAGGAAAGACATGAGTTCTTGCTTAAAGAACAAGATTTTAAAACAAAATCTGAATTGTTTGAAGATGAAAGAAAGATGTTCTTAATTAAAGAACAATCTTTTAAAACTGATTACCAATCATTTGATAATGACAGAATTCTTATTTGGTCATTTTAAAAGGATTGGAAGATCATTCTCATTTTACTAAACAATTTAATGATTTTCCTTCTTCAAAAGAATTAGAGGTTGAGATTCCTTCAGTTTGTTCAAAATCTAAAGTTGATCAATCTGATTTATCTACAGAAAGTGAAAAGAATCCAACTGAATTTTCTAAATTTGATTCTTTTCAAATCTTAAACTTAAGTATCTGTTAAAGATACATAGAGGCAAAGATAAAGTTGTTGAACAACTTCCGGTAAAGATTTACACCGGTGAATCTTTGAAGTCAAATTTTCTTAAAGATTCTAGAAATACTGGCCATTCTTCACTGAAAACAATTTCACAGAAACACACCAAGTATTACCAGAAACAGGATAGAACCGGACAGTTGTTCATAAAGAGGAGTTTGAAAAAGTCTAAACATTCAAACTCAAGGTTATTTAGAAATTCAGATATTCAATTTTCAAATACTTAAAGAAATTTGTTTTCTGCGTTTGAAAGAGAAACTGATTGTTATAATCTGCAATGGGTACCTAAACCAAAGTACCATTGGGTACAAATACCCATTTTGAAATGGGTACCCAAGAGCGCTAACAAGTCTGGATCTAAATCAGTTTGGATACCAAAGACATCTTGATTTTGCAGGTTTTTAAGGTTTTTAGTCATATCAGACTAGAACCCGGACTTCAACTCAAAAGGCTTCTAGTTAGTATAGACTAGAACCCAGACTTCATCTCATATAGGTTTCTGTTCACATCAGTGCAGAACACGTTCTACTTACATCATAGTAGAACCCGAGCTTCAATTCAAATGGCTCCTGCTCATTTCAGTTCAGGACCCGAACCTTAATGAAATGGTTTTGGTACTTCTCAGTACAGAGTCAGAGCTAAAGGCTTTCAGTTAATTCAGACTGAAACCCGAGCTTTCGTAACATATGGCTTCTAATCAACTCTGATCCCGAGTCTGAGAGACAAACCTTACTCGAATTCGTGCCCTAAATTCAACTCCGAAGCTGACATTGACAAATTAAGAGGGAGTTTTATTTTCATAATTTTTTTACTCCTATTTTACTTTCCATGAGTTGACTAACTTTTTGTGCTTATTTCCAGGAGGAATTTCAGATACTTTGACGATGACATTTTTCAAAAACTGTGTGTGATTTTTCACGAAAATATTTGATACACACATAAAAAGAATTTTTGAGCTGAAAAGAAAATTTTTTCGGATTCTCTGAATCTATCATTGAGATTAATTGATCTAATCTCTTTGATTTTCATAATCTCATTTCTTCTGAGATTCTCTTTGTTATAACTCTTCCAATTCATACTGGATTCCCTTATTATCTCCCAAGTGCTAATTCTTTCAAGAAAATTTGATTCTTTTCATATCATTGATGCGTGCAAAACACACCTCAGGTTTTAATGTCTAAATGAACCCAAAGTATAAATTACACAACTGACAGTGTACCAATCGTGTGCAATATAGCTTTAAGAATCACCCAGGATTTATCGAACTCAGGGAACGGAATAAAGAAAGGAGACTCCAATACTACAACCTAAACCAATATTTAGCTATTTCAGACTTTTTGAAGAAATTATCAACTAGAGACAATAATTAAAATTAATTATCCAAATAACTAATGCAAACTAAGTAACACGTGAATAAAAAGTTAAACTAATTTTTTTGGGTTTTTCGAAATAATTAAAAACTAAATCTAGCAAATACAACTTACACTAAACTAACGAACGCACCACAAAAGGACAACTATATAATACGAACCAACTAACAAAAGCAAAGTCAATTTAGAAATAACTTAAGCAAGTAAAGAATGATATTGAATTTTATGAAACTCTTATATTACGAAAACGTCACCCACTTGGAATTTAAAAACTATAATTAATTGGCGGCGGTCTGAATTGATCGATTAAAGATAAATCGGTTAATAACCAATTATAAATATTCACTTAAGCCCGGAATTATGGATTAATTTACCGAATATTAGATTTCTCCAAATAAAGATTAAATCATGACAAAACACGTGAAAACAATAAAGTTAATTGAATTGAATTCAAATATTAACCAACAATCTTATTATCGCAAAAAGACGCTAAAAACTATCAATTAATACCGAGAATTCAACCAGCCAACTTTATTTATTTGGAAATCAAGCTTTACGGATTATTAGTTTTATTATCGCAACACAATGCCTAAAAACTAAGAAACACGCAAAGCTCTAGATCAATAATTCATCACAAAATCATTATCGCAATACAATGCCTAGAAAATATAATCAATTATCAATTTTTCATCCAAAGTTTCAATTTTTATTAAAAACGCAGATTCAACCAACAATTATTTTCGCAAAACAATGCTAAACGATTGATAAAAATCTGATTTTTAACAAAAATATATGAAGAACATCAAAAATCTAGTAAATATAAACCATAAACCGTCAATCAATCCAAAACCATGCCAATTAATACATAGAATTCATCATACCAAGCGGGTGATTAGAAAACTACTCACTATCCATAATAAAAACTAATAATAAACAAAACTTAATAGTATTCATTATGAAATACGAAAGAAAAAGGAACGAATGTACCGAAATCTTGCAAAAAGTGACGAAAAACCAACGATTACCGCTAACCGAATGCTTCAATCCACGCGAATATCAATCCCGAATGATTAATCAACTAAAACTACCTTAAACCTACTTGAATATGGGAAGAAAAACTGTAAAAATTCATAAAATACTGCTGAAAATCGAGAAAAACAAGCTCTTCTTTGCGTTCTGGCCGCTTCTGCTCTCTTTATAAGGATTCTGCGCCGCCTACGACCGTAGGCCTTAAACTCCACGGTCGTAGGCCATGTTGACTTGGTCAAACCCGTGCCCTAGCCCACGGTAATGCTCCTTGTATCCCCTATGGTCGTAGGCTTCCTTCTTCTACGGTCGTAGGCTCTAAAAATTCACCAATTTCGCTTCTTTTCTTCTAGAAAATCCACGAGAACTTGTCGGGGCTTCAGAGTTTGTCGGTTTTTCTTCGATGTTCATTCCTTCGTCGATAAAACCTCTTTTGTCCTACGAATCACGAAAATGAATGAATTAGATATCTTTTTCACATATTTCGAGAGAAAAACCGACCAAATTGCAAGGGAAATGATGCCAAAAATATGTATAAATATGAGCATATCAATCATATATCATATTTTCCATTTCATTTTGATATCTCCCAAAATTATCTGAATATCATATCCAATATGAGCTGAATTTCATCATATCCCATGTTTTTCAAAGCTGAAAATCTTTCTGCTGACTTCGATTATGCACCAATATGAGTGATAGACATAAATATCGCTTCTATGGTCTAACCAGAACCGGAAGATCTACCCAAGAAGCAAACCAGTTATAGTTTGTGTGAGTGAAGGTTCTTTAGGTCTATTAGTTGAGAAGTGTTAATTATCACGGGATACTGACAGGGTCGAGCAGAGGTAAGATGTAATGATATGAGTATAATGAAAGGAGATGGTGGTGCATCAGATCATGCTTTCAAAGCTGACTGATTTTAATTATGAAAAAGTGAGCTGGAGGGAGCTTAGTTGAAAAATGCTGAGAGTTGAGAAAGGATTTGAAGAAAAGATAATTCTACCTACATTGTGTCTGCTTGGTAAACCACATAATCTATCAAGCCCTATGCGACTTGATATTGAAAAAGACATCATGGACCCAGTGACGCATGCACTTAACCCACCAACTACTCAGCTATCTCTCTAAAGATTTTTGTTTCAATAATCACGGAGATATTGCTCATCTCTATCGATATGTCATTTGGATATTATTGATATTGAAACAAGAAAGACATTTGCTCCGGTCTCCGACTTCATTTGATGCACATTGTGTCTAGAGCTGATTATATACACTTTTATTTGATGCACATGGAGTCTAACAGTTTGCGTGACTATAAACTGCTAGTCCAAAGTGACTAAGCCGGAACAAATAAGAGTGATTCTTTCATGGTAAAGGATTTCACGATGACTATTTGGAAATCCTACTGGTGTTAACATCACGCCACGCTGAATGTAGGTCACATAGATATTGTCTTTTGTGCAAACAGAAATCCTATATGGACCTGGACTTGTTATTTCACAGAATGAATTTGTTTCATTTTCCCCAAAGTTGAAAAGCTTTGTTTTTGTTCTGAAAATATATAGTATCAATTTGAGGGGGAGTGAAATTTTTTAGGGGGGTGAGATAAATTTGTTCAGTATAGGGGGAGTGGATATCAGTTTGATGGGGAGAAATTCAATTTGTAATATTTTGAAATTATAATTGTTGTTGTATTTCATCTACTGTAAACTTCAATGAATTAATGTCTCTGAAGATTTTGCATGATGTTCATATTTTTTAATGATCATCATGAGGGTGAGAAAAGCTAAAGTTCAGAGACAACTATTGAGTAGATTGAAGACAACTGAAGACAATTGCTAAATCATATCAAGACAATTGATCAAGGGAAAGAATTGAGAGCTATTCATGATTCAAGGGGGAGTGTGCTATCAAGAAAAGAGAAGATCAGAGAAGAAGAGATGTGAAGATCAGAGAGAGACAAATAAAAAAGATTAATTTTATTTGAAGATTCACAGATTGAAGAGAAGAGAGACAGAGATTTGAAGTCTTACAGAAGAGAACAAAGAAAAGAAGAAAGATTCAAGAAAAGAATCAACCTCAAAAGAACTTTAATTGAAAATTGTTTTCATCTCTAAGAGGGAGATTGTTGGGTACAATTTATAATAGAGTTGAAAACAATATTTTGTAATTGTTCAGGGGCTTTATTGTAATTACACAATAGTTGTAGTGTGTATATAAATATGTGTTAGTTTTACTGTTAGGAGATACTACTGACAATTAGAAGATACGGATCTAGAGAGAGAAGAGTATTGTGCAAGTTGCCCAAGCATCCCCAATGTAATATTTCTCTCTAATCATTCAGCAGATTGTGTTTGATTGTTAATTGTTCATATAATGTTAAACGTTGATATGAATTGCATGAAATATGAATTCACAAATGCAGTCAAGACCCTTTTCATCGAAAGTTTCCTTTTGGGTTCACGCAATCTAACAACCACCCGACAACCCCAAACTCGAATGTAATTCAAATTTGGTTTCATTTTGAACCATGGTTCATAGGGAGTTATTTTGTTCCTTTTATTTGGGACCCTATTTAACAAATAACTCCCTGCCTCAACTCCACAATCACAATCATTTGTGAATAAAAAAGGTGGTTTGGGAAAAGAGAGATAAGAAGAAATAAGGGCCAAAGAAAAAAATAGAATTACAAATAAGAAGAAATTGAGCCGGCACGAATACGCTATCCTAGATGGAAACGACTTCCCCGCAGAGCATTTTATCTTTCGTCCTCGGACGTTCGGACCTTTTGTTTGATTCCGGCACTTGCGTTTCTGTCGACCGGTAGGGAGACTAAAGAGGTGCCGGGACTTGGACTCGAGGCACCGAGTCGATCAACAGATCGACAAAAACCAGCAGCAAGGCCTCCTTTTAGCAATCCGGGACATTCTGCTCCAGTAAAGTGAGACTTCTTGTTATCAACTGGATTCTGTAGGTGCTACCTTCTTTTTCAGTATATGGTGGTGACTCCACTTTAGTAGAAGGTCTTAGCATAGCTTCTTCCCAATAACCCTCACTCAATCCAGAGTAAGATAACATCGAATTAACCATCTCCTTTAATACTATATTCTTCATCTCCGAAATACCATTCTGTTGAGGAGTATAAGGAGCCGTGGTCTCATGAATGATACCAACAGATTGAAAATATATAGGATCCATGTATTCTCTACATCTATCTGTACGGAACCTTTTAATAAAACCTTTTTGTTGCAACCCAACTTCAGTTTTATAAATCTTGAACTTCTCCAATGCTTCACTTTTAAAATGTAAATGAAACCCATAACAAAAGCTTGAAGCATCAACAATAAAAGTTATAACATATTTATGGTTTCCCAAAGATAGATTTGAATGAAAATCACATAGATCACTATGTACGAGTTCCAATACAATAGAAGTTCTTTCAACACTTTTAAAAGGCTGCCTTGTGATTTTATTAAGCATGTAAGTTTTACACTTTTCTTCATTCATATCAAAGGCTGGAATTAAATTCTCTTTTGACATATCAAACAACCTCTTATAATGAACATGTCCTAATCTAGCATGCCATAAACATGAATCACTTATTTTAGATTCAACAACACAAGATGACATATAAAGAAGCATTCAAATTAAGCATAAACATTCCATTACATAGATTTCCAAATCCATAGAATACACCACACTTAGATAAAATAAACTTGTCTCATTCAATTTGTTCAACACACTACCATATACTAAGTTCTTTCGAATTCCCGGGACCAACAATAAATTATATAAAGTAATTGTTTTTCCAGAACTAAAACACAAATTCACAACACCACGTCCAAAAACAGAAGCTATTGACTCGTTTCCCATGTGCATCACCGAACCATCATCAACCGGCTCAAACTTTCTGAACCACTTTTGATCTTTACACACATGGCTCGTTGCACCCGAGTCAATCCAACAAGCAACATCATCATCCTTCACATAATATGCATGATCTATAATAGGTACATAATTCTTTCCAGAATTAATACCAACATCAAGGTGGCTTCGGGTCTTGGTTTTTGGAATTGTACTAGCACCATGCTTGTTCTTCCTGTTGTTCATACCAACATAACAATCACGTTTGTAATGACCCACGAGACCACACTTCCGACACACCTTTTTGGGTTTCTTGTTGGAAGCATCGTTGGTATCCTTAAACTTACGTTTAAGATTGGACTTGGTGTCCTTTTTCTCTTCTACCATATTGACAGAAGAGGATCCAACAATTTCTTTGCCTTCCCCTTGTCATTCTCATGCACACGAAGAGATTCTTCTATGCGCAAATGACTACCGAGTTGCACCATGGTCAATTCTTCCTTTTCATGTTTTAGTCTGTGTTTAGAATCCCTCCAAGATGGTGGCAGTTTGTCTATTACTCGAGATTGAGATAGACTCATCCATCTTAAGATTGTGAAGAGAAAATTGCCCAAGAATCCGAAGCAATTCACTGTGTTGCTCCACCACAGGCCGAGAATTAACCATTTTATCATTATTAAAATCACTAACAAGAAATTTCTTGCTAGATGCATTCTCGGCCATATACTTGGCCTCAAGTGTATTCCATAATTCTTTTGCAGATTCAATATTTGATAAATATTGAAAAGAGAATTAGCCATATCGTTAAGAATATGTCCACAGCTAGGGGTGTGCAAAATAATCGAACCCGAATAACTCACCCGAACCGAATCTTAAACGGGTTATTTGGGTCGGGTTATTTGGTTCGGGAATCGGGTAGAGTTCAAGTTTATTCGGGTACCCAAAAACCCCAATAAGCCGTTTACTTTTTAAATTTCTAATTTTAATTAGAATTAGAATTGTTTATATATGGCCATGGAAAATAAAACATGACCATGGAAAATCTAACACATGACCATATAAACCGATCAAAACATGAAATTCACTATCAAAATCGATCAATCCCACTAAGGCCTTTGACCCCATCATAATTTAAGGATCGAGATGACGTTGTAGCTTATACAAGTGTGCACCCCACACCTACAAACTTGTTCTAGCACAAACCGAGATTCTTTAATTGCACTAAAATCACTAACACGGTTTTCCAACAGAATCGAAGCTTCATTGAAGACATCATATGCAAAATGTTCCTCCAATGATCAAATCATAAGGATCTTTAGGTTTATGAACTTTGGTTTTAAAAGGAAATAGAAATTTAATGAAAATTTACTAGTCGAAGAAGATGATGGATGGTATCTTGGTCAAATGGGTAACATGAAAATCAGAAAATGGTTTCATATGATAATTAATTAATAGCATGAAAATAAGAGAAGACATATAATAGTGTTTTGTTTTATAATTGTTCAATGTGCAGCTGGCATGTAACGTGCAAAAACTTAATAATAGAGATGCCATATATATGAGAAAATTTGAAATTAATACATGTGCGCAGTTCCAATTTGAAATTTTTATTTCCATTATATTCGCTCATTGTTTCATCTGCAATCATCTCTGTCAACTATACTTTCACTATTTGCTTGTGAAAGCTCTTGCTCTTGCTTTTGCTCTCCCCATAAACAACAACTAATTCATGGCTGAAATCGTTCTTTCTACATTCCTCTCAGTGGCCATTGATAAGCTGGCCTCGGCTGCCTTGGAGAAACTTGCTCGCTCCAAGCAAATTCATTCTGACTTGAAAGAATGGAAGACATCATTGCCCCAGATCCAAGCTCTGCTTAATGATGCTTCTATGAAGGAAATAACTGATGAATCTGTTGAGAAATGGTTAAATCGTCTCAAACATCTGGCTTACGACATTGAAGACATGCTTGACGATCTGGAAACCGAAGATGCGCTCCATGAGTTGACAAACGAATCTCAAACCATGATCACCAGCAAGGTAAGAAAGCTCATACCTACTTGTTGCACCGGTTTCCCACTAACTACTGAGATGCATCGCAAGGTAGATGATATTACAAGAAGATTACAACGTTTAGAAAAGGAAACTGATACTTTCGGTTTGATTGAGAAACATGGAAAGCCATTAACGGTGAAAAGAATGTATGAGACCAGTTTACCAGATGCATCTCACAATATTGTTGGACGAGAGGATGATAAAAAGAAATTGGTGGACAAGTTGTTGGGGGATGAAGCAAGTGATGGAAACTTCAGCATTGTCCCTATAGTCGGTATGGGAGGGGTGGGTAAAACTACTCTTGCTAGACTTTTGTATAACGAACAAGAAGTGAACGATCACTTTGAACTCAAGGCATGGGTTTGTGTATCTGACGAGTTTCATATTTTCAATATAAGCCAAGTTATCTTTCAATCTATGACCAATGAAAACAAGGAGTTCAAGGATTTGAATCAGCTTCAAGAAGCTCTTGGAAAGCAAGTTATGGGGAAACGGTTTCTACTAGTCCTAGATGATGTGTGGTGTGAGTGTCGTGATGACTGGGATAACCTAGTGAAGCCATTTCATAAAGGGGCTCGTGGGAGTAAGATTATCATCACAACTCGGAAGGAACAATTGCTCAATGAGTTACGTCAAAATCATCGAAATCATTTGGGGAGTCTCTCATCTGATGATGCTCTATCTCTCTTTGCTCTACATGCATTCGGTGTGGATAACTTTGATTCACATAAAACACTTCAACCATATGGTGAACTTGTGGTGAATAAGTGTAAATGTCTGCCTTTGGCTTTAAAAGCACTTGGGAGGTTATTGGGGACTAAAGCAGATGAAGAAGAATGGAAAGAGGTGTTGAATAGTGAGATATGGAGGGTAGGAAAGGGAGACGAAATTCTTCCGGCTCTTAGGCTAAGCTACCATGATCTTTCTGCATGTTTGAAACGGTTGTTTGCATACTGCTCCTTATTCCCCAAAGACTACTTGTTTGACAGGAAGGAGTTGGTTTTACTGTGGATGGCAGAGGGGTTTTTACACCAATCAACTTCAAACAAGTCAATGGAACGTTGGGGTAATGAATGTTTCCAAGAGTTGTTGTCCAGATCCTTTTTTCAACATGCGCCTAATGACGAATCATTGTACGTGATGCATGACCTAATGAACGACTTGGCAACATCAGTGGCTGGAGATTTCTTTTCAAGGCTAGATATTGGGATGAAGACACAGCTTATGAAGGACACTTTGAAAAGGTGTCGTCATATGTCCTTGGTCTGTGAGGAATACATCACCTACGAGAAGTTCAAAGCATTTGTAGGAGCTAAATGTTTGAGAACATTCTTAGCATTACCTTCTGACGGGAAAGATAGTTGGAGACGGTTCTACACATCAAATACTATTCTGGCTGACTTACTTCCCGGGTTACCGTCGTTAAGGGTCCTAAGTTTGAGTCATCTTTCGATAAGTGAAGTACCGGAGTGCATTGGTAGTCTAAAGCAGTTGCGGTATCTTAATTTATCTCACACTTATATCACACATTTACCAGAAAATGTCTGTAGCCTCTGTAATTTACAGACATTGATGGTTTGTTCGTGTTCTTATTTAAACGAGTTGCCCAACAACTTCTTAAAGCTAAAAAATTTGCGGCATTTCGACATTAGGAATACTCATCTTTTGAATAAGATGCCCAAAGAGATCGGTGAACTGGAAAGCCTACGAATTCTTGTGTCCGAGATCAATATTGGTATAGATAACCTCTATGCAGTACCCGGACTTCAAAAATTAATTGCTCTTGAAGGGGAAATTTCAATTAAAGGGCAGGAGGAAGTGCAAAAGCCAGTGCATGCATCTGATGGTTCGGGAATGGAATGGGTTGAAAAGGAGGTCCGCAGTGTTATGAAGGGTCAAATTGATGGTTTGAAAAGGCTTAAAACTATGGATTATGGGGGTATAGAGTTTCCAAAGTGGGTTGGGGATCCCTCATTTCTTCGGTTGGTTGATGTTGATTTAAATGGTTGCAAAAAGTGTACATCTCTACCGCCACTTGGACAGCTACCTTCACTTGAGAGGTTGACCATACAAAGAATGGATGAGGTGAAGGCTGTGGGTTTGGAGTTACTTGGTACTACTGGTCGTGCATTTCCTTCACTTAAAAGGTTAGGTTTTTATGCTATGAAGGGGTGGGAGATATGGTCAACCAACACTGATGATGGGGTTGTAGATGCAATGTTTCCATGCCTTGAAGAGCTTATAATAGATGAATGCCCTAAGCTGGTTGAAATCTCAGTTGAAGCTCTATCTTCACTAAGGGTTTTAGAAGTAATAGGATGTGGTGATGGTGTGTTGAGAAGTCTGGTTCATGTAGCTTCATCATCACTCGCCAAGTTGAAAATACGATCTATTTCAGGGCTTACAAATGAGGCGTGGGGAGGTGTTATAGAGCATCTTGGGGAAGTTGAAGAAGTAAGTATCGACAGTTGTAACGAAATAAGATTCTTGTGGGAATCAGAAGCAGAGGCAAATAAGGTTCTTATGAACTTAAGGGAGTTGTTTATACAGTGTTGTTCAAATTTGGTGAGATTAGGAGAGAAAGAGGAGGAGGATAATAGTGTCAGTGTTGGTGGGAGCATCCTCCTAACATCTCTTATGATATGGAATTGTAAGAATATGGAGCGTTGCAGGTGTCCACATAGCATTGAGAGATTGGATATCAGAGATTGTGATTCAATGACATCCGTCTCCTTCCCAACTGGAGGAGGAGGAGGGCAAAAGCTCAAGTTCCTTTGGATTGATAATTGTGATAAGCTTGTGTTGGAAAATGATGAGTTGGCAGGAGGTGGAGAGAATAAGGCAACATTGCTTGTCCAGCACACAAGCATGCCATTACTTGAAACTGTAATTATAGGTAGTATGAAAAATCTGGAATCCATCGTTGAATTGAGAAGCTTCATTCATCTCACCTGGTTGACGATAACAGAATGTCCAAACATAAAGTCATTTCCTGACTTGCAAAATCTCTCTGTGTTAAAAGACCTGCTAATTAGTTATTGTCCGCAGATGGATGCTTCCTCTGTTTCTCATGGGCTTTGGCCTCCGAACTTGGATACCCTTAGCATAGGGGGGTTGAAGAAGTCGATTACAGAGTGGGGCTCACGGAAATTTCCTACCTCACTTGTCAAACTAATCTTATTAGGTGGATACTCGGTGGAAGAAGGTGTTAGTAGTTGGAGTGAATTTTCACATTTTCTTCCTCCATCTCTTACTACTCTTGAAATACGAGAATTTAAGAACTTGGAATCAGTTTCAAAGGGACTCCAACGACTCACATCCCTGAAACATCTCGAAATAATACGCTGCCCAATGATGAAGTGTCTACCGGAAACAAAATCGTTTCTGCCTTCACTTTTGAGTTTGATAATCATTGATTGCCCAAAGCTGAAGAAAAGGTATATCAGAAGAAGCTCTAAATACTGGCCCCTCATCTCCTATATCCCCTGCATTGAAGAATGAAGTTCATCTGCCTTTGACTAGAAGCAAGCATGAAGTTCGTATAAAGAAAGGTATTATGTCCCTGATCTCTCCATCTGCCTTTAACTTGTTCCATTTCTTGAAATTAGATAATTCAATTTTCTTTCATTCAATTCATTCAACTTTCAGATTTCGTCCCACTTAGGTTATTGGAAACTTTATAAAATAGATGAATTTATCATAACACGGACGCAATGGGTAGAAATACTTAAGGATAGTTATCATGTCAAATCTATTATTTGATTAGTTAGTTGATTGTTTCTAATTAATAACCGTTTTTTAACTCATCTAAATATGATTTTAAATATATGAGTTTGTTTGGCACAACTAGTTGTAGCTTCAAGCTGAAGATGTAAGCCAGAGCTTTTAAGCTGGATTAAGAATCTTGAAGAAGTTTGTATGTGTTCCTTGAGAGAGATGAACATAGAAAAAACTCTGCACTTTTCTATGTACGTATCCCTTTTTATATGAAAAACACGGCCATGTATAATAACAACCAATTTATGGTTTTTAAGGAAGTAACCACCAAAAATGTTAAAAACATGGACATGGAATGAAAATAAACATGGTCATAGAAATAACCATTTGATGCGCTAAACGGACAAATTGTTCCATGGTTATGGAAAATAAAACATAACCATAGAAAATTTAACACATGACCGTGGAAACTCAAAACATGAAATTCATGTTTATATATAAACACCAAAATCGGTCAATCGGCACCTACAAACTTGTTCTATCACAAACCGAAATCTTTTAATTACACTAAAATCACTAACACTAAAAGCTAGCTACCAAAAGCTCATTGCCAAACACACCTTATGTGAGATCGTCACAAATAGATTTATCATTTGGAATTCGTACTACAAAATGAATTATGCATGTGCATAATTTTTAAAGACTAATGTTGAAAATTTTGTACCTTCACAGAACCTTATTGGGTATTTTTTTACTGCCAAATACCAGGAATCGCTGGCTCTGCTCCAGATTCTTCATTGCCGGTGGTCATCCCCCTGGTGGCTGCTGCAACCCAAAATCAATTGCATGCTCATCGTTGGCTCTAGTTGGGATTCTTTATCGCCTGAATTTTGTGTTGATCTTTACTATTTTACAATCTGCAGGTACAAAATATAATTGAATAAGTTGATGTCTAATATAAAATTTTACATAATTTGCTTCCCCACGGAACACTTTACCCGTTTGACTAAGCCTATTATATGTTGTTTATTTTATTTGACAATCCATTTAACCCAGGATGAATGCAGTAAAGTATTAAATCTATTACAATCTATTGAATGTCAAATGAGGATGGATGTTTCACTAAATAGGTCGATTAAAAATATTGTGAAATCATTCCAGACAGAAGTCGTATTTTGTCCAAAAACTAAAGGGAAGTTCAAATTGAACTAGCTCTTATATATAGATTTTCTGTAATCACTTGCAAATTATACTACAAGTATCATTTATGGGTGGACATGCTTTTTAAAGATTAAGGTTGGATGTTATTACTCTGTTTTTTCTCTTACAGAATCTTGTTAATAGGATGTTCAAGTTCATTACTTTTTACACGTTATGGATGGATGCCTAAAACATGGAGTCTTAGTAGAGTTTTTTTTTACTGTTAACTTTTATTTTTCTAATCTCGGTGCTAAAGCAGAGGGAGTATTATCTAAGGAGGGTGACCGAAAGGGTAAGTGTACGTTGAATAAGCTTCTAGAGGTATTATAAGGCTAGATGATGACATCAACATGATGAAGCAGATTTGCATAGGCAAGCATGTAAAAACTTGTTTCAGATTATCATTTTTCTAGCTTGTTCTGATTTTTGTTTAAACTTTCAATTGCAAGCAGCAAAAGTCATGCATGGTAAGAAAAAACTGATGCAGAGATTTCTGCATATGGTTCTCCATAAGTGGACAAATTGACAGATCCTTTGTCTAAGATCAGTGCTATTCGTACACCCGATTTCACCACTTCAATTTTTCTGGTAAAACCTACGGGTGCTGTCATGCAATCACCAGGCTTAATATCATTTAGATGATCTTGATATTGTTTTACACTTTTGCTTAATTAATTGTGTCCAGATATAGTTTTATGTACCGATCCAAGTAACAATGTTTTAATTTATATATTATGGTAGCATGCCTGCATCGCAGAATAATGTGAATCTCTTTTTATATCTCTAATGGTCCCTGCTTTTGTACAGATACATATTTTCTGTAAAGATTGGATGGGGTACCAGACGGCTGATCGATGAAGAGATTTTGCAGCAGCGAGTTCATGCCAATGAAGAGATTTCGAAGGACAAAGAGACCTAATTGGTCAATACTACAGCCATATGCAAAGGTGGGAGGCATTAGATTTCCGTTGCACTCGGTTCTTCGCAATCCATCAGGACAGATTCCCATGTATCTTGGCATCCAGTAATGCACACATCTAGGATCCAATTATCGTTGTTGGATTTGTTGAGTTTCAGCAATGAGACCACGGCTTAAAGATGTGCTCTGATGCAAATTTGGCAATAAATGTGATTTAATTACGTCTGTCTTCTTCCCAACTATAGGAGGAGGAGGGCCGGCCCAACACCATTTAATTGGAAGTTTCTTTTGTTGTTTATTTATCATTTTTAGTTGAATTTTGCTTATTTTGAATATACATACATATTTAGTGCGCTATTTTTATGTTTTTGTCCCCAGCCAGCCCTTTGGAGGAATAAAGGAGAAGCTCAAGTCACTTGACATTTACAAATGTAAGAAACTTGTCTTAAAAAAGGAGTTGAGAGGAGGAGTGAAGAATCAATGAGGAAAAGTAATTTTTTTATTTACTTAATAAAAAAAATGGTTGCTATTGTCACCTCCTAATACTAAAGAGAGATATAAAAAGGAAAAAGATATTAAGGATATGGATTAGATGATAGAATGAATATATATATATACGGTTGGGATCATTGCAGAACCTTAATTTAGTGTAGAATTATAGAACCAATCTAAACCATTGGATTATTACATAACACTAGGGATAAGATGGTAATTATGCAACTAACATTGAATTAATAGTAGCCTACCAAGTTTGACTGCCCACTTTGACAACTTTTTACTCTTTTAATATCGAAGGTACATACAGTGTTGAATGTGTGATATAAACTGTAATTCGACATTGAATGATCTCTATATAATATATTGAATGGAGGTCTAGGTAAAAAAAATTTTACGAAAAATAAACACGTAAAATTTTTTTGAAAAAAATATATCATTACTGTTCTCATTTAATCAACCAACTTTTGACTACTAATTTTGACCATTATTTTGGTTCTTTTAATTTTGAATGTACATGCAGTGTTGCATCGACGTTGAATATATGACATCAAGTGTTCATTCGACATTGAATTATATCGGTCATGCTACATTGCATCGTGGTCTATTTTTTTTTTACGAAAAGTGTACACGTAAAATTTTTTCGAAAAAAATGTCATTACTGTTCTTATTAAATCAACCAACTTTTGACTACTAATTTTGACCATTATTTTGGTTCTGTTAGTTTTGAATGTACATGCAGTGTTGCATCGACGTTGAATTATATCGGTCATGCTACATTGCATCGTGTCTGGGTAATTTTTTTTTTTACGAAAAATAAACGCATAAAATTTTTTCGAAAATATATGTCATTACTGTTCCCATTAAATCAACCAACTTTTGACTACTAATTTAACCATTATTTTGGTTCTGTTAATTTTTCGCAGTGTTGCATCGACGTTGGATATATGACATCAAGTGTCCATTCGACATTGAATTATATCGGTCATGCTACATTACATCGTGGTCTGGGTAATTTTTTTTTTACGAAAAATAAAGACGTAAAATTTTTTCGAAAAAAATGTCATTACTGTTCTTATTAAATCAACCAACTTTTGACTACTAATTTTGACCATTATTTTGGTTATGTTAATTTTGAATGTACATGCAGTGTTGCATCGACGTTGAATTATATCGGTCATGCTACATTGCATCGTGGTCTGGGTATTTTTTTTACGAAAAATTAACGCGTAAAATTTTTTCGAAAAAAATATATCATTACTGTTCCCATTAAATCAACCAACTTTTGACTACTAATTTTGAACAATATTTTGATTCTGTTAATTTTGAATGTACATGCAGTGTTGCATCAACGTTGAATATACGATATCAAGTGTTCATTCGACATTGAATGATACCGGTCATGCTACATTGCATCGTGGTCTGAGTAATTTATTTTACGAAAAATAAACACGTAAAATTTTTTCGAAAAAAATATATCATAACGGTCTCTTTTTAAAAAGTATAAAATTCTCGTTTTTATGGTATAATTTTTTTGATTTAACAATTAATCATATTAATGTTATTTTAATTTAAAGAAAAATGATATTTATTTTACTAATGGCAATCTTTTTTATATTTCCAATTTATTCCTTTTTTACCCCTGAAAAAATTAAATAATCACTAATGCCAATCTTTTTGTCACTAATTCCAAATTTTATGGTTTTAATCAAGATCATTAGATTAATCTAATCTATGGACGATATTGGTTCTACGGTTCTACACAAAATTTAGGTTCTGCAATGATCCCATCTATATATATATATATATATATATATATATATATTGAGGTTCTATAGGGCACCATGATGCATTGCGAATCAGTGGGAACCAAAAATGCATAACCTATTTACTAAGGATGCAATAAGGGTAATACACGAATACAAATTATTTTAGAATTTTAATTAATCTTTTAATTAATAGATTAGTTAGAAACTAGGAAACTAAATAATATCATTAATCACTTTCCTTATTTTTATCCACATTTCCCTCCCTCACCCACCTCCCTCTCTCTCTCTCTCTCTCTCTCTCTCTCTCTCTCTCTCTCTCTCTCTCTCTCTCTCTCTCTCTCAAAGGATGAATGTTGATGTTTTTGATTCAAACATGATGCACATTAGCAGTGCATCAAGATGATGATGAATATGTTGAAGACGGTGATTAACACGTTTAAATTCCAGATATGCATCACGATAAACATGATGATGCATAACCTAAGAAAGATGAATATGAATATGCACAGTATGAACACGATGATGCATAACATGGTGCCCCATGTGAACACGATGATGCATAATCTGGGAAAGTCGAATACGAAGATGCACAGTCAATGAAGATGATAAATCATCATGTTGGATTTTTGTTCAATTGAATTTTTTTAATTTTAGAAGTGTATTTTATAAATTTATTAGCATTTAATACTTGATTGTTGAATTAAATATTCAATCAATATAAATTTAATTTTGAGTTGACTTGATATATTATTTTTTTCCCAAAATACCCTTATGCACATCTGATATGTGAACTGTGCATCATGATGCATACACAAATTTCATCTTTATTACCCTTTTGCCATTGTAATCTTAGCCATTCATTTTCTAGATCTAACGTTGTATATAGCTTCCTAAGTTGCACGATGCACACAGGTGTCCCATAGAACCTAACCCTATATATATATATATATATATATATATATATATATATATATATATATATATATATATATATATATATATATATATATATATATATATATATATATATATGTATGTATATATATATATATATATGTATGTATGTATGTATGTATGTATGTATGTATGTATGTATGTATGTATGTATGTATGTATGTATGTATGTATGTATGTATGTATGTATGTATCTTTTGTGAACACTTTATTCGTTGTGAACAACCACAAAATGATTGTAAATCATATGAATTATGTTACAGTAACTACTAAACATTTCTATAAATTAACCCATAAATATTGTTGGATCCGATAAATTTTGTTGAATCATATGAATTTGTTGGATCTTATGAATCTTTGTTACACAGATACACACGCGCGCGCACACACACACACACACACACACATATATATATATATATATATATGGGGGTAGGTTCAATGGAAAACCACTATGCACCTGAAAACTATGGAAACCTACGCATACCGTCCGATTTGGTGCATTTCATGAAAAAAGCGGTGTCATGATCGTAAATAAGATGGTGCATCACGCGGGAAATTTGATGCATTACGCGAGATTTTGATGCATCACACGGAGAATTTGATGCATTTGTGGTGGTGCAGTGCGGTTTTCACAAGTTTTCAGGTTTTCGATTGAACCCCACTCTATATATATATACACACACACACACATATATATATATATAGATTGAGGTTCAATTGAGAACTTTTATGCATCGAGAACCTCGAGGAACTTTTGTGCATCTGATAATCTACCAAGGGTGCACAAAGGGCATTTAGGGAAAGCTAAAGATATGATAATTAATTTATTTTTAAAAATCATTAAATGATAATTAGGAGTTACATTTTAAATTAAACTCTCATATTAATTACATTCCTTATTTTCCTCCCCATTAACTCTCTCTCTCTCATTTTCTCTCTAATCGTGTTCTTCATGATTTTCATAGTGATGATGATTGAAGACGAAGATTAACGATGATGATGAACATGAACAAGAGATGCAACCGATGATGATTATGAAGAACACGATGCATAGATAGATGATGAACGATGAATAATGATGATGCATAGTTGGATGATGAACAATGACGATGCATAGATGAATGATGAACAAGTTGAACACGATGCATAGATGAATGAAATATATGAACGACGAACACGATGCATAGATGAATGATGAACAAGTTGAACACGATGCGTAAACGAATTTGTGTATTTTTTGTTTAATGCGTCTTTTTTTAACGCAATGCATAGACAAAAACGATTAACGATGAAATGCATCGATCTCCATCATCTTTTTTGAATTTGTGTAATTTTTGTTGTATTTGGAAATGTATCAGTTGAATTTATTTAGCATTTATTATTTGATTATTTGTTGAAATATTAAATTTAATAAGGTATGCACATTCCCTAAAATGTCCTTCCTTGTTTGTTTCTACAATGTACAAGATGCATAAAATTGTCCAACTAATTACCCTTTTGCCATTTAATCTAATCCATACAATTTTTTGATCTAATGGATGATATAGGTTCTTTTGTACCTCGATGCACAAAAGTTCTCAATTGAACCTCCATATATATATATATATATATATATATATATATATATATATATATATATATATATATATATATATATATGTGTGTGTGTGTGTGTGTGTGTGTGTGTGTGTGTGTGTGTGTGTATATGTATTTTGGGTATTGTGCACACCTCATTAAATTTAATATTTTAACAAATAACTATGCATAGTGTTCATCATGGTGCATCGTTGTTAATCATCAACATCATTGTTCCAATTGATGCATCAACGTGTTCATCATCATCTTCTTCGTTCATCGTGTTCTTCATGTTCATCGTGTTTCATCGTATTGTTCATCATCGGTTGCATATCTTGTTCATCATGTTCATCATCATCGTGTTCATCGTCATCGCGGTGACGGCGGCGGCGATGGTGGTTGGCGAGGTTCCTTGATGCATATGGTGGAGAGAGAGAAAAAAACAAAAAAGAGAGATACGGTGGAGAGGTGGTTACAACGAATATGGAGGTGGTAGTGGTGGTGTGGTGGATACGGTGGGGAGAGAGAAGGAGAGAGAGAGAGAGAAATAGATAAAGAGTGAGATATTAGGAGGTGGTTACTTTTTTTGAATATTTATTCCTTATTTATTTCTAATTACCTATTATAATTAATTCTATATATTTAATTTTACATATTCAATATTTCAGGAATACCCTTAGTGCACCTATGTTTGATTCTTTGGTGCACAAAAGTTCCTAGAGGTTCCTCGGTGTATAAAAGTTCTCAATTGAACCTATATATATATATATATATATATATATATATATATATATATATATATATATATATATATATATATATATATATATATATATATATATATATATATATATATATATATATATATATATATAGAAGGAGGTTCAATGGAAAACCACAATGCACCTGAAAACTTGTGAAAACCGCACTGCACCACCACAAATGCATCAAATTCTCCGCGTGATGCATCAAAATCTCGCGTGATGCATCAAATTCCCGCGTGATGCATCACCTTATTTACTATTATGCCACCGTGTTTTTAATGAAATGCATCAAATCGGACGGTATGCGTAGGTTTCCATAGTTTTCAGGTGCATACTGGTTTTCCATTGAACCCACCCCTATATATATATATATATATATATATATATATATATATATATATATATATATATATATATATATATACTATTTAAAAAGTAACAAAATTGTCACTTGTCATCTTCTCATTTTATTTGATACTTACCGTTTTCTTATTTAATTTGCCACTTTTCATTTTTACAAATTGTCATGTGTCATTTACTAGATCTATTATTAATATCAAATCAAATCTAATTCAATCCAATCTATTAAAATCTATTATAACTATTAACCAACTAAAATTTTAAAATTAAAATTTTATATATTTATAAATATTTAATACTAATTTTTAATGTTATGCTTATATAGTTTTAAGAAAAAAATAAATATTAGATTTATCTGTGTATGTCACACCCCGTTATCCCGGTTGGCAACGAAGCGTGACGTCACGGAAGCGTAACCATAATCATAACGAACGACCACTATATGGACGTTTTCAAAAATACATCGATATAACTTTAAAATATATGAATGTTTTACATAGCCTGAAATGATAAAGAGTAGTTCGCACGATATAGAGATTTAAAAACATAATTAAAATAATTAAAATAATGCAAATAAATCTCCGATGGTTTGAAAATGCATGCGACTCCGAAAGTACGGAAGCTTGAAAATACTTCCGATGCGGTGCACTTGCCTTAATTTCCTGAAAATACATGCTAAAGTACGTCAACAAAATTGTTGGTGAGCTCATAGGTTTACGCGAAAAGACCAATTGTATGGACATTATCATATGAGTTGAATTTATAAAGCATAAATTTCATGTATGTATTACATAAACCATCATGCAACCGAAGCTTAATTAAATTAGTTTGTCATTTGCAGTATTCCCATACGTAATATCGTGTGTTGAATATATATACATCCCGCCGTTAGCCGATTAAGACTAACCCGAATGGGAGACATGACTCCCGATAGATCTATCCACAATATATTCGCGCTTACAAATAAATGCAATTAACGGTTCGGTTCATGATTTGAGGGCTGATGGATCCACACATGTAATACATATAAGAAATAAACAGTTTTGATGTCCATATGAAAATAGTGCATGTATTTCCACCCCAATAGATAGTGAAAATAGGGCTATGAGGACTCACCGAGCGTGCGATGGCAAAATATGCAAAAAATGCAAGTTTTACGTTCTTGGATGGTTGATGCACCGGATGAGTTTAATCGAGTCCTAAGTGATAATAGGGACTTAATAACTCTCATATACGATAATATGTATATATATAGGTTTTTATGTCTTAAATCACCCAACATTACAAGTTTATAAATAAAACCCACTTAAACATCAAGTTTATATATATATAATTTTCCAGTTTTTCGAAGGTTTTTCGGTCTACTTTGAGGCTGTTTTGACCAAGCTCCAAAACTATTTAGGCTTTGGTTTTCTTGGACATTAAACTACTATATACAAAGAATTTTTAAAGTCAAGAACGGCCATTTTTCGAGGTGTTTAGGATGGGGAAAAAGCTCGTTAAAAACCCTATGTTGGCCATTTTTTAGATGTCAAACTTTCGGGTTCCCAAATAATATCTGGGGGTCTTAAACTCCATAATAAATTACGAAAACTTTCAGATTTTTAGACTAGACATAGATCTAACTTTTGAGATAAGAATTAACTCATTTTGTTAAGTTATGAATTAGTTATGATTTTTCAAAGTTGATGCAACATTTCTGCCGAAATTCCGTATTTCATAAACTTGAAATAACTAGTGATTCTTGTTGTTTATTCAAAGACTACTTGTATAAAAGTTATAAAACATATTTATATAACTTGTTTTCATAATATTTACACTGTCATGATGTGTTTATATATTTATAAACACATTTGAAGAAAACACCTTAAAAACAAAACTAGAGATTTATAAACTTGAGTTTTTATGCAACTTGTTGTTGTTGGTGATTATATATATTATGCAAGATTTATATAAACATTAATATGAGATATAATAGGTTAGTATTTACTTACTTTGATGTTTTAGAAGAATGAAATCAAGTAGAAGTTGAAACTCTTGCAAAAGTTGCACCAAAAACACTTCAAAATATGAAGAACACTTGAAATATTTCAAGAACACCAAAAATTGAGGTTTTTGGCTTTGCACAAGGCCTTTGGCCGGTTTTTGAAGAGAGAAAAGAGAGGTTTTGGTGTGATTAAAATGAATGGAAATGTTCTCTATTTATAGGAAAAATTGGATTTTGAAATGATGGTGAAATGATGAAGAATAGTGTGAGATCTTGGGTGAATTGAAAGAAGAGGATTTGATTGTGATATGTTGAGTAAAAAAAATATCCAATGTCCTTTTTGTACCCTCTATGGCCAGCCCTATATGGGTGTATTTCAATGTATTTTTATATTTTTTTGTATAAAAGTATTTAGAAATGTATTCTTGTATTTCCCTTTTTTTGTAAATTCATAAACACTTTTGGATGCATTGTTTTAATGAATTATTTTAGTCTTACATAATTAATGTTAAGTAAGTGTATTAGTATATGATTAGTGTCACTAATCATAATTTAATTATGTACTTAGTTGCATTAATCCATCATATCGTAAATCGATCGGATTAATTGATAGCCCGATTCATCGCACCGATGAATTTGATTCTAGTTGAGTTAAATTTCTTCATGAACATTGTTAATCACTTTGATTAATTGCTAATGACCACTGATTAGGTTATAATTGGCTATTAAATACTGATTAGGTCATAGTTGCTAACCTGCTTATATATATATATATATATATATATATATATATATATATATATATATATATATATATATATATATATATATATATATATATATATGATATCTTATATAAGCACTTCATTCATTGTGAACATTGTGAACGAATAAAAAATATATATAAGCATTCATATATATCAATAAGTGTTTGTAATAAGATTCATATGATTCAAAAGGTATAAAAGTGTTCATAACAAAATTAATAGCATTCAAAAGAACAAAATTTATAAGATCCGACAAATTCATATGATTCAACAAAATTCATAGAATCCAAAAAGATTTATAGGTTAATACAATGATTTAGTAGTATCTGCAACAAGATTTATAAACCATTTTATGGTTGTTCATAATGTTCTTGTTATCATATGTGGAAACCCGTGATGGGTGTATTGCATTCATCTCATATAAATAGATTACATATTTACAAAGGAGACCCCTACACTATACATTATTTAACACACCCCCCTCAGTCGTAGCTGGAGGAGGACTAATGCTAAGACTAGACTTAAATTGTAAAAACAGCTATGTAGGAAGACCTTTAGTAAATATATCTGCTAACTGATGAGAGGAAGGCACATGCGACACACGCACTTGCCCCAAAGCAACACGTTCTCTTACAAAGTGTAAGTCAATTTCCACATGTTTGGTTCGTTGATGCTGTACTGGGTTAGTAAGATGTAACTCAATCAAAAGATTACGAAGCCAGGCAGATTCAGCAACAACGTTAGCAATACCACGATATTCAGCTTCGGCACTTGAACGGGACACAACATGTTGGCGTTTAGATGACCAAGACACAAGATTGTCACCCAGGAAGATGCAGAACCCAGAGGTGGACCGGCGTGTTTCAGGACAACCGGCCCAGTCAGCGTCAGTGTAACAGACCAAACGATTAATAGAGGATGGGCGGAGAAAAAGACCATGAGTAAGGGTACCCTTCACATAACGAAGAATGCGTTTGAGGGCATTCAGATGTGGTTGGCGAGGATCGTGCATATACAGACATATTTGCTGTACAGCATATGCGATTTCCGGACGAGTGATCGTGAGGTACTGTAATGCACCCGCAAGGCTCCGATAGAGAGTCGGATCATCGACTGGTTTGCCAGAGGAGGGTAGTTTAGACTTTGTCTCAGCCGGTGACGAGCAAGGATGACAAGTGTCCATGCCAGCACGAGAAATGATTTCTTGGGCAAAAACTGATTGAGACAGAAAAAGGCCCGAAGAAGAGCGTATAGCGGAGACCCCTAGAAAGAAGGAGAGAGCGCCAAGGTCAGTCATTTTGAACTCAGATGACAGACGAGAGATGACATGATTGACCAGAGATTGGGAGGAAACTGTCAGAATGATATCATCTACATATAGTAGTAGGTAGATTGTATCACGACCATGATGATAAACAAAGAGAGAACTGTCAGATTTACTTGAATGGAAACCGAGAGAAGTAATGAAGACAGCGAATCGATGAAACCAAGCACGAGGAGCCTGTTTGAGACCGTACAGGGCTTTTCGAAGGCGACAGACATGCTGTGGGAAGGAGGAATGAACATAGCCAGGAGGTTGTTTCATATAGACTTCCTCCGTTAATTCGCCATTGAGAAAAGTATTTTTAACGTCAAGCTGATGAATCGGCCAGTTTAGGGAGAGAGCAATGCTTAGGACCATTCTGACAGTAACTGGTTTGACAACAGGGCTGAAAGTTTCGTCATAGTCAAAGCCAGGCATTTGAGAAAAACCTTGAGCCACCAGACGGCCCTTGTAACGCTCAAGGCGACCCTGACTATCGAACTTATGGCGATATAACCAACGGCAGCCAACAATGTTGACTTTTTGTGGAGGGGGGACAAGATCCCACGTGTGATTGGAGAGGAGGGCAGACATCTCCGCGTCCATGGCTGCCTTCCAATTGGGATCACGAATCGCCTGTGCAGTTGATTTGGGAATTGGAGAGAGAGAATCAACGGCAGAGATATTTAAAATTTGGCGAGGTTTGAGACTCCCAGTACGTGAGCGAGTAGTCATGGGATGAGTGGAAGTAGGAGCTGGTGTTGGAGACGAAGTGGAAACTACTGGAGTTGTGTCCACAGAAGAGTCAGGCGGAGGGTGAGGGTCAGCAGACGAATTGGTTTGAGCATTGTCTGTAAGAGAGTCACCGGTGGAGATGGTCAAATCTTCATTGGGAGTCGTACGAGTAGTAGAACCAGAAGGGGTAGCGGATGTAGATGCAGTAGAATCACCTGTCATTAGAGTGGGTGTGGTGACATCATCAATGAAAGCATCATAATCAGATAGAGAGGGAGGGACGTTAAATGATGCATACGGGAAGTGATCTTCATCGAAAACTACATGACGGGATATGAGTATGCGATGAGTTACTAGATCATAACATCGATGACCCAGATGGCACGAGGAGGGACCCAAGTAAACACAAGTTGTGGAGCGAGGAGAGAGCTTGTTTGGGGCTGTAGAGGAGAGATTAGGATAGCAGAGGCATCCAAAAACACGTAAGTGAGTGAATATCGGAAAAGTGTCGTATAGTATCTCACAGGGTGTCTTAGAGTCTAAAGTGGTAGTAGGAAGAATATTCAGAAGATGAACGGACATGTGGAGAGCTTCAACCCAGAATTTAGGTGGAAGAGATGCTTGAAACAGAAGAGTGCGGACCACATTGTTAATTGTTCGAATGGCACGTTCAGCTTTACCATTTTGTTGCGATGTGTAAGGACAAGAGAATCGAACTTTAATTCCATGTTTTTGAAAAAGTTCAAGCAATTTATTATTATTAAATTCTCGTCCATTATCACACTGAAATGATTGTATGGTGGTTTTAAACTGGTTTGTAACATAAGCACGAAAAGTGGTAAACACATGAAATACATCAGATTTGGCACGCAGAGGGAACACCCATAAAAAGTGAGAATAATCATCCAAAAAAAGTATATAGTATTTAAAACCACTCAAGCTGGATACAGGGGATGTCCATAAATCCGAATGAACCAATTCAAAAATTCTTGAAGTCTTAGTTGTAGACTTGGAAAAAGACAAACGACAATGTTTTCCTAATTGACAAGCGTGACATGTAGGTAACATTGCATTGGAACAAGAAATAAATTTACGAGAACGTAAAAAATTAAAAGTAGAACTGCCCGGATGACCAAGACGGCGATGCCACACATGAGGCGACAAGGAGACCATGGCGATGGCAGATGACTCAGATGGCGGAGAATGCTGAAGAACAGGATAGAGATCACCAGTACTATCAGAACGGTGAAGAAGGCGTCCTGTATTAAGATCCTTTATGGAGAAACCAAAAGGATCAAATTCAATAGAAACCCAGTTATCAAGAGTGAATTTGCACACAGAAATAAGATTCTTAACCATATGATCGGAGACAAGTACATTTTTCAGTGCCAAAGTGTTTTGTGATAAGGGAAAAAATGTATCACCAGTACAAGAAACCGGAAGTAGAGCACCATTACCAACCATGATTACTTTTGACTTGCCACAAGGTTTAAGAGATAGAAGGTTACCTTGGTTGAAGGACATGTGGGAGCTTGCACCAGTATCCATGTAGTAGTTGTTATCCGGATTCTGTTGTGGTTGCTGAATGGACATCGAGCTGAAGAGGGATGCTAGATCAGTGAATTGAGGTGGAGCAGCCGGAGCGGGAGAGACTTGAGGAGGCGCGGCGTATAGAGCAGATGGAGGGTGTGTCCCTGTATGATTTGGGAGTTGCTGACGATAGTTGCCTCCATGCTGAGACGCCTGAGATTGTTGATGCAAGGCGTTTTGAAGAAGTTGAAGAAGATGAGCGTTGAAAGCCGGTGGAGCACTTGACTGACCTGCGTCCCGAGAATTACCTGTAAAAGAAGCAGGACCATTAAAAGACCCCCCTCCCGTGTTACCCTTAGATGCAACCCGACCCATGTTTTTGTTTCCCCGATTATTTTTATGTTTCCCTTTCCCATTATGATTAGTAGTAGACGAGGAATAAAGTGTCGAACTAAGGGAAGGTTGGGGTTCAATGGTGGGTTCAGGTTGGTCTTCTCGTGACTCATGTAAAAGTAACATGTTCTTGGCCTCAAGAAAGGAGCGAAAAGGTTTAGTGTGTGTGATAACATCAATTAAACTTTGGTAGGAAGAGGGTAAATTTTGCAGAATCTGCAAGACAAGATCCTGATCAGTGATTTTAGTGTCAACATCGGCTAGAGAATCAGCAATATCTTTTAAGGTGTGACAATAATCAGTGATGGATAGATCACCCTTTTTAGTGTTACGAAAGAGAGTTTGAAGCTGAAGATTGCGAGATAATTTGTTGTTCAAAAAATGAGCATCAAGGGCCTCCCAAAGGTCATGTGCAGTGCAATTGTCTTTGGTGATAATATTGAGTAAGTTAGGTTCACAGGTGGAATAAAACCAGGACTTAATACGAGAATCTATGGCTTCCCAATCCTCATCATCAGTACTAGTGGGTTTTGATTTTCCATTTATGTGACCCATGACTTTCGCACCTTTACACACATCAGTAAATATCCTACGCCACAGTTTATAGCGAGATCCATCGGTGGTTAATTTGAAACTAAACTGCGGGTAAACATTTCCAATGGCAAAAACTAGTTGGGAGGCAGTGGGATTGGGTGTAAGTGAGGGATTTCCTGTCATTACTAATTATAATGCAAAATGTGAAAAATAAAATTAATCGTGAAAAGTAAAACAGGAACGTGCTCACAGTGGGTAGAAGGGAGAGGCAGCCGGAAATATTTGTGGTGATGGCCGGCAGGTTTGCGATCAGTGATGAACCGAGGTAGCCGCTATCAAACCAAATCGCAGGTCCAAAAAATCCAAAACCCAACCAAAATTAAATCCAAAGTGCAGAACTTAATTAAATCCAATGGCTTAATTCTTGGTTGGTGGGAAAAAGAAATATAATAATAGTAACCAAAGCTTCAAATGGGCGGCCACTTCAAAGATACAAGCGACGGCTTCCAAAGCAATACCGAAACAGATGGACGGCATTCAAAGATACAAGCGGCGGCTTCCAAAGATACAAGCGACGGTTCTGTTTTTAGGAGAGACGGACCGAAACAGATCGACGGCGTCAAACCAAAGCAATACCAAGGCAGTTCGTTGTGGAAGCAAACGATTAGGGTTTGGTGGACGGCAGCAGGTGGCGTAGCAGACAGCAGCAACGGCGAGCGGCCGCAGATGGTAGCCTCGGTGAACAGCGGCGCGGAGGTGCAGCGCAGGAAGGACACAGTCGCGTCTAGGGTTACGGCGGCGGCGGTTCACAGCAGCGCCTATGGAGACGGCGCAAGGAGGTTCACAGCAGCGGCTAGGGTTATGACGGCGCCTAGGGTTTCTGCGGCGCAGGAGGAGCACAGCACCGAAGAAGAACACGGCTAAGCAGCAAGCGGCTGTGGGCGGCGGAAGCAATACCGGCGGCGGCAAGGTGGCGGCCGGAGGCGACGGGACCAGGAAAGAAAAAAACCAATATTTTAATAAAGTAGGGTTAGGCTTGATACCATGTTATCATATGTGGAAACCCGTGATGGGTGTATTGCATTCATCTCATATAAATAGATTACATATTTACAAAGGAGACCCCTACACTATACATTATTTAACAGTTCTCAACGAATAAAGTGTTCACAAAAGATCCTCTGTGTGTGTAATGATCGAGATCTTTGGGGTACCATATTAGACTGCGACACCGGAGTATCATATTTAACGAATATGTTCATTATACCATAGAATGTTAAATTTCATGCAAAAGTGTACGTAATATTCATATGTTCAGAATTGCATTATGATTAACTAGTTCACGTCATTTTTTTATTAATTACATTAAAAATGTTTAAAGGTTTAATTTCATGCAAAAGTGCAATATGCACATGTGCATACATATTGCACCTTTGAACATGTGCATATTGTTATTTTGAATGAAATAGAACATTTTATCATAATAAACATGTAAATGATGTGAACTAGTCAGTAATAATATATATTTGAACATGTGTATATTGGAATTTTGCATGAAATCAAACATTTTACCGTATCAGACAGACATGTTCATTTAATAAGGTACTCTGGTACCCCATTAATCAAGTTGAACCATTTTTGTGATTAAAACCTCTAACCATTGCCCAAAAAACCCCCAACCGACAAACTCTCACGAAGTTAGGATGTTACGGGTTGTAACCGATTAAAAGTCCTAGGCCGCCGTTGACAAGTCATCAGTGACCGCCGGAATGTCTTCGAAAAAGTAAATTCCAACAAAAAAACACATATTTAAACAAAGAATTCAACAAGAAAGGTGAAATTGAATAATAAAATATAGACAAATGAGTACGCTAGAAATAAGGTTCTTCGGAGACAAAGGGCTGATTAGCATCGATTTATCAGGTTGCAAGTCATTTTTTTAATAAAAAAATCTTATTTTGATAAATTTTAGTCAGTTGAGATTTTTTGTGCAATGAAAAATGATTGGGGTTTTAATCACAACAATATTCCAATTGAGGGTTTTTTACACAAATATCGCTACATACATACATACATACATACATATATATATATAGGGGTGTGTTCAATGGAGAACTTATATGCATCGAAGAACTTTGAATAATCTCTATGCACCATCACAAATGCATCACAATTCCCGCGTGATGCATCATTATTTCCACGTGATGCATCAAATTCTCGCGTGATGCATCGACTTCCACGTGATGCATTACGATTTTCCAAGCGATGCATTGTGGTTCTCCAATGTTCTTCGACGCATAGAGGTTCTCCATTGAACCCACCCCTATTCTGAATGACCATTCACATAAATATGAATTGAGCATTCACATAATTTTTAAGGACACAGAAAATGAGAATCTATGTGAAATTCATATATCATGCGTATAACATTAAATTAAACATGGTTATGTGAAAAAAAAAATTTAAAATTTTTTTTTAAGGTTGGTACCTTCAGGTGCACTTGATTTCGAGAGGTATGGTCATTCACACCATGTGAATATATATATAGTCAGGTTCAAATAAGTACCTCTCATTACCAACCTTAAAAACTATTATAATTTTTTTTTTCAAATAACCATGTTTAATTTAATGTGATACGCATGATATATGAATTTCACATAGATTCTCATTTTCTATATCCTTAAAAGAATGTTGAGTGCATATTTATGTGAATGGTCATTCACATCATTCACATGGTGTGAATGGCGATTCACATGGTGTGAATGGCCATTCACATGATCTTTTTTTACTCTTCACAATATTTATAGTGCTGTTTCTTTTGAAAAAAGGTCTTATAATGTTGTCTTATACATGTCTATTAAAAAAATGTGAATGATCATTCACATTAGGGTACGCTGAAATCTCATAGTAGGTACGCTGATGAACCTGATTATATATATATATATATATATATATATATATATATATATATATATATATATATATATATATATATATATATATATATATATATATATATATATATATATATATATATATATATATAAAAGAAATACGAGTGTCGATTCATAAAATATCAAAAATAGAGAGGGATGTTTATAAAAATGCTATTACTGTTAACATGGCTTCTACAGTTTGAGATGTATAACAACCCTTGATGTGCTTTTATTCTAATATTTTTATTAGTTTTTCGAAATTTGATCGGTTAATGTAAGTGATTGTGATAGGTATTAGGTAATGCAAATGGTGTGGAAATTAAAGTAACGTGTTTTTTTTACCGTGCATTTAATTTAGCAACCTTTTTTAAATTGTTCAACGTGGCATGTGGCATATATAGTACATGATAATTAATAAACAATAACACGTTGACCATAAGTATTGGCAGATCCAATCAAAATCTCAACTATACTTTCACTTTTGTGCTTGTCTGCTTGTTCTTGCTCTTGCTCTTGCTCATAAACAACAACAATTCATGGCTGAACTTGTCCTTTCTGCCTTCCTCCCATTGGCTATCCAGAAGCTAGCCTCTGCTGACTTGGAGAAATTTGGTCGCTCCAACTGTATTCGTTCCGGCCTGCAAAACTTGAAGACATCCTTATGTCGGATCCAAGCTCTTCATAATGATGCTTGTCAGAAGGAAACAACTGATGAATCGGTTAAAAAGTGGCTGAATCATCTCCAGTATGTGGCTAAAGACATAGACCGCATACTCAACGGTTTGGCAAAGGAAGCTAGAGCCGCCAACAAAGTCGTAAGAAACCTCATCCCTAATATATGCAATACCAACTTCGCCCCACCGACTACTAGGTGGCATACCATGTTAGATCGTATTAACACCATGTTATACGGTTTAGAAAAGGAAACACGTACGTGGGGGGTGAACCATGAAAGGGAAAGTTTAGCATCTGACACTATAGTTGTTGGACGTGAATGTGAGAAAATAGCATTGCTCCATAAGTTGTTGGGGGATGAACCATGTGAGGAAAACTTTAGCATCGTACCCATTGTTGGTATGGGTGGACTGGGTAAAAGCACTCTAGCTAAATTATTGTATGATGATAAAAAAGTGAATGATCACTTCCAACTCAAGGCCTGGGTTTGTGCTTCTGAGTTTGATATCCCCAATATCAGCCGAGTTTTATATCAATCTGTCACAGGGGAAAATGAGGAATTTAAGGATTTAAACATGCTTCAAGCAGCTCTCAGAGAGAAACTTAAGGAGAAACGATTTCTGATAGTACTTGATGATGTGTTGTCAGAAAGCTATGATGACTGGGTGACCTTAGTGCCTCCATTTCATTCAGGGGCTCCCGGAAGTAAAGTTATCTTGACAACTCGAACAGATGAATTGCTCAAAAAGATGGGGCATGACCATGTGGAGCACATGCGGATGTTGCCATTTGATGATGCCCTGTCTTTGTTTGCTCAGCACGCACTGGGTGTTGATGACTTTGTATCACATCCAACACTCAAGGCATACGGTGTAGGTATTGTGAATAAGTATGGACGTTTGCCTCTGGTTCTAAAAGCGCTTGGACGGTCACTCAGGACAACAGATGAAGAAAAATGGAAAAAAGTGTTGTATTCTGATATACGGGAATCAGACAACCTAGATAGCATGGTTCCTCGAATTCTTGTTGAAAGTTACAATCTTCTTTCAACATGTTTGCAACAGTTGTTTAAATACTGCTCCTTGTTCCCCAAGAACTACTTATTTGACAAGGAAGGTTTGGTTCTACTATGGATGGCAGAAGGGTTTTTGCACCAATCAAGTACTTCAAGCCAGTCAATGGAATGTTGGGGTCATGAATGTTTCAAAGAGTTGTTGTCGAGATTTTTTTTTCAACAGGCTACTAATGACGAATCATTGTACGTGATGCATGACATGATGAACGACTTGGCCACATCGGTGGCTGGAGATTCCTTTTCAAGGCTAAATATTGGAAAGAAGACAGATTTTAAGAAGGATGCTTTGAGGAAGTACCGTCATATGTCATTTGTTTGTGATGAATACAATACTTATGAGAAGTTGAGGGCACTGAAAGGAGCTAAAAATTTGAGATCATTCTTAGTGCTCTCTTATGAGGTGAAAGAAAGTTGGAGAACATTCTACTTATCGGATAAGGTGCTGGCTGACTTACTTCAGGAGTTACCACTATTAAAGGTGCTAAGTTTGAGTCATCTTAGGATAAGCGAAGTACCAGAGTCCATCGGTAGCTTGAAGCACTTGCTTTATCTTAATTTGAGTCGAACTAAAATCGCACATTTTCCAAATGTATGTAGCCTCTATAATTTACAGACGTTGATCGTTTTTGGTTGTACAAAGTTAAAGGAGTTGCCCAAGAGCTTCTTAAGGCTGAAAAGTTTGAGGCATTTTGACATTAGGGAAACTCAGCTTTTGAATAAGATGCCAGTAAAGATTGGTAAATTGAAAAGCCTACGAATTCTGGCGTCTAGGATCCATATTGAAGGAGATTATGTCTTTGCAGTAACCGGACTTCAAGAATTAACGGTTCTTCAAGGGAAACTTTCAATTGTAGGGCTGGAGAAATTGAAAAACCAAGAGCATGCACAAAAAGCAAAATTATTAGAGAAGAAGCTTAGTGAGTTGGACTTGAAATGGGATCATGCATTCGATGGTTCTCGAACGGCATCAGTTGAAAAGGAGGTCCTGGATGCACTAAAGCCTTGTAATGATGGCTTGAAGAAGCTTACAATTGAGTCATACGGTGGGATACAGTTTCCAGAGTGGATTGGGGATCCGTTGTTTCTTCAGTTGACTGATGTGTCGATAAGTGGTTGTAAAAAGTGTAAATCTCTACCATCACTTGGGCAGCTACCTTCACTTAAGAAGTTGCACATTGAAGACATGCATGGAGTGAAGTCTGTGGGTTTGGAGTTACTTGGTACTTCTAGTCATGCATTTCCTTCACTTCAAAGCTTAAGTTTTGTTAGTATGAAGGGGTGGATGGTATGGTCAACCAATACCATTACCAATAGTGGGGTTGTAGTTGCAGTGTTTCCATGCCTTGAGGAGCTTCATATCTCTCATTGTCCTAAACTGGTAGGAGTCTCAGTTGACGCTCTACCGACACTGAGGGTTTTAGAAGTAGATGGATGCAATGATGGTGTGCTGACAAGTCTGGTTCATGTAGCTTCATCATCAATCGCCACGATGAAAATAGCTTCTATTTCAGGGCTTACAGATGAGGTGTTGAGAGGTGTTATGGAGCATCTTGGGGCAGTCGAAGAAGTAAGCATCAAGAGGTGTAATGAAATAAAATACTTGTGGGAATCAGAAGCAGATTTCTTGTGAAGTTAAGGGAGTTGGAAATAGAGGATTGTTCTAATTTTGTGAGATTAGGAGAGAAAGAGGATAATGTCAGTGGGAGCAACCTCCTCCTAACATCTCTTAAGAAGTTGTCTGTAGGCCTGTAGGGTATTGTCCGTGTATTGAGCGTTGCAGTTTTCCAAATAGCATTGAGACCTTGCATATCAGTGGTTGTCATAATTTGGAGTATTGCTGTTGTCCAAATAGCATCAAGAGCTTGTCAATCTATGGTTGTGAATCAATTACATCAGTCACCTTCACAACTGGAGGAGGATGGGAGAAGCTCAAGGACTATGATGTCGAAAATTGTAAGGAACTTGTCTTGAAGAAGGAGTTTGGGAGGAGGAGAGAAGAAGCAAACAGTCAAGTTAGTATAATTCATGCATGAAAGGTATTCCCCTGATCTTTCTCAGTCTGCCATTGATTAATTTTGGAATCGTCAAATCGATATATATGCATTAGATATAGAAGAATTTGCTTTAACCCAATTCAAATAATAAATTATAGTTTATATATCAACATAAGTATGTATATCATCAAATAATTTATGCATATTAAGTCTAAATTAACCTAACAATATATAAACAATTTTTAAACTAATTTGATATAAAGTACAAATGCATATAACAAACTTGGTTTTAAATTGTCCCGTTTTAGTTGCTGTAATTTTTTTTGTACGTATCGTTTATACCCATAATAGAACTCAGAGCTATCTTCCCACAATTAAATACTTGTACAATATAAACCAATAATATTACTCATTTATAAACCCTTAATTTTTTAAGTTTTAATGCACCTCTCTTTAATATAAAATTATAAACTCTTATTAATCACTATGTTACCTTTCTGTAATATGAACCCTTTATAAATTCAACTCTTATTCAATGTGAACCATGAATTTGTCTCATTTTAATTATTGAGTTACATTTTTGAAATTCAAATTCTTAAGTCTATAATAATAATATTTCAGCGACCAAAGTGTGAAGAACTTTGAAAGTTTAATGACCAAACAAAAAAAGTACTATAGTGACTTATGTGAGCTAAAATAAACTATAATTATCAAGTATGCCGACGCCACGTGGATGCCAAGTCACCAAGTTTGCATTACAGTGATCTAAGTGAGACAAATTTTAAAACTTTAATTAGTGAAGTATTTGGTTCAATGTACGTTAACTAATTAAAGTTGGACAAGTTTGACAACTACTTATTTCTCAAAACACTAAAACAAAGTTATGCTTGCATAATCGCATTTGTGGTTATATAGTATCAACTCGTTCTTACAAATATATTTTCTAGCTGTAGTCACTTGAACAAATGAATTATGTGCATGTGTGTATACTTTTTAAGGATTAGAGTTTAAAAATAATAATAATTTACTTTTACAGAATCTTGTTTGGTAATTGTTAATCTGATTGACAAGTTATATATGGTATGTTTAGCTAGATTATGATACTTATTGAAGTTTTTTCCCCTAATGTCTGGCTTGCTTTCTCTTCTAGGTGCTAAAACAGAGGAAATACTTATTGATGAAGCTTAATTCTGGAGTCTATCAAGGTTTTTTATGGTGAAATGATGAATCAGATTTTCATCTTAATTAAATAAGCATGTAAAAACTTGTTAATTTCATGCCATCGTCATCTTTCTCCTGATTGCACGGAAGCCTGAGAAAAACTGGTGCGTTTGTGCTATATCTAAACTAGCTAAATAATTTCGACCTCAATCTAATCAAAACCAGAACACAGCAAGCTAGTAGAAACATTCTAAAGCATCTCAGCGGCAATCAGCACTGTTTCTGGCCAGCTCTGTTTCAGACTTCCTCAACGCTGGTTCTCATTGTTGGCTCTACTTTGGATTTTCGTTGTCTGATGTTTTTGTTGGTTACTTTACAGTCTGCAGGTACAACGTACATGTAAACTAAATTAATCTACAGTTTTACATAACTTGCTCATATAGTCATATGTTGTTGGCGGGTTATCTATTTCTTTGTTTTTACACCCCAAAGCTGAAATGTAGTAGATAAAAAATTTTAAAACACAGCTATTCTTGCTTCACATTGAATAGATGGATTTGAGTAATATTGGAATCACTTTCGACGGGACACCAACAGCTCGGCTCCCTCCAACATCTCATAATTAAATACTAAATACTGACCAAAGATGAAGGGCCTTTCTTTGTCATTCAGCGGAGAGTATCGCTGCTCTTGTTTCGCTCCTACCTCAAGCTTTTTCTCATGGAGAATTGTAAGAACAATAGAGAAGATGTCGCAGATGATTTCACAACAACTAAGGTCTTGTTTGTTTTTTGCAAGAAGCTCTTTTAGAGCACTTATATCTTCATGTGGAAACATATTTTGTTCTAATTGGTAGACATAAAAAGATTTTCAGACATTTAATCTCTTAAAAAACAAACAACACCTAACCAGGGCCGTCCCGTGAATTTTGGTGGCCCTGTACGATAATTACATAGTAGGCTCTTAACATGTAAAAAAAAATTAATTTATATAAAAATTATTAGTTATTAGTAGTCTAACAATTGCTATATACATTAAAAAAAACATTTAAAACAATGATATTAAGACATATTCATATGACTTGAACAAAATAATTAATTTCAAAACATTTAAAACAATGATATTGAGACACAATAATTAAACTTAAACAGACTTTAGTTTTTCACCATTTTTTCCGATCACCGTTAAGTTTTCCGATGAGGCCCTATCAAACTTGGGGCCCTGAGCGGTCGCACTTATTGCACACCCTCAGGGCCGGCATCATCAAGTTTTCTGATTTCTTTCTTCCTCGTGGATGGATGGCCACGATCAATCTCACACACATACTTAGAGAAAACGAATTAAAAGATCGAAGCAGGAGAAAAGAAATGTATGAGTTTATGGAGTCTGTTGAAATCCCGCTTTCATAACCAACTTTTAAAACTTAATGCAACGAATGTCGAACTTGTTTAACAATCTTAAAAAATGTAATATTTTATAAAATGACACATCTTCACTTGTCAAAATATCAAATTAAACGTCAATTGACCCAACTCGATATTAATAAATTAAACAATATATGAATAATAAAATTCCATGAACCAGACTTAAATTGAGATGTTACGTCTTAACTTTTTTTTAAAAATAATTGGTAAACGTTTTAAAATTATTTTTATTAAACAATTTAAATTATATCAAATTATAATTCATTATTCTTAAAATGGTAGTGTAACTTAACAAAGTTGTCTAAAAACATACTATTAATAAACAATGAGAACAGTTAGTATATTGTGTTTTTTCAAGGTGTTTTACTGTTTAATCACATGGTAGCATAATTTTCATGATTTTTAAAATCCATAATTAAGACTTAGGATATCATTTAGTCAAAAGTCAGATAGATATATTATTATATTATAAGTAGTAATAATATGATAATCACTAATTGTAGATCTACCAAGTACCAACCCCTCTAGGTAGTTAATTCCATTAATTAACATGTGCACCCGCCTGCAAATTAATTACAAAGATCAAGAATTCGAATTGCAAAACTAATAAACATGGAAAATTAATTATGCAAAAAAAGTTAAAAGTATAAAAAAATTTGATTAAATCATCATTTCATTTTTTTTTTCTTGATAAGTCCATAAACTAATTGAAATACATAAAACCAATCCAAATGTAATCAAAGTATAAAACTTCTTTTATTAAATCTCTCTTTCATTTTTTACTAATAATAATTATTATTATTATTGAAATTTAATTAATTACCTTAAAATTATTTATTGACGATTTTAAAATTTTCATAAGATTTAAAATTATTTTTTATATTTAATTTGGATTGTTTATTTGCTTTTATAGCACGATTATTTATTAACGATTATATATCATATTATTGTTTATTTACGATTACTATATAAACATTTTTTAGTTTCTAACTTTCGATAAAAGCAGACGAACCATATCGATTTTTTTTTTTCGATCGGTAAAAATAACTAACCTTTTTTATATCATTTTTCGATCATAAATAAATAATTTGTAGTTATTTTCATTCGAAATAACAGAATGAATTCAAGCTTATCCGTTTAGAAAAATCAAATACATTGGTTCAATTTAATAGATCGCGAAAAAAAAGGACAGCCCAATTTGATTTTTAGTTTTTCGAACGAAAAAAATCCAATTAACTTTTAATTGTTTTGAATGGATAAAAGTATGTTTCATTCCAATTTTTAAATACTTGAGTGTATAATACACTACAATATAAAAGCCTTTTAGTGACGGAAAAAAGAGTCAATAAAACTCGAAATTCAGTTAGTAATCCCATCTTGATTTTCTTCCTCTGAAAAGAAAAGAGTCACTAACACCGCAGTCACTAAAAGTATTTACAGACATAAATATTTAGTTTAGTAAAGGGTCAATAGATTTACTGACTGATATATTTCGTGATTTTTTAAATCCATAATTAAGACTTGGATATCATGTAGGCAAAAGTCAGATAGATATATTATTATATTATAAGTAATATAATATGATAATCACTAGCTAATTGTAGATCTACCAACCCCTCATAGTAGTTAATTACATTAATTAACATGCATTTGCACCCGCCTGCGAATTACAAAGATCAAGAATTCGAATTGCAAGACTTAAAAAAAGGGAAAATTATGCAGTAAAAAAACCCTAAGGTGGCGTTTGGTTTGAAGGATTTGAACAACTCATTTAGGATTTGGATTTAGAAATCCTTCATTATCATGTTTGGATACAACATTAAAAGAAAGAATTCAGCTTATTTATGATTTTAAATTTCTCACTTCTCCACCTTTCATAATCCATTCGTACCCCTAAAATATTTCAAAGTCCTATCATTTTAAAATCCATCATTTTAAATTCATTCAATCCAAAACACCACCTAAGGTGTTGTTTGGATTCCATGAATTTAAAATGATGGATTCTAAAATGATAAGATTTTAAAATCTTCAGGGGATGGATGTATTATGAAATGTGGAGAGCTTGGGAATATAAAATCCTAAATTAGCTAAATCATTTCTTTTAATATTGTATCCAAACATGATGATGAAGTATTTCTAAATCCAAATTTTAAATGAGTTGTTTAAATCATTCAAACCAAACGCCACGTAAAAGTATAAAAAAATTCGATTAAATCCTCATTTTATTTTTAAAATTAATTATTATTATTATTATTGAAATTTAATTAACTACCTTAAAATTATTTATTGACAATTTTAAAATTTTCTTAAGATTTAAAATTATTTTTTATATTTAATTTGGATTATTTATTTACTTTAATATCACCATTATTTATTAACAATTATATATTATATTATTGTTTCATCACAATTACGATATAAACATTTTTTAGTTTCTAATTTTCAAGAAAAGCAGACGAACTATTCCAATTTTTATTTTTTCGATCGGTAAAAACAACTAACCTTTTTTATATCATTTTTCGATTATAAATAAATAGTTGTAGTTATTTTCGTTCGAAATAACAGAATGAATTCTAGCTTATCTGTTCAGAAAAATTAAATACATTGGTTCAATTTAATAGATCGGGAAAAAAACAACACCCCAATTTGATTTTTAGTTTTTTGAACAAAAAAAACTCCAATTAACTTTTAATTATTTTGAATGGATAAAAGTATGTTTCATTTCAATTTTTAAATACTTGAGTGTATAAAATTACAACTCATTTCATTTTTTCAAACGAAAATTGCTACAACGATATATTTACGATCCAAAAAAAGGACAAATCATTAACTAAAATAGCTACAACTATTTATTTATGATTGAAAAATAAAATCGGAAGAGATTGTCTTTTTTAAAGGTTCGAAAAAAAAATATAAAACAGAATGCTTCGTCTTTTTTTTCGAAAAGTTGAAATCAAAAGATTTCGTATAATAATCTAAACAAATAATGATTTACTATAATCGTAATATAAATATATATAAATATCCAAAGTAAATATAAAAAATAATTTTGAAATCTTAAGAAATAACAAAAGTTGTAAATAAATAATTTTAATATAATAAAAAGATTACCAATTATTATAACAACAAGCAAATCTAAAATGTTTAAACAGATTGGGGATTTATTTGGAAAAAAAAAAATGAAAGATGAACTTAGTCGAAAAAAAATTATACTTTAATGGGTTTTTTTTTTTTTTTTTTGCATAATTTTCCAAAAAAAAAAAAAAATATTGTTTGGTCCATTAACTAAGTTGTTCGTTTGAGTTGCAAGTATCTCTATCTCATCTCAACTCAACTCAACTCAACTGATCGAAGCAAGTAATTAAGTTGTTCGTTTTAATATATGTACACAATTCCAATTAAATCTAACTTCCATCAGTATATTCATCTATTAATTGCTCGATCAAGCTAAGATTTAACTACTTGTAGTGGCAAAAAATGTTGATTTGGAGCTTGGAGCTGGAGACACCTTTGGAAAAAGCTTCAAAAGTCTTCTTCGAAGTGTAAAATACGAACATTATTACGCCAACACAAAGTCACCATCCATTTACAAGGCTCCGAGTACCCTACGAGATCTCAGCCCAACTTCTTTCAACCCTCAGGTCGTGTCTATTGGACCTCTACATAGAGATGATGCAAATGTGCAAGCATTTGAAGCCAGGAAAGTCACTTACCTGCACAAGTTATTGGATCGCGTAAATTCCCAGCATCCAGAGAAATCGTTGGAAGCATGTGTGCAGAAGGTGGCTTCTTCAATAGACCGAATCAAGGCTTGTTATGCTGGAATGATCAAGACCTACGATGACGTTGAACTTACAAAAATAATGGTTATGGACGCTTGTTTTATACTAGAATTCATCAACCAGAAATCAGTTAAATCAATTCCGGTAAACATGTTGCTTGCCCAATCTATAACTTATGACCTGGTGCTGCTTGAAAATCAGATCCCTTTCTTTGTTCTTAATGACATGTTTACCATTCTGAACCGTGAACCAGACACCCATCTTATTGAATTCATCGGTCCAGTTCTAAACTCCGTCAACCTCTTCCAAACAAAGCTAAAACTCAGCAATATTTGCTCAGATTATCAAGATCATCTTCTTGGTGTTCTGCATAAATGTTATGAGCCTCATGACTGGAGTAAAATTCAATCAGACTTTTCTACTTCAACAATCAGCTCAGCTGCAGAACTTGACAGAGCAGGGGTGAATTTCAAGCCAAACCGAGATGAAAAATGGGCAATGGCGATGGATGTGAAACTTCATGGGGTTGCATGCTGTTATTATTCTTGGTGTAAGCCTACTCTTAGAATGCCAGTATTGCGTATCAATCATTTTACGGACTTGGTTCTAAGGAACCTCATCGCATATGAGCAGACCACCTCTTTGTCTCTAGATTGCATTACATCATATGCATTAGCCATGGATATGCTAATCGATACCCAAGATGACATTGCCAGATTGGTGGAATCGAAAGTCCTTGTCAACCTTATAGGCTCTAACGAAGCGGCTGCAAATTTGATCAACCATATATGCAAACAAGTTGCGTTGGTAGATTTCCTTTACGTTAAACAGTGGGAAGAACTGGAACGCCACTGCAATGGTTACTGGCCGAGAAATATTGCATGGTTTGTAACGACCGCAAAACTCTGAGGTAATTAATTAATTTCGAGTCATTTAATTTAATTATTAATTTGAGTTAGTAGGATATAAATTATCAAATTCCATGTTTGGTATTTAATATGTTGATTTTTTTTGTAGTTCAAGAATTAGGAAATAGGAATTTTATTATATATGTGTACAAATCTCATCATATTAATGAAAAAAAAAAAATAAATTTATTATTAAATAAAGTAATACATGCATGCATGAAAACATAACCATCATCATCATCATCCAACCATCTGCATATATTCCTATAAACATGAAAACCCTAATAACATTTTAACACCTCAAGAACACACACACATTCTGAAAATATTGAAGAAATTGGGGCTGGATTTCAAGGGTTGAGCAACAATCATCATCATATTCATCACCATTATTGAATCATTGAGGTAATATCTATAAACTCCAAAGAAATTTAGATTTCCGTATGTATTAAAGTAATGTTATGATCAATAAAATGGTGTAGATAAAGGTTATCAAACTGAGAAATGAATAGCAAACAACTTCTATTATAATCATCACCCCTGTTTAAGGTTAAAAAGGTTTCAAAGGAATACCAATGAAGGTTTACAAAGGGTTAAATGTAATCAATCAGTAAATAGAAAATAGAACCGAGAAGTAGGAATTTAGGTGTTGGGAGGTAGTCTTGTCAGCTTCGAAACCCTTGACCGGAGACGGTAGCGGCGGCGAGCGGCGGCCACCGGCGGCTGTCCATTTTCGCCTCTTTTCTTTTTTTTTCTTTCTTCCTGTTTTAGTCCACCTAGAGGGAGAGATGAAGGGTAGTGGAGGTATGTGTGTGGTTTGAGTGGTGTGGGGTTCGACCGGGACGGAGGTGAGCGGCGGCGGCTGACCGGCGGCTCTTCCCTGGCCGGCGGCGGCGGTTTCCTTTTCTTTTTCTTTGTTCATTTCTGCTTGTGAACCGAAAGGAGAGGGAGAGTGGGAGAGATGTACGTGTAGTGTGGTGTTTGGAGGTGGTCGGGCCGTGCCGGAACCGCCTTGGCCGGCGGCTTTTTCTTCCGGCCGGCGGCGGCGGCGGCTGGTGTTGTTTTGTCTTCTGCCATGACCGAGAGAGAGAGAGGAGAGAAATGTGGGGTTTGGAATTAGGGTTTCTTTTGTTGTTTAATATGTTGGTGGGCTTTTAATTTTTTTTCTTTTCTTTTAATTCATTAGTTGGGCCTTCATTAATTGGGTTTTGGGTATTTGATTAAGTTATTTAAAGTGGATTGGGTTAATATTTAGATTCTTGGGCTGGACATTATTTTTAGGTTGGGCTACTTGATATTATTAGTATTAATTTAGGTTAATAAAATTGAATAAGGTTTAAAAGATTGGTTTTGGGTTTGTTTTTAATTTGTAATATGCAAATGATAGATTGGGTTGGTTGATCAAGTTAATATGGGCTATGTTAACTTTATTTTGGACTTTATTAAAATCTGATTTTTTTTGGGCTTATTTAAAGGTTGTTGAGGGCTAAAACATTTAATTTTCTTTTAGTTCATATCTAGTTAGTTTAATTTACATCTAGATATTTTAAACCACTAAATTAAGTTTGAGTTAGTTCTATTTTCTAAGTCCATTACGAAATTAATGTAATGCGAAATCTTTATTTTTATAATATGAATATTGTGGATTATATAATATACAAAAGGATTTGGAATTTAACTAAATAAATATGGGCTAGAACATTAATTAATTTAAATGGGTATTCAAGGTTAGTTGGACTAAGTTATGGAGTATCCCTTTTGTATCCATATAATTTAAATAAACTGAGGAATTATTCATGCAACTTCAACTAATAATTTTATAACTATTGGCGGAATATCTAAAGTTAAATTATAACTTTAATGAAATTTAATAGATACCGGACTTAGCAACTTATAGAGTTAAGAAAATTGATAAATAGGCAATGTACTTTGATATCAGGATTCTAGTGGTTCTCCGAGACGTGTGACTTTCGATAAATACTCTCAGCTGATTTTCGGTTAGTCGCTTGGCGGGTTACAGATTGCAAGCACTGTGAGTAATTGATTTAATTTCATGAATGATCATTTATGATATGTTTGTACTGGTTATCTGATTCATTTCTTTTACCATGCTTATTCATTTCACTACCATATTGCCTTTGATACATGCTATTCATTTCATTACCCTGAGTTGTTACATGATAACCCTTATTTTCCCCGGTATGCATACTGTGTATTTATGTTATGATTGCATGCCTGTGTGGCTGCATATTATTTTTATACGCTGTAAGTCGGGAGTGCCGCAAGCTGTGTTACTGTGTATGCATTGCTGGGAAGGCCGGATGCTACACAGACTACCCATTCGTGGACGCACTGCTGGGAAGGCCGGGTGCTACACATGTTGAAATTTGTGCCGATAATTGTATCATTCATATTATTTTTTTGTTTATTTGTGCTATTAAATCTGTTACTCGCTAGGCGACGGCTTACCCCGGTTGTGGGGGTAATTTTTTTCAGGTTTAGCTGATAAGGGGAAAGCACCTGCTTCAGGGTCCAGGGTTTGAGAGCTCGTGGTATCAGATTGACTTCCGCGCTTTTCTGTTTTATTGTTAAAATTGTTATTGGGATGGGTAGATCCCTAGACTTTCAATTTGGTTGTAATAATTAGATTATTTAATTTAGCGTACTCTGAATGTTTATGATTTAGTTTATTATGCACTAAATTGGAGGTTTGAACTTAGATAAATTTTGGTTATATTGGATTTTGAGGTTTATGTTGTAATTATTCCAAAAGCGCCCCGTTATTAGAAAGGGGTGTTTCAATATCAGAGCCAGGTTAGGTTTAAGTGAATTAAGTACCTTTTGGGTACTTAGTCTTAAACCGTAGGATGCATGATCACTATTAGTTTAAGTTGTGATTTTACGAGTTCAAGTCTACCCTGATGGCCTAGGAAATTGGGAACGGTTAAGATAGGATTTAAACTGTAACTTTCATAAATATATAACATGCACCCTTATGAGCAAACCGTAGATACATCAAGCATGTAAAACATAACGAATTCTTAATTTAACTCATAAATTTAATTTTCAGCACTATGGCTGATGACGAGAGCCACAGTCATCCACGCGATGAGCAAGTTATCGTAGAGTCAGAGGATATAGAGCATTCTGACGGGGAGCGCGAGGATGAGGATGATTTAAATTATGATATTGGACCCGAGGGAGAGCCGTTGACCCCTCGTGAGACCTGGATGATGAAGTACATGACCCGTTATGTTCGAGATGTTATGGATGAGAGTCGCGCGGAGGTGCAGCAGGGTTTCCAGGAGATTCGTGACTTGATTGCTTCATCCCGATCTGATGCGGGAAATCCTTTGGTATCTGCACCTACTGGCGGAGGTAATATTGTGGGGACCGAGACTGGCGGACGACGAACTGATCGTGCTTCGTTCAAGGCCTTTAAAGGGTCTGGGGCGAAAGACTTTGATGGTACCATGGAGCCTGTGAAGGCTCTGGAGTGGCTCGAGTGTTCAGAGAGGGCATTTCGTCAGAGTCACTGCTTAGAGACCGATATGGTAGAGTATGCCGCAGGGATGCTAGTGGGCCCAGCGTTGACTTGGTGGAAAAATACTTCGAGGGCTATTGGTTCCGATCTGGTGGGGGCGATGACTTGGGCTCAGTTCAGGCAGAGATTTCAGGATCAGTACTGTCCAGCTGACTTGACGAGGGAGATTGAGAGGCAGTTTCTAGCTTTGCGACAGGAGGGTCTGACAGTTCAGGAGTATGAGGCTGCGTTCAGGGAGAAATCCCAGTTTGTAACCAGATATGCGATGGATGAGGAGACGAGAGTAGACATGTTCGTGACAGGGCTTCGCTCTGAGATCAAAGAATTTGTGGAGATGCAGAGTTACAAGACTCTTGAGGAGGCAGCTATGAGTGCGCGAAAGCGCGAGCGGACATTGTTGGGTCCTACTTCTACTTCTTCTTTGATGCCACCCCCCAAGAGGTCTCGATCTGACGGTTCATTCCAGAGATTTCAGCCTAGATCATCGGGTTCATCAGTTGGGGCTTCTAGGGGATTTTCTTCTGGGTCATCTGCGCCGAGGAGATTTGCTCCTCAGGGTTCTGGTAAGTTATATCAGGCTACATCTGGATCGCATGGTTCATCTTTTTCTCGACCGCAGCAGCAGCAGCAGAGATCGCAGTTCCAAGCACCGCGAGATTGTCAGAAATGTGGCAGGAGACATTCGGGGACTTGTAGCGGGGTATCTACAGGTTGCCGAGCATGTGGCGATTCACGGCATGTTCGGGCTAACTGCCCGAAGTTTCCACTTACTTGTTATGATTGTGGGGGATCTGGACACATGGCGAGGGATTGCACTCGTAGGGGGCAGAGACAGAGTATGAGTGGTAGTACTGCATCAGTGAGCCGCCCAGCTACCGGACAGACTCAGACTAGGAGAGACGACACTGTTAGAGTTCCAGCTCGTGCCTTTCAGATCACGGCAGAGGAGGCCCGCGAGACACCTGACGTGGTTACTGGTATCTTTTTACTTAACACCTTGTTTGCTCGTGTGTTATTTGACTCTGGTGCGAACCGTTCTTTTATATCTGTTGCATTTGCACATCATCTGAGTGTTTCACCTTCTGTGCTACCTGCTCCTATATCTGTTGAGACCGCAAATGGGTCAGTTGTGATGATTTCTGATATTTATCTGGGTTGCATGCTTAGTCTTGAGGATCGTACTTTTACTATCGATCTTGTACCTATGATTACTGGGGGGTTTGATGTGATTGTGGGCATGGATTGGCTGGCTGCCAATAATGCACACATTGTTTGCTCGAGGCGCATGGTTCGTATTCCGAGTGAGCAGGGTAGGGATATTTTTATTTATGGTGAGAGACGGCGGGGTGATTTGGGGTTGATATCTATGGTTAGGGCTCGTCGTTTTATGACGCGGGGTTGTGAGTCCTTCGTTGCTTATGTCGTTGATACGAGTGAGGCAAAGAAGACCGTGGCAGATGTTCCGATAGTGCGCGAGTTTGCTGACGTGTTTCCCGAGGAGTTGCCTGGTTTACCTCCCGTGAGGGAAGTGGAGTTCCGTATTGATCTTGTACCGGGTGCAGCACCGATTGCTCGTGCGCCGTACCGTTTAGCACCTGCTGAAATACAGGAGATGATGTCCCAGATTCAGGAGTTGTTAGATAGAGGTTTTATTAGACCGAGCACTTCACCTTGGGGTGCTCCGGTTTTGTTCGTTAAGAAGAAGGATGGTAGTTTTCGCATGTGCATCGACTACCGTGAGCTGAACAAGGTGACTGTGAAGAACAAGTATCCATTGCCGCGTATAGACGATCTGTTTGATCAGTTGCAGGGTGCCAGTTGTTTCTCCAAGATCGATTTGAGATCTGGCTATCATCAGTTGAGGGTTCATGGCGATGACATTCCCAAGACTGCTTTCAGGACCCGTTATGGTCACTTCGAGTTTTTGGTGATGCCTTTTGGCTTAACCAATGCTCCGGCAGCATTCATGGATATGATGAATAGAGTTTGTCGTCCGATGCTTGACCGATCTGTCATTGTATTCATCGATGATATTCTGGTTTATTCTAAGTCCGAGGCTGATCATGCCGTGCATTTGAGACAGTTGCTAGAATTGCTGAGGAAGGAGAAGCTCTACGCCAAATTTTCCAAGTGTGAATTTTGGTTGCCGAAGGTATATTTATTGATTTATTCTCGAGTCTAATTCCTTTGTGAATTCTAACTTTTCTTTGTTGAGTTATCAGGTTCAGTTTCTTGGTCACACAATTAGTGGCGAGGGTGTATCTGTTGATCAGACGAAGATCGAGGCTATTCGAAATTGGGGACAACCCCGGAATGCTTCGGAGATTCGTAGTTTTCTCGGTCTGGCGGGTTATTATCGGCGTTTTATCCGCGATTTCTCTAAGATCGCAGTGCCCCTGACGGAGATGACGAGAAAGAATGTGAGATTTGTTTGGGGAGAGCCGCAGGAGCAAGCTTTTCAGGAGCTGAAGCGATGTTTGAGTGAGGCTCCGATTCTTTCCTTGCCAGAGGGTAATGAGGAGTTCGTTGTTTATAGCGATGCATCTTTACACGGTCTGGGGTGTGTTTTGATGCAACGGGGAAGAGTGATCGCTTATGCCTCGAGACAGCTGAAGGTTCACGAGAAGAACTACCCGACTCATGATTTAGAGTTGGCGGCAGTGGTGTTCGCGTTGAAATTATGGAGACATTATTTATATGGCACGAGATGTCAGCTTTTCACCGATCATAAGAGCCTGAAGTACATTTTCGACCAGAAGGAGCTAAATATGAGACAGCAGCGTGCCATGGAGTTGATTAAGGACTATGATTGCGAGATCCTTTACCATCCTGGAAAAGCGAATGTAGTCGCTGATGCGTTGAGTCGCAAACCCTATTCTGGTGTATTGTGTTGTGCGACAGCACGTCCTCCTGCGAAAGATTCCATGATTGTAGATCTTTTAAGATATCAGTCTGAGGCGTCATCGGCGGAGCATCTGAAGTCTGAGCGGATGGTCGGCTATATAGAGCGTCTTTCTCCTGATAGTCGCGGGGTATTGTTGTTTGATTCGCGGATTGGGATCCCTAGACTCGGTGGTTTGCGAGATATTTTGTTGGCTGAGGCTCATAATTCTTGATTATCTGTCCACCCTGGTACTACGAAGATGTATCGTGACTTACGTTATGATTTTTGGTGGCCCGGCTTGAAGCGGGACGTCGGTCGATTCGTTGAGCAGTGTACTACTTGTTTGCAAGTGAAGGCCGAGCATCAGAAGCCATATGGCAGTTTACAGCCTTTACCTATTCCGCAGTGGAAGTGAGAGGAGATTGCGATGGATTTTGTCACTAAGCTCCCGAAGACACAGCGACAACATGACTCGATATGGGTTGTAGTTGACCGACTTACGAAGAGCGCGCATTTCATTCCAGTTAGGGAGAACTATTCGATGGATCGGTGGGCACAAATTTACATAGACGAGATCATTGCTAGACATGGGGTGCCTAAGAAGATAGTGTCTGATCGAGATTCGCGGTTTACTTCTCGGTTTTGGCAGAGCTTACAGGACGAGCTGGGTACGCGTGTTACTCTTAGCACGGCATTTCACCCTCAGACGGATGGTCAGAGCGAGCGTACGATACAGACTCTTGAGGATATGTTACGAGCCTGCGTGTTAGAGTTCGGTGGGAACTGGGATGCTCATTTGCCGTTGATCGAGTTTTCTTATAATAACTCGTATCATTCTTCTATCGGCATGGCACCGTTCGAGGCGTTGTATGGTCGTAGGTGTCGTACACCCACATGTTGGCGAGAGGTAGGTGAGAAACCTATTGGCGGACCCGAGCTATTGCAGATTGCGCACGACAAGATTCAGATTATTCGCGAACGATTGAGGGCTGCCCAGGATCGACAGAAGATGTATTCAGATAAGCGACATCGACCAGTGGAGCTCGAGGTTGGTAGCTTTGTGATGTTGAAGGTGTCGCCCTGGAAGGGTATCATGAGGTTCGGCAAGAGGGGCAAGCTTAGCCCTAGATTTATTGGGCCCTATCGGATCTCAGAGCGTATAGGTGCACAGGCATACCGATTGGATTTGCCACCAGAGCTAGCCGGGGTGCACGATGTCTTTCATGTCAGCTATTTGCGGAAATGTTTGAAGAATGCCGAGGAGATGGTGCCGACTCAGGATGTTCAGATTGATCAACGACTCAGATATGTCGAGGAGCCCGAACAGATAGTTGATGAGAAGATCAGCAAGTTGAGAAATCGACAGATAGAGATGGTTTTAGTGAAATGGCGACATCACCGTGGACCGAATTATACGTGGGAGCCAAAGACGGAGATGATGGTGAAATACCCCGAATTGTTCAAATCTACATGATCTCGAGGACGAGATCAATCCAACTTGTAGGAGATTGTAACGACCGCAAAACTCTGAGGTAATTAATTAATTTCGAGTCATTTAATTTAATTATTAATTTGAGTTAGTAGGATATAAATTATCAAATTCCATGGTTGGTATTTAATATGTTGATTTTTTTTGTAGTTCAAGAATTAGGAAATAGGAATTTTATTATATATGTGTACAAATCTCATCATATTAATGAAAAAAAAAAATAAAAAAAAAATAAATTTATTATTAAATAAAGTAATACATGCATGCATGAAAACATAACCATCATCATCATCATCCAACCATCTGCATATATTCCTATAAACATGAAAACCCTAATAACATTTTAACACCTCAAGAACACACACACATTCTGAAAATATTGAAGAAATTGGGGCTGGATTTCAAGGGTTGAGCAACAATCATCATCATATTCATCACCATTATTGAATCATTGAGGTAATATCTATAAACTCCAAAGAAATTTAGATTTCCGTATGTATTAAAGTAATGTTATGATCAATAAAATGGTGTAGATAAAGGTTATCAAACTGAGAAATGAATAGCAAACAACTTCTATTATAATCATCACCCCTGTTTAAGGTTAAAAAGGTTTCAAAGGAATACCAATGAAGGTTTACAAAGGGTTAAATGTAATCAATCAGTAAATAGAAAATAGAACCGAGAAGTAGGAATTTAGGTGTTGGGAGGTAGTCTTGTCAGCTTCGAAACCCTTGACCGGAGACGGTAGCGGCGGCGAGCGGCGGCCACCGGCGGCTGTCCATTTTCGCCTCTTTTCTTTTTTTTTCTTTCTTCCTGTTTTAGTCCACCTAGAGGGAGAGATGAAGGGTAGTGGAGGTATGTGTGTGGTTTGAGTGGTGTGGGGTTCGACCGGGACGGAGGTGAGCGGCGGCGGCTGACCGGCGGCTCTTCCCTGGCCGGCGGCGGCGGTTTCCTTTTCTTTTTCTTTGTTCATTTCTGCTTGTGAACCGAAAGGAGAGGGAGAGTGGGAGAGATGTACGTGTAGTGTGGTGTTTGGAGGTGGTCGGGCCGTGCCGGAACCGCCTTGGCCGGCGGCTTTTTCTTCCGGCCGGCGGCGGCGGCGGCTGGTGTTGTTTTGTCTTCTGCCATGACCGAGAGAGAGAGAGGAGAGAAATGTGGGGTTTGGAATTAGGGTTTCTTTTGTTGTTTAATATGTTGGTGGGCTTTTAATTTTTTTTCTTTTCTTTTAATTCATTAGTTGGGCCTTCATTAATTGGGTTTTGGGTATTTGATTAAGTTATTTAAAGTGGATTGGGTTAATATTTAGATTCTTGGGCTGGACATTATTTTTAGGTTGGGCTACTTGATATTATTAGTATTAATTTAGGTTAATAAAATTGAATAAGGTTTAAAAGATTGGTTTTGGGTTTGTTTTTAATTTGTAATATGCAAATGATAGATTGGGTTGGTTGATCAAGTTAATATGGGCTATGTTAACTTTATTTTGGACTTTATTAAAATCTGATTTTTTTTGGGCTTATTTAAAGGTTGTTGAGGGCTAAAACATTTAATTTTCTTTTAGTTCATATCTAGTTAGTTTAATTTACATCTAGATATTTTAAACCACTAAATTAAGTTTGAGTTAGTTCTATTTTCTAAGTCCATTACGAAATTAATGTAATGCGAAATCTTTATTTTTATAATATGAATATTGTGGATTATATAATATACAAAAGGATTTGGAATTTAACTAAATAAATATGGGCTAGAACATTAATTAATTTAAATGGGTATTCAAGGTTAGTTGGACTAAGTTATGGAGTATCCCTTTTGTATCCATATAATTTAAATAAACTGAGGAATTATTCATGCAACTTCAACTAATAATTTTATAACTATTGGCGGAATATCTAAAGTTAAATTATAACTTTAATGAAATTTAATAGATACCGGACTTAGCAACTTATAGAGTTAAGAAAATTGATAAATAGGCAATGTACTTTGATATCAGGATTCTAGTGGTTCTCCGAGACGTGTGACTTTCGATAAATACTCTCAGCTGATTTTCGGTTAGTCGCTTGGCGGGTTACAGATTGCAAGCACTGTGAGTAATTGATTTAATTTCATGAATGATCATTTATGATATGTTTGTACTGGTTATCTGATTCATTTCTTTTACCATGCTTATTCATTTCACTACCATATTGCCTTTGATACATGCTATTCATTTCATTACCCTGAGTTGTTACATGATAACCCTTATTTTCCCCGGTATGCATACTGTGTATTTATGTTATGATTGCATGCCTGTGTGGCTGCATATTATTTTTATACGCTGTAAGTCGGGAGTGCCGCAAGCTGTGTTACTGTGTATGCATTGCTGGGAAGGCCGGATGCTACACAGACTACCCATTCGTGGACGCACTGCTGGGAAGGCCGGGTGCTACACATGTTGAAATTTGTGCCGATAATTGTATCATTCATATTATTTTTTTGTTTATTTGTGCTATTAAATCTGTTACTCGCTAGGCGACGGCTTACCCCGGTTGTGGGGGTAATTTTTTCAGGTTTAGCTGATAAGGGGAAAGCACCTGCTTCAGGGTCCAGGGTTTGAGAGCTCGTGGTATCAGATTGACTTCCGCGCTTTTCTGTTTTATTGTTAAAATTGTTATTGGGATGGGTAGATCCCTAGACTTTCAATTTGGTTGTAATAATTAGATTATTTAATTTAGCGTACTCTGAATGTTTATGATTTAGTTTATTATGCACTAAATTGGAGGTTTGAACTTAGATAAATTTTGGTTATATTGGATTTTGAGGTTTATGTTGTAATTATTTCAAAAGCGCCCCGTTATTAGAAATGGGTGTTTCAATATCAGAGCCAGGTTAGGTTTAAGTGAATTAAGTACCTTTTGGGTACTTAGTCTTAAACCGTAGGATGCATGATCACTATTAGTTTAAGTTGTGATTTTACGAGTTCAAGTCTACCCTGATGGCCTAGGAAATTGGGAACGGTTAAGATAGGATTTAAACTGTAACTTTCATAAATATATAACATGCACCCTTATGAGCAAACCGTAGATACATCAAGCATGTAAAACATAACGAATTCTTAATTTAACTCATAAATTTAATTTTCAGCACTATGGCTGATGACGAGAGCCACAGTCATCCACGCGATGAGCAAGTTTTGTGGATCATATTTTCAAAGCTAAATAGGTCTCAAAGTTTAAAAATAAAAACCACTTAAAAAGAAGTTTACCGCACAAATCAAATAAATGCAGATGTTGAATAATATTTGGGAAGTCGAGTAAATTTGGTTCAACCTTAGGGGATAATCAAGTTAAACCAGCAAGCAAACAATATTCGTAGTAGACTCAATTGAACCTCAGTCGAACTCTAGCTTGAGTTCTGATATACTTGACCCGAAATTACATTTTTCCCACCTGTGTATATATATTTGCAAAATTGTCTCTCTCTTAGTATAGGATTGAGTTAGGATTTTTTATAATTTCATCATAAAATTCTCTTTTTTAATTAAAATCAGGTTGAGTATCATTTAGTTCATCAGAGTTTGAGCTCAAGACATGAGTTTAATACCGAATCAAGCTTGAGCTTCACATTGCGTCACTCGACTAGGTTCCAACAGTGCAGCCAACTAACTCGAAACATACTTGAATTTGACTCGACTATAGTGTCAAGCTTGAGCTCAAACAGTAGAATACTCAACTCATGAAACTTACCGAGTGTTGTTGCATTTTTTTACCTTTTGTATACATATGTATCTACATAATTACCCTTCTTAATGCAGAATTGAGTACAGCCTTCAAGCCATCGGCTACTTCACTGAGCACAAACTTGAAATCAATGTGTCTTTTGTTTTTTAAGAGGTTAAATGTCTGAAGTCTGAAAACAACGTCTGAAACTAAGAGGAGACCTTAAGATCTGAAATTAAGAGGCTTTTAATTTTAGTTAAGACAACTCTCATCCTCTTAAAATACAGAGGGAAATCAGAGATTGCAACCTCTTAAGTCTAAACCTAAACAAACAATATTAATTTACTATAGATCTGAAGTTTAGACTTCAGACCATTTTAAGAGGCTTTTAATGAAAAACAAACAAGGCCTAAGGCTCAGTCAAGCTTGAGATTCGACTTTTAGAGTGTTTAGAGTTAACCCATCTAGTCAAACTCGAGGTTCGTATGAGGCAATGCATCGACATGACTAAACCCTAATATTTACATCCATAGTTCAACCAAGCTACGATGGTCACCCCTTATGATGTGCAGAGAGAGTAAAAAGAACTAGCACACAATTAAGCACCAAGCATTGCCAAGTCGGAAATAAAGGTAAATACATAGTAGAAAAGGTACAAATCACATACTTTGACCAAAATCATTGAAGGTCAATCAATCAAACAAGGTTAACAATGTTATTCCACATTGATCAGCAAGTGTAATGGAGCTTAAAAAATAACCAACATGTCTCAAACTGTCCCATGAATATAAAGCTTTTAATGAAAGAAAGGATTCTTATCTTCACACAAATGTTACATTGTACAGAACACACCACCACCTCCTCTATGATACAAACACCACCCTTCTTTCCAAACACATATTAACCTCATTCTATCTTTTAACAAAAAACGAAGAAAACAAAACCAATGATACAACTAACCAAAAAAACAAATACAAAAACGAAAATCATGTAAAACTACGAAAATCATCACCAACAGAAGAAGCAACACGACCAATAGCTGAAACCTGCCCGATTGTCAATGTACAAAGAGGGGTTGCTAAGTGGCCTTCAGAGTGTGTTTTCTGATCTCATATCTTCGTTTTCAGAGCATTTCACTAACTACGCGGGATGTGAGGGGGTGGATGAGGGTAAGGTTGAGCAAACCCTTGAAATATCTCGAGTGCACCAATTGTAACTAGTATCCCGAGCGGTCGAGTAAGAACCCAGTTTCGGAATATGATATGAACTCGACTAAATCCATGCAAGAGAGCCACGATCGTTTGCAACTTGGGGACGCCCCCTAGTTGGTGTTGGTGGTCTGTTTGCATTAAGCTCCTATTCCCAGCCATGAGAATAATATATGAATGTTAATATCGATCCATGAAACATGAAGCGCTAAAAAGTAGGTTTCAAAAACAGATATGATACCTGCATCCACGTATCTTCTATATGGCGTTCAGGAGAAGTTTCAGGTGACGAAATTGCAGGCGGCAGTGGATGAATGAGTTTTGGAACTACCACAAGATCTCTACCCAAGACTAATATCGCACCTGCATTATTTGCGGTCCCTACAGGATAAAACAGATGGAAATAAAATAATATATATCAATATTAACCATAGGGACCCTAATAAGTTTAAGAGTAAATCACATAAACAGTCCTGGTTTATACTAACTTACGGTAATGGTCCTTGAACTTCATTTATTACACTATTTGTTTTCGTTTTCGGTCCCTCCTTTGTCAACTTCAGCAAGCCCTCTTATCAAATATGTAAAACTGAACATTTTACCCTTTTGTTTGTCCCTCAAGTTTTTAATTGATTTCTGTTTTGATCTTTTATATTTAATAATAACTTTAATCAATTAATATATTATTTATATATTAATTACTAATTATTTTAAAGTTATGGAACACAATGAGGAAGACCGAAGCCCTCCCCTCGTTCGCCAGCAGATGTGTTCCAAACCCTCAAGATTTTCCTTTGATTTATGACTTTGATATAGATATATTATTGTTAGAGTTAATTACAAAAATGGTCCCTGTGGTTTGTCCTAAAATTTGGATTTGGTCCCTGAACTTTCAATTTTGCAGAAACGGTCCTTATTTTCATAGTTTGTTTGCAATTTTGGTCCCTCAACCTATTAACTTTTCTAATATGACCAAATTACCCTTATTTTGATGCAAACTATAGGGACCATTTCTACAATTAATTATTTAACTCTTTTTTATTATTAATTAAATAAATAATTTTTTAGTGTTACTTAAATTTAATAAACTATAAAAAAAATAAAAGAATTATTTAATTATTCATGTTGGTTCATGAATGATTTAGATATTTTTAGTCTTAATTAATTTTAATTTACTATAATCAAAATGTAAACCAATCAAAATTTATAATCGAAAAAATCATTTATGTTTAGAAACTATTTTCTAGAAGTTTCGTATATAAAATATTATAAACATATTTGACTCTATAATTATTTATGTTGGTTCATCAATTTATGATAAAAAATATGTTTGTTGGTCAAATATGTTACTTTCTTCTTAAATAAAATTGGCCAAAGATTCTATTTTATAATTTGTTTACATTTATATCAAATCAAGGTGATAATGGTAAAGTGATAAATCTTAATGATTTAAATTTTTAGGGTGTCGATTCAATCGGATTAAAATGAAAAGTCAAATTGAAAGACGAAAAAAGATTAAAGACCTATATATATTTCTCGATTTTTATGTAAAGGTCTGACAAACCAAAGTTTGATGATAAAAGTTGTTAATCATGAATCTCAAATATGTTATATGGACCTAAAATTTTAAATCGTTTTTGGTGTAATTAAAAATTAAAACGATAAATAATGATACGTTAAATAAAAAAATTTGATTGTCTTAGACCATTTGGAAGTTTTTTTTTAACTCGGTCAAATTAAACGTTAAATTTTTATTTATTTAAGTTCTTTAATATTTTTAACTTTAATTAAACTGTTAGCTCATAAATAATTTTTTTTAATAATTTATTAAAGTTAATTAACACTAAAAATAAAGTAGAGTCAATTACATAAATGGTCTTTGTGGTTTGATCAACATAAATATTTTTTATTATAAATCTATGAACCGGTATAAATAATTATAAAGAAAAATTTTCTTATTTATGGAACCTTTAAAAAATAATTTCTAAACATAAATGATATTTTCGATTATAAATTTTGATTGATTTACACTTTGATTATAGTAAATTAAAATTAATTAAGACTAAAAATATCTAAATCATTTATGAACCATAAATAATTAAATAATTCTTTTCTATTTTTTATAGTTTATTAAATTTAAGTAACACTAAAAAATAATTTATTTAATTAAGATTAAAAAGAGTTAAAAACTAATTATAGAAATGGTCCCTGTAGTTTGCATCAAAATAAGGGTAATTTGGTCATATTAGAAAAGTTAATAGGTTGAGGGACCAAAATTGCAAACAAACTATGAAAATAATGACCGTTTTTGCAAAATTAAATGTTCAGGGACCAAATCCAAATTTTAGGACAAACCACAGGGACCATTTTTGTAATTAACTCTTATTGTTATTTGTTAATAGTTGATCTGTTTTTGTTATTTTAAGTAAATTTGTAATATACTATTATTACTAGTTTATTTACCTACATATTAGCGGATATTTTAATATACAGTTATTTATATAAATAAGGGGAAATGACATCAAATAGCTCTGTACTTTCGACTTTGTACACATTTATGTAGTGTACTTTTTTTGTGCACATTTGGTAGTCAGTTTCAAAATTGTTCCAATTTGGTAGTTGCCGTACCTTTTAACCAGTTGCTTCCGGTTTCGATGCCTCCATCGACAATTTTTTAATGACGTAGCTACCCGTTTTTATATTATACCCGGTTTTATCTATGTGGCAACCCGTTTTTTTAAAATCATCCGGGTTTATACGCCGTATGGAATTAAAAAATCACCCAGGTTTATAACGTCGCTTTTTAAAAAACCCGGTTATAAACCCGGGTGATTTTAAAAAACGGGTTGCCACGTAGATAAAACTGGCTGTAATATAAAAACGGGTAGCGACGTCATTAAAAAATTGTCCACGTAGGCATCGAAACCGGAAGCAACCGGTTAAAAGGTACGCCAACTACCAAATTGGAACAATTTTGAAACTTTGACTACCAAATGTGCACAAAAAAAAAGTTCACTACATAAATGTGTACGAAGTCGAAAGTTCAGAGCTATTTGATGTCATTTTCCCTATAAATAAATATAAAATAAAAACATACAAATATTAATTTTATTAAAATATATTTATAAACTAAAAGACATAAGTATTTTATTTGATTCTTTTAAATAATTATTAGATTTCTTATAATATTATATTGAGTATATCCTTACTATAAAAGATTAATATTTTAATTTTGAAGTTCAAAATGAAAAGGCCATAACAAAGGACCAAATTTGTAATATGTGAAGACTATTTACTTATTTATTAGAAAAGATAGATTTTTATCACTTATCATACACTCCGTATTATTATTATTATATTTCTATATTTATTATTATAATTAATATATTATACAAGGGACCAAATTTGTAACATTAAAAAGAGTAAAACTGTCTTTTTTTTAAATCCAACGAAGTGGCTGTTAAGTTTGACGGCGGAGGGACTGAAAGCAGGGATCACTGGTGTAAGTAACATATGAATTAAGTTCAGGCACCAAACCATAAGCTGGTATAAATCACAGAGACCATTTATGTAAGGGATAATTGCGCAAAAAACCCCCCAACTTGTCAGTTTTTTTGTGATTAAAACCCCAAACCATTTTTCGTTGCATAAAAAACCCCGAACTAACTAAAAATCAGTAAATCAATGTTTTATCAATGGGTAACCGGTTGAACAAGTTAATAAATCCTACGTGGACCGATTAATAACCTACATGAAATAAATTTTAATTGTTGGAACCGGTTGTCAAGTATTACACATCATTTAAACCCCCGTTGATGATGTAATCCCCTTTAAAAAATGACAGTTAAAAATTATCAACGGGGGTTTAAATGATGTGTAATACTTGGCAACCGGTTTCAAAAATTAAAATTTATTCCACGTAGGTTTTTTACCGGTCCACGTAGGATTAATAACTACCCATTGATAAAACCTTGATTTACTGATTTTTAGTTAGTTTGGGGTTTTAATACAACGAAAAATGGTTTGGGATTTTAATCACAAAAAACTGACAAGTTGAGGGTTTTTTGCGCAATTATCCCTTTATGTAATTTACTCTAAGTTCAATAAAAAAACAGGATCAAGAACTGGTGGTTTACCACAATAATTGGTGGCTGAGAAAAGGGTAATCAAATGTCCTTGGGCAAAACGCTCGAACCCATCCATTACACATTCGTGTGCACGTACTATCAACTGGAGATCATTGTTGTTGCAGAACTCCATCACGCGATCAGGCTGTGATAATTATGGATATATGAAAGGGATTCATGGAAAATAAGATGTAAAACGATCTAAATGCACTGATAAAACATGGATTAACCAGATTTTAAATTAATTTACAAAAAAACGACACTCACCCCAAAAGTAACTAACCCAGGACCTCTGGCGTTTGGTCGCAGTCCTTCCACACTGTCATTTTCTGTTGGGTCAGACCTATTCAAAACGATAAGAATCAGAACTTATACTAACATATCAAATTAAACTTCAGTTATATAATACATAGATTGAAAACCAACCACAACAAATCCATGAGTACAATTGAACCAGCCTCCATCGTAATTGGCCGTTGAAGGTTTTCGATCTGCTCAATATGATTAATTGACCTCCCAATACCACCATGCATACAAATGATCTTTTTCTCAATTAAAGCAGCCAGGGGCAACCAGTTAAATAATCTGTTTATCCTGTGCCATACCCAGATTCCATCTCGCTCACCCTGTTAAAGTGTTAAGGATAAATGATGACCGTTACTGGGAATGGACAACCTCATAAATAAAAATGCATTTAACAAAACCAATAACACAGTATTACCATTCGCTCTATGCACTCTATACGGAAGCCAAAAAGTGCATTTATATCAGCAGCTTCATGATTCCCACGAATTAGATGAACATTTTGTGGATACTCAACCTACAATATTCAAAGAATTGAAATATACATGGTTAATTGTCCATCCGACACAAGTAAAAACAACTTTCCACACAAAAGGGGAAGACATGAGTAGCATGAGCACCTTTAAAGCTAACAGAAGACAAATGGTTTCCAAGCTGTGTTGACCTCGATCGACATAATCTCCTAAGAAGAGATAATCGATATATCTGATGGTTCAAGCATACAAAATTAGCATGACAATGTACAAAGCATGCGTGTGAGTTCACAAAAAATGCGGATTTACATCATTGAAGGTTTGAAGCAATAGTAGGCCTATTCTGGAATCAAATTTTAGTTTATTTATGGGCAAATGACCAAAAATAGTAACAAGTTTTGACATTTTTATCATTAATAGTAACATTACTTATTTTTTATCATTAATACTAACAACTTTTTATTTTTTTATCAATAATAGTAATGGGTGACCTGTAAACCTGTTTAGCAGGTCACCAACTTTTTAGTTATCAAAAATAGTAACATCTTTTCAGATTTTTATCAATAATAGTAACATATCAAACTAAAAACATAATTTTTTTTATTTTATTAAGTTTTCTAATGTTCCATAAACACAAAAAAAAAAAAAACCAAACTTTTACCCTGAATATTTACGGATAGATAATATTCGATTATTTATTCACAATTATATATAATATGAATGAAAAAAATATTGTGAATCATTTCAATTTTCATTTTTTCCAACAAAAAAACCACGAACCATCTTTTTCTTAGTTTTTCCGAATAAAATAATACAAAGCGTTCCATTTTTTAGTTTTTTCTAATCTAAATGGGTCATAGTTTTTTTATTTAAAAAACAAAAAATCAAAATGAGTCTCAATATTTTTCATTCGTAAAACTATAAAACACAATGAGTCATGGTTTTTCCATTCATAAAAAAACTAAAAAATTAATGGGTCGCAATACTTTTTCACTCGTAGTACTTTTCATTTGGAATAAAAAAATTACAAATTGATCATGTCTTAGATTTTTATAACAAAAAACCATAAATCATTTTGATTTTTCGTACAAAATAATTGCAACTCATTAATTTTTGTGTTTTTAACAACGAAAAAACTATGAATTATTCGAGTTTATAGTTTCGTACAAGTGGTTATGTATCGTTTTAATGGATTACAATATTTTTCATTCGGCAAAACTATAAAGTGGAATAATTCATAGTTTTTCGTTGTTAAAAACACAAAAATAAATGAGTTGCAATTATTTTGTACGAAAAATCAAAATGATTTATCGTTTTTTGTAAAAAAAAATCTAAAAACATGATTGAGTCGTACTTTTTCATTCATAAAAGCTAAAAGTTGTATGGTTAGTAATCAATTTCGTTTGGAATTCACTTAAAAGCTGATCAATTTGTACTTTTTTTATTCCAAATGAATATTACTACGAATGAAAAAGTATTGCAGCTCATTCATTTTTTAGTTTTTCTATGAATGGAAAAATCATGACTAATTGTGGTTTATAATTTTATGAATGAAAGTTGAGACTCATTTTGATTTTTTGTTTTTTAAATATAAAACTATGACCCATTTAGATTGGAAAAAACTAAAAAATAAAACGATTTGTATTATTTTATTCGGAAAAACTAAGAAAATGATGGTTCATAGTTTTTTTGTTGGAAAAAGTGAAAATTGAAATGATTCATAGTATTTTTTCATTCATATTATATATAATTGTGAATAAATAACCGAATATTATCTATCTGTAAATATTCGGAATAAAAATTTGGTTTCTTTTGGTGTTTATGGAATATTAGAAAACTTAATAAAATAAAAAAAATTATGTTTTTAGTTTGATATGTTACTATTATTGATAAAAATCTGAAAAGATGTTACTATTTTTTATAACTAAAAAGTTGCTGACCTGCTAAACAGGTTTACAGGTCACCCATTACTATTATTGATAGAAAAATAAAAAGTTGTTACTATTAATGATAAAAAATAAATAATGTTACTATTAATGATAAAAATGTCAAAACTTGTTACTATTTTTGGTCATTTGCCCTTTATTTATAAAGAAACTAAAGAAATTAGTTAAAATAAGACTTAATGGCATTAAAAAAATAGGGAGGCACATGTATGAACAATGAGGATGCACTAGAAGGATCTCTTACGCTATGTCTCCAGCAGTTGATGGAGATCCATACTCATCAAAAAGCCGCATGAGGTCTCCAAATTGCCCATGCAAATCACCAAATATCTTTATAGGAGCCCTTAGTTGCAGAACACTAGGTTCGCTCGAAAATATTCTTTCAGAACTATCACAAAGATCAGCTATCTCATTGCAATCTAGAAAAAATTGACGACGAACAGGAGGCTTCCAGCCACGAGGTTTCAACAGGTGATCTATCACCTGAAATATCAGAGATAGAACCAGGTTTAGAAAACATTTCAACAATAAATAAAAATAAATAAAAAATACAAAACATAAAACCTGTACGGCATATAAATGGTAAAGATTCATCGAAGAAACAAGTCAATTCCTCATTTTGTCGTGTAATTTTCATTACTTCCCGAAGAAAATATACAGAAACAATATATTCAGTTCATCATGAAACCATTGTCTTTGAAACTTATGTCGAGAAGTGCCATGGACCATTATTTATCTTGACAGAAGTAAACGTTTATATTGTGCTTAACTTGTTAAGGGAAAAATAGAGCAAAGTGGTCCATGGAAATTTAAGAAGGCCTGAACTTTCTGGAAATAAAATGCAACATTTATTCTAGTATGCAAGGAGTACAACAGAATTGCAGACCATGAAAATAACATTTGAGCTTTCAGCCTGCTTCTTAGTTCCATGCTTCCACATGCTACATTGAAAATAGTTTTATATATTTTTATGAACAATCAAGATGTAGCAGAGCAAAATGTGTGTCCATCTGTTCTGAACTTCTGATCATCCATGTATTATTCAAAAACTCAACATGCTGATAATGTGTTATAAGCCTTTCATTTATGTTCAATTTCAATTTCAAATTTTTATATACAGTACACATACATTTACACCGACAGATATAACATTATATACTCTCATAAATAACATAAATCTGAAGTTGTCTACCTTTTTGGGCACACTGTTAATTGACATTTGGCGATCTAAAAGCTTCCTTGCTGCAGTTGCATTTTCTGGGGTTCCATAGCTAACCCTCCTGCCTTCATTTTCAAACTGATCTATTGAGAGCTGTCTGACCATTCCACCTAATGCGCCACCAGTCTCTGCAGCTACTACAACCTGCAAAACCATGAAAATCAGATACATCATGCATGTGCTCAATACAGGAAAGATACTAAAACTCATAAAAAAACATATTAATCCAGCAAGATTTATAATACTAACAGCTCGGTGATGCAATCGTATTCCAGCTGGAGCAGAATTTGTTCCAACATCAGATTCTGGCTTTATCAAGGTGGATATTTGTTTCCCACTAGGAGTAGCCTCCGCCCCACGATCCCTATCTGGCAATTCAACTTCTCCATTTGACTGACGTGCTTTTGCAGCAGCTAGGGTTTTAGCAATAGCCTCAGCTTCTGCTGCTGATGCCTCAACCAAGTATTCAACTCCTTTGCTTAGTCTCCTACATATTAACCATGATATGCTTGACATCAAACATACATAAATACACCTTTCTGCTTATACAAATAAATCAATAATATAAATCAATAATCAAATTGCTAAATACCTTGAGCTCGGGAGCATGGCATTCTCGGTGCTTATATCAGCATATATGTCACCATTTACTGGTGGAGCAACGGGATTCCCCAGTACAACTGCACCATCTGGATCTGCTTCAGAAATCGACTGCATTGTTTTGTCACCAACAAATCCGTACCTTCCAGGTGACCTCCCTAATTGTGCATTGGAGGCCGCAGCTGCAGCTGCTGCATGTGATGCTGCCGATGTCATTTCAGCAGCCGCAAGGTCTTCGGCAACCAAAAGATCATCTAACAATACCCCTGCAATGAAAGTAGCAACCTTAAATATGCAACCATGGTATTAACTATCAATTGAATAACTGACAAACGAAACAATCATAATGTTAAGGTAGAATGCAATTGCTTCTTATAACAGAGAAAAATGATGGATCTTAACAATAAACTATGAACAAAAAATCACACTATATATGTGTTATTGATAGGTATATATTGCTACCAAGTGAAAAGGTTCCAGAAATGATGACTTACTAAGCAATAATATAACCTAAAAGTAAGTTACGAAAATAGTCTCTGGACTGCAGATCTCGTACAATTATATCTTTTCCTTTCCTTTTAGTACAAAGTATATGAAACCAAAGTTGTCCTTTCTCTAGTAAAACCAGCCAAAATACAGTTAGAAGGATCACATGTCAGGCACATGAACATACTAAAAAAAATTCAAATTCACCTTCACCCTCCTCAGATCCATCCCCTATTTTCATCTACTTAGGGTTTTTCTATAGTTTTATAAATTTAACAACAAAAAAATAAATTTGATCAAAACACACATAAAGTTGAAGAATGGATATGCTGAGTTTTTGCCTCCACTAAAACTAAAGAGACCTAATTAAAAAGGTCCAGTGTTAGTCATATATCTCCATAAAAGACATGTTTTGCTTTGAACATATAATTTTAAGAATCAGATTACTGAGAATCCGGAGATCTAAGAACTAGTCATCCAATCACAAAAACTAAAAACTTATAATGTAGGCTCAGGTCTTACCTCCACGTAAACCGCCATAAATGAATATTAAATCACCTACAGCAGCAGCCGCATGCCTACAACGCCTAGTTAATTCAACCGCAGCATCTCCACCAGCCGCATCAGCACTGTATCTACCTGTCCGTGGAGAGGTAACAACAGATTTTGTATCACACCAGACTCCTGCAGCAGTATCAAGAACTGTACGGAAGAGAAATATGAAAATAATTATGAGAAACATGTGATAATATTGTAAAAGTGGATACTGAAATTAAACAACAATGATATCCACCTCCCTCGGTAATTGAATCTCAGAACTTTCTTTCTTTACGAATAATTCAAATAGATAATTATCATTATTGGAAGCAGAAATACTTCCGGGCAACCATTTAAAACTAGACATGCATCTTCTTACCGTCATTCACTTATCAATCTTTAGCACAAAAGGTTTCAGAAGATGCATCTTTATTATAAAATGGTGATAATTTACAAAGCAACATATCTATGACCAGGTCCCAGGAACGGGATACAACAAGACCCAATTTTAGCGCTTCAGAAAGAACATGCAATGGCCAATGGGGAGACATGATATTGTAGTTGTCAGTACTACTATTTTCATTATGTTTCCCCTAGGTTTCAGTTGAACAGAGTTCCATTACGTCATTTGTTTTTTTCCTATTTCCTGGGACTATGAGCCTATCTAGCATGTCACATTTGGTGATTCGTGATTATTTGTTCTTCTAAGTAATGGGGAGAAATTATGCACATCATCCTAGTTGTTATGTACTTACGTAGATGACATTAAGCTCAATGAATTGCAAGTGTCATGTTGTCTTCAGAAAGTGGCAATTCAGAGTTTTGGGCCAACTCAAAAAGAAATTGATCGTTTAAATTGCTAAACACATTGACTTGTGAAGTTATAATATTGGTAATTCATAGGCCAAGGTTTGCTTTATCGCAACGATGTGGGTTTAAAAATACACCAAATCATACCTGCCACACTTGACGAGTCTTCCACCATGCGTCCACCTCCAAGAGCCCCCCCAGAGACATGGAGCCTAGCATTGACAAAGACCTAAAACGACAAATGAACGTTTTTAAGCACCCTGCATGTGTGTGTGTGTGGATGTGTGCAGTTGAGACAAGAACTGTCCACTATAACTAATTTTCAGAAAAAGAACACACGGCTGCATGTTGATAACGAGGAGATGGTGAAACCCCAGGAGCAATTGCCCATTCCCAGCGACCATCTCTGTGTTTTGCAAGCCCATATGCACTTGCCAAAGGCTGCAGATACAAGTATGTAAAGCAAGTCAGATAAATTTCATAGTGAAAGATGGGGGAGGGTCTAACATACCAATAAACGAATATGATGAGATGTGTGCATTAGCGGCAAGCAGTGGATGAGGATATCACCTCCAGTCAGCAAGGTCAAATACTCCAAAAATCAACCTAGGTCACTATGCAGTAATGAATTCAGCTTCAGAACAAAAATTGTTTGGGGTGAAGGAGAGGGCTCCACTTTGGTTTGATGAACAGATGTGCATACTAAACACACTTCATGGTCAAAGCATGGTAAGCAAGGTGTAACCATGGAATTAAGGGTCCAGATGTTTCTTTATTTTCCGGATGTAAATTCTTTTACTTTTCAAGTGTAAAATCAATGAACCTAGAGAAGTACATCGTGCTCGTAAATATGATATGATAATCAGGCATAAGATGTATCATTTCTGAGAGTGACAACTTTGTCTGAGTCTCAAATACATAAGAAGAACAACAACAGCAACAAACCCAGTACTATGTAGTTATAAAACTGATCATCTTTGTTGGTATTGATGTATTTCTGTTGGGCATTCACATTCTAACTGTGTTCCTTTCCACCTAGAATATATAGTTTATGTTAAAACTGTTCAAGGTTGCATGTGTTTACGACCTGTAAACAGTACCCATGGCTGTTGCAGGTAACACAGTCTAACACATAAAGATTACCAGATCATTAATAATCCATATACATAATACATGTATATAATAATTAATATATTACCAATCAAAACACTTTCATCAGAATATCTTGAACAAAAAGAGACCATAATCATATAAATAACAAAACCATGGGTATTCAGAAATCAGAACCAGAGAGTTTGCAATCATAACATATTGCTCACCACACTATTTGCGTCCCGCCCACCACAAAGCAGAAGAAGACCATCAGAGCGTGCACTTGCTGTAGCATACCTGCACCAAAGGAAGAATAAAGCATGAGATCCAGCAAGAAAATGTTACACTGCTTACTGTACAAACACTATCTAAGCCATCCTCCCAAACAAAAAGAACCCAAAAATTGAAAAAAGGAACACTCCCAAAAGGACAAAAAAAAATGTACCAACAAAGTCCAATCTCAGTAATCTGAAGACTAAGTTTGCTTGGAACCAAGCATCTTGGGTAGCGAGTACTTAGCCGCCTATAATCTAGGCAAGATTTTCAATAAGACAAAAAAACTTCTAGAAAAACACCAAGCCTTCGCCTAATATGCCTAAGCATATATTTTTGCACATGAAGTTTTAGGTAGGGTCAAAAGGTTGATGTACCGGAAATCCCAACTAGCCCACGCCAGACAGCCTCAAGCCCATCACGTGAGAGGTATATCGAGCTGACTTAGCGGTTAAGCAACACTGGGAGGTCCAATGGCTTTAAGGGAGCAGTTTTGTCAATCCTCCATCTCGAACCCCTGATCGTAGGGTCAAATTTACCAGTGCCCTTTCCAACTAGGCTACACGCCCGGCAAAGATGCACCCTTGAAGTCATTGCACTCCCAGTGTTGCCTTGCTATTAGTTCAGCTCGATTTACCTCTCACGTGATGGGCTTGAGGCAGTCTGGCGTGGGCCGGTTGGGGTTGCCGGTACATTAACCTTTTGACCCTACCTAAAACTTCATGTGCAAAAATATATGCTTAGGCATATTAGGCGAAGGCTCGGGCCTTGGTGTTTTTCTAGAAGTTTTTTGTCTTATTAAATTTATTGCCTAGATTGTGAGCGGCTAAGTACTCACTACCCAAGATGCTTGGTTCCTAGCAAACTTACTCATCAGATATTCAGATGACTGAGATTAGACTTTGCTGGTACATTTTTTTGTCGTTTTGCTTTAGTTAAGCCACTGCTGGAATCCAACACCATAACTACCTAAATCTGATGAAAAATAAAGAATCATTAATTCAAATTGTCACTGTGTCTGTGGTTATAGAATCCATCAACAGAAACATAACTTCTTTCTGATTATCTTCTCTTTGACACATGGCTTGATATTCTTTCCTAACTGGAAGGTTCAGCAGATCAAAAATTCAAAATATGATGGCTATATAGAGATGCAAAAAGATCAAACAGAATCATAAATCAACTCGAAATCTTAAAACTGGTCATGAAATGAGAATATTATTATATTAATGCCCAGTGGCCAAAAGAAACACTATGAAGGAGTCATAAACTCATAACCTAGAACTTCACAGTCACCAAATAATACATAGAGTAAAAAACAATGTTATTAAAGGCATGCGCCTCTGCGACTAAGTCCCTCAGGCCAGGTCATTTCAGGCTTGGCACCTTTGAGATGTTCGGGAGCGCCTTGTACCACTAGTCTTGGGCGAGTTAAGCGAGGGCCTTGTTTCATACACATCTATTAGGATTTTTAAACATAAAACATAGTTTGCATGGTCAATTATACCCCCAGAAAACATCAAAGGTTGCCTATTAGAAGGTTGACTTCGGCCTTCTAGCTTACCTTTTGCAATATTTGGAACATTTTACTTTGTTTGCGACTACTAACAATTATGGATTGAGGTAGTGTATTTGAAATTATATCTATAATTATACACAATATGCTTTTATTTTGTCTTTACGGTAACATTGTCATGTAAAGTATTTTCTAAATTTTAGTTGGTTCCCTTCGCTCGGACCCTCGCCTTTTTGCGCCTCTCAACTTAGTCCCTAATCAAGGCATGTCGCCTCGAGTGCGACTTCGCTTTTAATAACATTGGTAAAGAAAACATTAGCTTGAATGATTAAATTGAAATGTAAAAGATTGCCTAAAATGCTAAGCATCTAGTTGATACTTAATAGAACAAGTTTTATCAATTATATACCAAGGCTGTAGAATACACAAAATATCATAATTCAATAGGTTCCATAGATGTCTTAGTGAAACATGTGTAATGGATCGTATGGTATCTGGACCAAGACAAACTTTATCCAACAGACGGCAGCCTAAAAGTTCCCAGCATATTCACTTAAGGAAAGATGTGAGAAGCATATTTTTATAAGTTTCTAAAATGAATTCCAATATTTTCTGGGCATCTGGCAGATAAAACAAGAGAGAAATGGTACATGAATGATAGAGAAGGCATGGAGAGAAACTAGAAATTCAAAATGGGGGATAGAGCAATTATATATGGGCCATATCATATATAGAAATTGCTTTGAAGGAGGGACTAACATATAGGTGTTAAGCTGAGTAGATCACCAGATGGTCATGTCGCCTCTATGGAGCCACGGTTCCAAGGGCTCCCATACGTCTTGGTGGGATGTTCAGCTTATATTTATTGTATGAAAACATCCCGTATGTAATTTTGTATGCCCTGATCCGAAATCAATAAGAATATTTCGCTATTGCAGCCATGGACATAGGTCGATCTTGGACTGAATCACATATACTTTGTGTTCTCGTTTTTGTTTTTCCATTCGTACTTTACTTTCCAATTGCCTTATCTCAACAATGGGAAGCTACAGAGGTCATTACCAGAAAGCGACAAGCTTAAGATCAACTTCTAAACCAAGGACTTTCAGCAAAACAATATTCTAATCATGGCCAGACAGTAATCTACAAGGACAAGGATTGTTTCTCATAAGATTATGAAAAATAGTGACTAGAGAGAGTAACCCAGAAGCAGCAGAAGTGTTATCAGGCAACCATATATGAAGAACAAAGAGACATAACCATTAATGCAGCATGCCATAGGAAAATTAGTAGCCATACATGCATGGTGGTGGACCCTCTCCCTCTGGTTCTAATTTCCTCCATTCATATGGTTTTGCAGCTGTATCCAAGGCCCATACATCAGCAAGAGGCCGCTTTCCTGGTGATACAAAATGGTAGGTGTTACATACAGAAGTCAGAAGAGAGGAGAGAACCCAAAATATTCATTTTAAGTGAAACGGTATGCTGGAAGTGGATGAGACTGACCATCATTCCCACCAATTGCCATCAGATATCTTTGCCCTACCAGGGCCATGACATGCCCGTATCGTGGACCAGGGCCAGGACCTTGGACCACCACTCTACAAGAGACAACATTGTGTTTGACTGAGCTTGCTAAACAGTAACTTCCAAGAGGTACAAGTACAAGTAAATAACCAAATACTTCAAATCCAAACCTATGCCACCGAGGTCGTTGTTGTGTTAGGTCAAGAACGTGGAGATCCTCAGCAGACAGACCAGCTGGACCAATTCCACCCTGTGTTTGATTAAACAAACCGTAGGGTTAAACGTAAATATACTAGCAGAAAAAGAAATCTAGATAGAGCACATACATGCAGATGAGTTTATATAACGTTGAATTTATCACACCTGAATAACCACCATTGTGCCCACAGCAGTTGCCACGTGAGCTGCCCTTGGTGTAGGCGGTTCTCCAAAGGGAGTTATTCTGCAAAATTCTTGGTAGCTCAATGGATTGTAAAATAATTGCATTTCATGCCCAAGCATCAATAAATATTATAAAAGGATTTAGAATTTGCTACAATAAAACACCAACCTAGACCATTTATTTGTCAATACATCATAACAGTGCACATCAGCAGTTGCGCCTGATAGACCTGTGATATTGAAAACATACGAAAACAAGCTTTGAGGAGAGTACTCAAATGATCACATGAACGCTCCATTAAGAATGAAATGGTAGAATCTTATCCTATAGTTCTTATCTTAAGTGAAAAGCTAATCATCTCATAGCAAATTTATCATCTGAACAGGAAACCTATATGGTCTCAGAAAGAAACTGAAATATGATGGTCTCAGAAAGAAAAAGCTTCAAACTCACTTGAACCAATTAACATTGAGTTAATGAATGACCTGCTTTAATTAATTCACTCTTTATCCAGAAAAAAAAAAAATTAATATGGGTCCTCATGTAACTGAAACGTTCAAACGCCATGAAATCTACAACCTTCTACGAATCTAGTAGGTCGACACAATTGAAAGAAAACTGAGGTGGTGTTTGGTTTGAAGGATTTAAACAACCCATTTAGGATTTGGATTTAGAAATCCTTCATTATCATGTTTGGATACAGTATTAAAAGATAGGATTTAGCTCATTTAGGATTTTAAATGCACCACTTCTCCACCTTTCATAATCCATCCATACCCCTGAACATTTCAAAATCCTATCATTTCAAAATCCATCATTTTAAATTCATTCAATCCAAACACCACCTGATATTAATACACAACAAAACTTTCATTATTGTGCATTTCTTTTGGCAAAAGTACACAATGAGGAATATTCTGGTTGAAGAAAATGGAGCCAGAAACATACGTATTCCGGCACCTCCTGCCGAGGTCGGAGTCCCAGCGTTGGCGGAGTTGCCCTCAAGAGCTGTTGCACCACCAAAGAGTATAAGCCTTGGCCCCATATAATTAGGTGTTCCTTCCTCCCCTACGGCAGCGACAGCCGTCAAGGTGTGTCCACACCTCGGACCAGGACCATCTTCCTTCTTCTCTAAAATAGCATTCACCAAAGAATAATTAGGCGCATGCCTTGGCCCGCTACCACTTGTCTGCTGAACTTGAGGCTGCAAAGGCTGGGACGAAGAAGCCGAAGAATCCTCCCTGACCGCAGCCGGAGACTCCTCTAGCTGCTCCTCTGATGCACGTCCATTAGTATCAATGTTATCAGTGCTACCGTGATCAGTCTCCAACGACGACGAAATTGACGAATCCACTTCCATCCCTCACCAATTCAAAACCGTTAATTCCTAGATCGGAGCTTGAATTCTCACTGATTCGCATTCCAGATCAACGCCATAACTTCAATTTACACAATACCACCTCCAAGAAACTTCAATTACAAAACCCTAACTTAGATCCTCACAGATTCAATTCGATTACCCCCAACAAAAATCCGAGAAACATGGGAAACTAAATGCTCTTTAGGTTATTGCTTTTCTCTCCTTCTCTTTATCTACCTTTAGGACAAAGGAGAATCTCTTCTACTCTTTCTCTCTCTCACTCTCTATAAATCCATCAAAGATTCTTCTTTTGTCTAGAACCCTAATATCTGCCTCTATCCAACTCAAAGAAATTTTGATTTAGGTTTTCTCACTCTCAAAAAAACTTAAATAAGTAGGATTAAGTGTAATTTGGCATCTTCTTTTTGTCGCTTTAGCCACCGGTACGGAGCGTAAGACGGCGGATGACGGTGGTGAGCGACGGGTGAGGAGATTTAAATGATCGCCGGCTTCGGATTTTTTTGGTTCGACACTTGGGCTGATTATATATATATATTGAACACGGAGCAGAGAGAAAAAATGCTGACGTGGCGCAATATTAGTGGTTAAAATTCAGAAAATTATGGTTGATTTGACACAAGATGATTGGTTAAAATTCCAAAAATTAAGGACGCTGATTTGGTGAAATATGATTTGTTAAAATTCAAAAAATAATGGGACAATATCAGCAATCCTATCAATACTAACAAACCTGCATAAAATAATGAGATATTTATTTACGTATACAAATTACAATTAAACATTAATTATTCAAAATTATTATTTTTATAGTTTTATAAAATAGATATGAATAGTTAATTATTCTAAAATTTTCATTTATAAATATATATATATTTTAGTTAATATAGATTAAAATTTTAGTTATAGATAAAAAAATATTTTATATTTTATTATAATAAACAAAAATATGAAATATATTTTTATATATCTTTTGTTTACTTTTTTAAAATTTAATAATTTTATATAACGTCTAATTTTTAATAAATTTATAAGCAAATGGAAAAAAATTATTAAATATATAGATAAGTATTGATGTGATAACATTTACATTTAGATTTAAATTTTATTTGATGATTCAGTTTAAAAAACATATAAAAGTAGTTTTTTAATCTGAATATATTATAAATTAGGTAACATATGACATTTATTATTTAGAAAAAATTATGTGCTAGCTTACTTTTTTTACTACGAGTCATTTTTATCGTCTCGTCTATTGGGTCAAAACTGTGTCATCCCTAATTCAAACATCAGAAAAAACGTCAAATTGATATTTTCTTTTTACATTTGAAGTTTCTCATTATTTTGTGTTGCTTATGTATTAATGTTTGAAAATTAACACATGTTTTAATATTTTTTCAGTATACCATGAATAACAATGAAGATCTCCGTTAATAATTAAGCGATAATGTTTTAAATAAATTTTTAGCCAATGAGATATGTTATTTGCCGTTTAAATGTTCAATGTGATTTTATTAATATTTATTAAATTTTTTTATGATAACTGTTTTTGTCTGATAACATTTTACTAATTGGTTTAAATAAATTGTTATTTAAAATTATGTTAGACGATATTGTAAGTAATAATATGCAAATACGTGTTTGTATATTAGTTGATGGAAAAATGATGAGTTTTCATTTTATTGTAAATTATTTTTCTTTTCCTATATACTTCATTTTTATACACGATTTTTTAAAAACTAAAATTAGTCTTTTGATCAACTCACATGTATTAAACTAGATCTGTATAGACTTCCAATATAATTATGTGTAATAATTAATATTCATGATTAATATAACTAACATTTTTTTCGCAAAAAATGTATTACTTAAAAAAATAATTTTTTGTTGTGTCATCAATTAATTATAAATACCAGCGGGGTTTAGCCCATTTGATATGAGAGGTGACGTGTAAGTGATGGATCACGGGTTCGACTCCCGTCGGAGACAAGTTAGAATTTAGGCAGTGGAAGTAACTTCTGAAGTACCCATTTGGGGCAAAATGGTAGTTTAGGAATATGAGTAGGTTAATTTGTCGTTCAAAAAAATTAATTATAAATATTAATTTCATCACACATCACTCGAGCAACGCACGGGTATTCAGCTAGTTGGTGGTGACGAGGAGGAGAGGATTTTTCAAATCATAAACTTAAAAGAGTTAAGGCACGGGGACTAATACAATCTTTTAACAACGATGGTGATTCGTAGGCGAATAATGTTTTTGGGTTAATTGCTTGAAATAATAATTTTTTTTTCTTACCGTAGCAATCAATTTTATTTTAACTATTTATTGTATTTTACTCATGATTTATTAGGTTGCACTTAGTTGTTGAAAATTTCTAAAATTTCCATTTGATATTTTTAAAAAATGAAAATTTGTTTACTTAACAGCAATTTCATAAATTTTCATTTTACTTTTTAAAATACTATTTTTTATATTATTTCTCTTATTTTTCTATTAAATACTCTGTATTTCTTAATTATACTCACTTTCTCTCTCATGTTTTTCTATCACTCATCCTATTTTTCTTATTTTATAATCACCATCTTATTTTTCTTAAAATTAAAACTTTATAATCTAAACATATTTTCACTTTTTATGAAAACCTCATTTTTTCTGAAAACTATAACTTGAAAACTGAAATTAAAAAATGACTAGTTTTTGTTAACTAAATGCAACCTTAGCTTTTAAGAAAATTTCATACCTAAAACATATTTGCAGCTGATATGTTACCGGTTTCTCCTTCAAAATTGCCACCTCATATGCCACATCAACAAATAATTATGACATGGAAAAATTTTAATGTTAATAATTAAATGTATTAAGTTTATTGATATTCACCTTTTTAAATTCAAAATCCAAAGAAACTCGTCATCTTTCATCTCTTCCAAAGAAATGGTTTTGAAGTCAGCACAAATAGTTCCAACCCATTCTCCACCACCATGGATCGTCCCTTTCTCCGATCATCGATTCCAAGTTTAGATCTTTTGTGATCAGTTACCCACTTTGAAGCCTAAGCCACCAAACAAAGGACGAAAAAAAAATTGGAACCAACAAAGCCCTAAGCAATTGTTGATTTCTAGAACGAATGAGATCTATAGCAAATGGATTTTGAGAGGAAGAGAAGAATATCGATTTTTGGAATGAAGGAGATCTGGAACAACGAAGACTAAGACACCGTTGTTGTTTCCGGCCACCGCCGTCGTAGATCTAGAACCAACAAATGATATAGGAGTATCAATTTCAGCCAACGTGGATCTAAAGAGAAACTGTCATAGATCAATGACGGTAAGCGGCTTCTTCTCGTGCTTTTTTTTATTTTGGGAGTTTTTGTATTTTGGGCACTTGTTATCTAGCTTCTGGTTTGTTTGAAGATTTATACAGTTTTAAACAAAAAAAACATTCAAATTTTGTTCATCATATACTAAAATCTTTTTAATAAAAAAACACATATCTAAGTATAACATCACATATTTAAATATTATACATAGATAATTTATTCTATATGAATACAACAATAACAAATTAACTACTACTACAATAACAATATTCTACATAGATACAAAATAGTTACAATCATTTATGTATAGAATATTATTTTTTATATAGACAATCGTATATTCAAAATAAAAATACAAACCAAATCCACATAGAATACATAAAGGCGCAGAACCATCAAAGAACAAACATTTAGGAACCAGAAACCCCGAAAAACAAATAAACATAATATATGTAAAATATCATGTATTTTATGTAGAGTATCATGTATTCTATGTAGAACGTCGCTTAGAATGTCAAACATCATATATTCTACATAGAGTATCGTAGACGAACTGATAAAAAAAGATTTCATTTACACATTTTATCAAACACTTGATATGCAACTCATATAAAATATACAAAAAAAAAAACATCTTTAAACAAAAAAAAAACCATTCAAAACTTGTGAATCATAAACAAAAACTTTTTTAACAAAAAAGAATCTAATAACTATTACATTCATTCTAGATCTATATCTTACAAATAATCTTCATTTCTTGACCGTCGAACTTCCAAATCTTCATTTTCTTGATCATCCGACTTACAAAATCGTGAGAGATATAAATGAAGGGGTTGTTGTAGGCGGCGACGGCGGGTGCGGCGGCCGGATTGAGAGTGGAGTGGTAGCTTGGAGTCTTGAGAAAGTGAGAGAAAGGAAAAAAAAAGTCAAAAATTTTTAGGGTTACAAATGAATGGGCAAAATTTTTAAGGTTATAAATAGGAGAGATAATTTTTTTCTCAAAACTGCTTTTTAATTCTTTGGTACTCATAAATATATAAGTTCTTCCAAAAAGCCATCTATATATATATAATGTATATAATTTATTTATTAAACATATCCACCTAATAATAATAAACTAGTTCTATTAAAGTCTTACCATTGATAAATATATAGATTGAAACATTTCAAAATTACAGAAAATGAAATTTTTTTTGTTTTTTTTTATTGAACATTCAAATTTAAGGATAAAACTAGGCATTTCCTTTTAATATGTTATTTAATGGTATCATTAAAAATCTTATAAATTTGTGACAAATGAAATCTTTCATTTTCAGAAAAAGCAATTATATTTTCTTTTAACACTTGAGTTCATAAACTAGTAATATTACAAAAAAGGAAAGAGCGACATTGAATGGACAATATATTTTTACAATATATAATTTAACTAGTTTATAACCCACGTATTACGTGGATATTTTTAATTAAATTTATCTATATAAAATGTACATGAGTAAAAATAAAAACATACAAAAATAATAATTGTGTTTATTTTTTATTATTTACAGATTAAAAAATAGAGTATATTTATCTTTTTTAAAAATATTAAATTGTATTTATCTTTTATTTTTTATAAGTTGTAATTATCTTTTTGGTGACGTAGAGGCGACACGTGAAATTATCCTTTATTATACATAATAATAATAATAATATCCACAAATAATTCAAATTATTACATTTGGATCTAATTATGATTATTATGGATAATAATGATAGATATTTATTTTAGGTAAACATTAATTTTAAATGTTACAAAATCTAATTTATTACTAATTAATTAATTAAAAAGATAAAGTCAAAATTTAGTGCAATTAAGTTAAGGTGTTAAATTTGAAAAAAGAGGTGGAAAAATAAAAAAATTTTGTATTGTAGAAGTGACATGTGACATGAATTGTTTTGTTTTATTATAATACATAGGTTAATCAACCCATGTCTTACATTGGTTGATTTAGAAAATACATATTTTTTTATATTTTAATAAATTATTATAAAATTTATATATAATTAAAATAAAAAAAATTGAAAGCTAGTTAAATTAAAGACAAAAAAAATACTTAGTTGTTTGATATTAAATAAAAAAATATTATTATATTGTATTATTAAAAACAGATAATATGTGTTTGCAAAAAATGTTTCTTTTAATTTTTATTAACTTCAAATATGAAATATCAATGTAAGAAACAAAAAACTTCAATTGTGTGAATATGTATATATTTTGAAAATGATAAAATATAAAAATGGAATATCTGAAAATCAACAATCAAAATTTATCATATTCACAATTGAAGTTTTATCAATTAAATTTTAAATCTTGTTAGCAAAATAATTAACAAAATATTTTAACTTTATTTACTACACTTCTACATTTAAATCCAAATTTTCACATTTGAATTTAACAATGATCATTAAGGATAATACTGATACATATTTATTTTAGGTAAATATTAATTCATTAATGAAAAATTGAAATCAAAATTTAATGTAATTAAGTTAAGGTGGTAAATTTGGAAAATGAATTAAAAAATGGCATAGGTATAATTATTGATTTTAATTAAGGGTATAAGAGACATTTCATAAATAATTATGAGTTGTCATTAATCTGGACCATTGATTTCTTTCCATCCAATGGTCTAGAAACTCCAAGTGATTTTCTTATTATATATAGTATAGATTCAAAACCTGAGTGTGTTTTTGTGTGTAATCAGATTCCAGCAGAAACCATATATAGCAATCAAGAAGCCAAGAATCAGAGATTGTTCCCAAGTTCATTATCAATTTCCTTCTTTGAGTTCAAGTAAGTTTGAGCTCCAATTCGCGAACATTATGTTGTTACTTGGTATTTTATAAGTGAATTGAGGTTATATGTGTTACTGAGTAAATTGGAGATAATTCACTTGGGTAAAATCGATCTGAGTTTGGGTTGGGGATGATTCCCCTGAGTTATGGAAGAAACAGGGGCGGATTGGTTCTGTTCATACGTGAGCACGGCCGCGGTTCCATGATCGCGGACCGTGATGTTCTTGAGATGAGCCCGAGCCGCGTTGCCCTGGGCGTGATGGGTCGCTGGCGGTTCGGATTGAGCGTGGGTCGTGTTGTGATTAGGGGTGTCCACGGTTCGGTTCGGTTAGTAGCTAACATGTGAACCGTATTTTCGGTTCCGATTACCCGATCATCGGTTACCCGTTAGAAGCCGGTTACCCGCGGTTCGGTTCATGGTTACCCGTCATATGCTTAAAAACAAATAAAATTATAGAATTATATCATTTTTAAGCAAAAATTCTTTTTAAGTTCAAAGTTATAGTAAACTATTTAATTATAAATCTTAAAAGTTACACTAAATTTATCTAATAAAACAATTAAAATAAAAAATTAGTTGAAAATTTAGTATTTAACGTTTTAGATTGTCTAAATGAATGTATAAATAAAGCTACTAACTTGTATATATATAATCGGTTCGGTTCGGTTATCCACGATTTTTCAAAAATGAAAACCTAAACCGCCCCGTGATGTTTCGGTTTTGGTTTTTTCGGTTTCGGATCAAGCGGTTTAAGCGGTTTGGCTCGGTTTCGTGGGTTGACTGTACCAAATAGTTTATAACCCACGTATTACGTGGATATTTTTAATTAAATTTATTTATATAAAATGTATATGAGTAAAAATAAAAACATATAAAAATAATAATTGTGTTTATTTTCTATCAATTACAGATTAAAAAATAGAGTATATTTATCTTTTTTAAAAATATTAAATTGTATTTATCTTTTATTTTTTATAAGTTGTAATTATCTTTTTGGTGAACGTAGAGGTGACACGTGACATTTGATGTTTTCCTTTATTATACATAATAATAATAATTTTCACAACTAATTCAAATTATTACATTTAGATCTAATCATGATTATCATAGATAATAATGATAGATATTTGTTTTAGGTAAACAGTAGTTTTAAATGATACAAAATCTAATTTATTACTAATTAATTAATGAAAAATTGTGCAACGGTTTTTAAAACTTCAATTGTGTGAATGTGTATATATTTTGAATATGATAAAATATAAAAATGGAATATCTGAAAATCAACAATTAAAATTTATCATATTCACAATTGAAGTTTTATCAATTAAATTTTAAATCTTGTTAGCAAAATAATTAACAAAAAAATTTTAACTTTATTTACTACACTTCTACATTTAAATCCAAATTTTTACATTTGAATTTAACTATGATCATTAAGGATAATAATGATACATATTTATTTTAGGTAAATATTAATTCATTAATGAAAAATTAAAATCAAAATTTAATGTAATTAAGTTAAGGTGGTAAATTTGGAAAATGAACTAAAAAATAGCATAGGTATAATTATTGATTTTAATTAAGGGTATAAGAGACATTTCATAAATAATTAGGAGTTATCATTAATCTGGACCATTGATTTCTTTCCATCCAATGGTCTAGAAACCCCAACTGATTTTCTTATTATATATAGTAAAGATTGGATTTTAAAATGTGTAACCTTTCTAATTATTAGCAAACAATTTTATCACGATAATGCCTTTATATGCTTGGATTTTTATTTCAAAACATTTATTAATTATATCTTTAATGAAAACATCTCAAATGTATTTGTTTCCATGTTCATTTTAAGTTACATATGCTCTAATATGATTAGTTTTTTCTTCTATATCCTTTCATATATTAACCTTCTTTTTTAAAGTAAATCCGAAAAACCATCCACATATTGTGTTAAACACATTATATATACAACCAAAAAAATACTTCTAATTAAGTCATATATATATATATATATATATATATATATATATATATATATAGGGGTGGGTTCAATAGAAAACCACTATGCACCTGAAAACTATGGAAACCTACGCATACCATCCGATTGGGTGCATTTCATGAAAAACACGGTGGCATGATCGTAAATAAGGTGATGCATCACGCGGGAAATTTGATGCATCACGCCGGATTTTGATGCATCACGCGGGGAATTTGATGCGCTTGTGGTGGTCCAGTGCAGTTTCACAAGTTTTTCAGATGTATTGTGGTTTTTCATTGAACCTCCCTATATATATATATATATATATATATATATATATATATATATATATATATATATATGGAATGATTTTTCTAAGAACCTAAATATTTGTGAGAACCTAAGAACCATTTGGGACCATTAGATCAAGAAGATCTATGACTCAAAATTGTCAAATGACATTTTTGTAATTATTTAGACATTTTATCAAACACTTGGTATGCAACTGAAACAAAAAAAGAAGATTTCATTTAGACATTTTATCAAACACTTGGTATGCAACTGATATAAAATATACCAAAAACACATTTTTAAACAAAAACAAAAATCATTAATCTTTTGAATCATAAACAAAAACTTTTTTAATAAAAATATCTAATAACTATTACATTTATTTTACAAATAATCTTCATTTCTTGACCATCTGACTTCTAAATCGTCATTTTTTGACCATCCGACATCCAAAATCGTGAGAGATATAAAGGGGGAAGAAAGAGATCATCGTGGCTTCGAGATAGTGGTAGCGTCGATGGCGGCGACAGCGGAAGTTCGGCGGCGACGGTGGCATGATGGCGGCGGGGTTAATCAAATTTCTAGGGTTAAGAGAGAAAGAAAGAGATGAGAAATGACAAAGTTTTTTAGTAGGGTTGAAATGAAAGTGGATGAAGAAAAAAGAAAATATATAAATACAAGAGATCAATTTTTTTTTCCAAAACCACCCTTTAGTTCTTAGGTTCTTAGAAGAACTCATCTATGATGGGATCCATTGTGAACAAGTTATTCGTTGTGAACAAATAAAAAAATACATATAATCATTCATATATATCAACAAGTGTTTGTAATATGATTCATATGATTCAAAAGGTTCATAGAAGTGTCTATTTAAGATTCAGAACATTCAAAAGGTTCATAGTACGTAGTTTTTATAACAAGATGCATAAGATTCAACAAGATTCATGAGATTCGACAAATTAATTGGATTCAATAAAATCCATAGGATCCAATAAGATTAATGAGTTAATAGAAGGGTTCGGTAGTATTTTCAACAAGATTCATAAGATTCAAAAGCTATTTTATGGTTGTTCACAATGTTCACAACGAATAGAGTGTTCACAAAAGATCCTTAGTCTATGTATGTATGTATATATAAATATATGTATGTATGTGTGTATATATATATATATATATATATATATATATATATATATATATATATATATATATATATATATATATATATATATATATATATATATATATATATATAGGGGTGAGTTCAATGGAAAACCACTATGCACCAGAAAACTGTGGAAACCTACGTATACCGTCCGATTTGGTGCATTTCATGAAAAACGCGGTGCAATGATCGTAAATAAGGTGATGCATCACACAGGAAATTTGATGCATCACGCGGGATTTTGATGCATCACGCGGGGAATTTGATGCATTTGTGGTGGTGCGGTGCGGTTTTCACAAGTTTTCAGGTGCATTGTGGTTTTCCATTAAACCCACCTCTATATATATATATATATATAGACTAAGGATCTTTTGTGAACACTTTATTCTTTGTGAACATTGTGAACAACCATAAAATAGCTTTTGAATCTTATGAATCTTGTTGAAAATACTACCGAACCCTTCTATTAACTCATTAATCTCATTGGATCCTATGGATTTTATTGAATCCAATTAAGTTGTCGAATCTCATGAATCTTGTTGAATCTTATGCATCTTGTGCATCTTGTTATAAAAACTACGTACTATGAACCTTTTGAATGTTCTGAATCTTAAATAGACACTTCTATGAACCTTTTGAATCATATGAATCATATTACAAACACTTGTTGATATATATGAATGATTATATGTATTTTTTTTATTTGTTCACAACGTTCACAACGAATAACTTGTTCACAATGGATCCCATCCCTATATATATATATATATATATATATATATATATATATATATATATATATATATATATATATATATATATATATATATATATATATATATAGGGTTGGGATCATTGCAGAACCTTAATTTAGTGTAAACTATAGAACCAATCTAAATCATTGGATAATTATATAACACTAGGGATAAGATGGTAATTATGCAATTAACATTGAATTAATAGTAGCCTACCAAGTTTGACTGCCCACTTTTGACCATTATTTTGGTTCTGTTAATTTTGAATGTACATGCAGTGTTGCATCGACGTTGAATTATATCGGTCATGCTACATTGCATCGTGGTCTGAATAATTTTTTTTTTACGAAAAATAAACACGTAAAATTTTTTCTAAAAAAAATATGTCATTACTGTTCCCATTAAATCAACCAACTTTTGACTGCTAATTTTGACCATTATTTTGGTTCTGTTAAATTTGAATGTACATGTAGTGTTGCATCGACGTTGAATTATATCGGTCATGCTACATTGCATCGTGGTCTGAATAATTTATTTATTTTTTTACGAAAAATAAACACGTAAATTTTTTTGAAAAAAATATGTCATTACTGTTCCCATTAAATCAACCAACTTTTAACTACTAATTTTGACCATTATTTTGGTTCTGTTAGTTTTGAATGTACATGCAGTGTTGCATCGACGTTTAATTATATCGGTCATGCTACATTGCATCGTTGTCTGAATCATTTTCTTTTACGAAAAATAAACACGTAAATTTTTTGAAAAAAATATGTCATTACTGTTCCCATTAAATCAACCAACTTTTAACTACTAATTTTGACCATTATTTTGGTTCTGTTAATTTTGAATGTACATGCAGTGTTGCATCGACGTTGAATTATATCGGTCATGCTACATTGCATCGTGGTCTGAATAATTTTTTTTTACAAAAAATAAACGCGTAAATTTTTTTCGAAAAAAATATGTCATTACTGTTCCCATTAAATCAACCAACTTTTGACTACTAATTTTGACCATTATTTTGGTTCTGTTAATTTTGAATGTACATGCAGTGTTGCATCGACGTTGAATATACGATATCAAGTGTTCATTCGACATTGAATGATACCGGCCATGCTACATTGCATGGTGGTCTGGGTAATTTTTTTTCGAAAAATAAACACGTAAAATTTTTTCAAAAAAAATATATCATGACCGGTCTCGTTTTAAAGAGTATAAAATTCTCGTTTTTATGGTATAATTTCTTTGATTTAACAATTAATCATATTAATGTTATTTTAATTTAAAGAAAAAAGATATTTATTTTACTAATGCCAATCTTTTTGCTATTTTCAATCTATTCCTTTTTTACCCCTGAATTAAATAATCACTAATGTCAATCTTTTTTTCACTAATTCCAAACTTTATGGTTTTAATCAAGACCATTAGATTAATCTAATCTATGGACGATATTGGTTCTACGGTTCTGCACTAAATTTAGGTTCTGCAATGATCTCATCTCTCTCTCTCTCTCTCTCTGTGTGTATATATATATATATATATATATAGACACGCACACATACATTTCAAATTTAAAAAAAAAAAATGTCTTCATCTTCAGAGTTAATAGAATTTATCGTGGAAGCGGTTAACGTTTTCTCACAACCTGCTCGGACCATTTTATTATTTGTAAAAAAATGAAAAAGGTGAACATTCATCTCAACTTGATCCGGTTGATGATTTTGGAAACGAATATTCGGACCAAGACTACTTGTAAAAAATACAATACAGCTTGTAAAAAATCGCACATAAACACACACTAAAATTATGTGAAACGGGCATGTTCACATGAACTGCATTGTTGTGAACGTACGTTCACACTAAACATGTTCACATATATTTTTTCACGTTCACATGTCTTTTATGATGCTAGAAAGTGTGAATTTATGCAATTTTTTTACAAATAGCCTTATATTATTTGTATCCAAATGAATATGAAAAAAACTTAAATTTTTTTCAGAAAATATTCAATTCTGAAACCCGTGTGTTCACAGGTACTCAGAGTACTCACTTGAACCCCAATATATATATATATATATATATATATATATATATATATATATATATATATATATATATATATATATATATATAGGGGTTGGTTCAATGGAAAACGTATATTTGCATCGGAAAACCCGGGAACCACTTTATAGTCATTGGATCAGGTGATGCATCACGCTGAAAGTCGATTCATTACGCGGGAATTTGATGCATCACGCGGGAATTGTGACACATTTGTGGTGGTGCATGTAGGTTTTCCGATGCATGTTGGTTTTCCATTGAACCCCCCTCTCTATATATATACATATACACACATATATATATGTATGTATATATACACACACACATGGAGGAGATCTATTGTTAACAACTTATTTATTGTGAACATTGTGAAGCAATACATTTATGAAAAACAACATCTTAAATCAAAAATTAAAAAAGTTTTAAAAATAAAATAAAGGGCAAATTGGGAAACACAAAAATGAAATACTACGTGTGCATCCGTAGAATATAGGCAACAAATAAGCAGTTTCTAAGATAAAGGAAATGGATTTTGAAAATCCATTAAAACAATCGTAGGAAACCATTTAAAATATTCATTTATTTATCGCATGCCATGCAATTTACATTTAAAAAGAATTGAATCCTTTGAATCCCAGATAGCACTTGCTTAATTGAATCTTTTGAAATTGAAACATCTTTTGAATCCAATATATGTCAGTTCGCAATGAAATTTTGAATCCGATGAATGTTGAAGCATTTCTTGAATCTGATGTTACGTGAATCAATGAAACTGAAGCATCTCTTGCATCCAATATATGTCGGTTCGCAATGATATTTTGAATCCGATGAATGTCGAAGCATCTCTTGAATCCTTTGAAACCGAAGCATCTCTTGAATTTGATGAACGTCGGTCCGCAATATATTTTTTGAAACATCTTTTGAATCCAAAATATGTTCAGTTCGCAATGATATTTTGAATCCGATGAATGTCGAAGCATCTCTTGAATCCTTTGAAACCGAAGCATCTCTTGAATTTGATGAACGTCGGTCCGCAATATATTTTTTGAAACGTATTTTGAATCCAATATATGTTTAGTTCGCAATGATATTTTGAATCCGATGAATGTTGAAGCATCTCTTGAATCCTTTGAAACCGAAGCATCTCTTGAATTTGATAAACGTCGGTCCGCAATATATTTTTTGAAACATCTTTTGAATCCAATATATGTTCAGTTCGGAATGATATTTTGAATCTGATGAATGTCGAAGCATCTCTTTAATCCTTTGAAACCGAAGATATGTGATTCTCGAACAGTAACAAAATCCTAATGACTTGGTCGAACAAAATAATCACAATATAAACAATCGCTATGATACGAAATCAATACAATAAAAACTTCGCTGCTGGATTAAACCCGCCGGAGAAGATGAACAAAGGTGACCGAAGATAGTCAATTAATTAAGATAATTAGCTAGAAATCGTTGTATTCTTGTTCACAATATTCATCTTATTATAAGATGAATCATTCGTGTGAAAGAAATCTCGTCTACGACCGTCAAAATTATAATTGACTACCAATCTTCCATGTGATCATCAAAAAGAAACCGTTGGTTTGTTGTTTACTAGATTTCCCTTATCACTCGGACATCTTGTTGGACGGTTAATTGGATGCTTCTAATTTCATTAATTATGTAATTTATTATGGACTAAATTACCCTTAAAATAATAATTTAACAAAATATGGATGATGCGTACTTGTCAATATTTAGTTGGTTCACAATGTTCACAATATTTAACTTGTTCACAAATGATCTTCTGTCTCTCTCTCTCTCTCTTTTATATATATATATATATATATATATATATATATATATATATATATATATATATATATATATATATATATATTGAAACGAAGTTGGAAATGGATTGACATTCAAATGTTGATGCTTAGTTTGTTGATGCCAATGCTGAGGCCCGAGGGGATGGGACTGTGTGCGCCCAATGCCATGCTCCGTACCACACACCGATGTCATGCCCACTCCCTTGGGCCTAATAATCCAAGAAATACTTATATTCAATTCCATATCATAATAATTAATTGACACTCTAGTAATCACAACTTGGCAATTTAACCCTTTACAATATCACATATTGCATTTATGTCCCTATTAACTTAAGCTTATTTAAATATCATCTAATAACTAATTAAACCTTCCACAATGATGTCCAATATCATACATTCTCGTTTGATTGCACACTAGCTTGTTCGTTGATTGCAACACCCAGATATTTATTAGGTAAACTTTGATTATATTAAAGAGTTATGAGTTACATGGGTAATAAATAGGGAAAATTATATATGCAAAACCATCAAAGCATAAAAAATTTTCGATTAAGTCTTCATTTCATTTTTTTTTCTCTGATAAGTTCTCAAATTGCTTAAACCTTTTAAATTCACTCATTAACCTATTATAGCATGTTAACATGCTTAAACCTATTTTTGCAAAAACTATCAAACTATAAATTCGATTATGTCCACCACTGATTTTGTTGTTGTTGTTGTTGTTATTATTCATAATCTTTTAATTGTAATAAAATTATTTTGCGATATTTTTTTTATTAAGATTTAAAATTATGTTTTTATATTTACTTTGGATATTTATTTATGTTTATATTACAATTATATGATATATCATTCTTTATTTATGATTATTATATGAAATCTTTTGATTTTCAACTTTTCGATAAAATAAACGAATTATTTTTTACAAACTTTTAAAAACGAAGATGTTTTCCGATTTAATTTCTCAATCATAAATAAATCGTTGTAGCAATTTTCGTTTGTAAAAACGGAATAGCTTACAAAATGTTCTGTTTCAAAAATTGAAAATCCATTGGTAATAGTTTGTCATTTGGAAATTTTTAAGAAATTACGATAATACATTCTGTTTTCCAAAAGAAAATAAGTACACCATTTATTTACAATCAAAACTTAAAAGTGGATGAGTTTGTCATTTTTTTAGATCGGAAAAAAATAAAAATTGTAATAGCTATAGCTATAGCTATTTTAGTTAAGGATTCATCGTTTTTTTGGATCGTAAATAATTAGTTGTACCAATTTTTGTTTGGATAAATGAAATGAGATGTAGTTTTACACAAACAACAAAGAATAATTTAAAAACCGGAATGAATAATACTTTTATTCATACAAAATAATTAAAAATTTAATTGAAGTTTATTTCGTTCGGAAAATTAAAAATCGAATTGGAACCGATCGAAAAAATTCAGAATAGTTCGTATTCTTTTATCGAAAATTAGAAACTCAAAAGAGTAAATATGATAATACTAAATAAACAATGATATGATATATAATCATTAATAAATAATCGTAATATAAAAGTAAATAGATAATCCAAAGTAAATCTAAAAAGTAATTTTATTTCTTACAAAAATTTTAAAATCATAGATAAATAATCTTAAATGTAATTAATAAATGTTCAACAACAACAACAACAACAATATAATAATTACAAAATGAATGAGAGACTTAATTGAAAAGTTTTATACTTTGATGTTTTTTACAAAAAAGATTAAGGACGGTAACCTGTTTTGCAGGTTGCAAGTTATCTTTAGACTGATTCTATGAGTTTTAATTGGTTTAGAGTTTTATTAGAAAAAAATGAAAGGGGACTTAATCGATTTTTTTGGTACTTTTAAGGTTTTTTCTTTTGCATAATTTTCTCTAATAAATATTAATAACTGATTTTCATTTAAATGAATATGAAATTCAACTCAAGAGTTGATACTTGAATTACAAGTATTATGATTAATAGTATACTAATTATAAAATTGAATATAATTGCCTTTAATATTACAATTTGGCTAAAAGGGTAATATAGTTTATAATCTGAAAGTATAATATGGGGGTGTATTTTGAGCAAGTGATATGTGGAAGGGGTGTAGGTTACAAACTTGTCAAACCCACGCCCCTCAAACCCTCAAAACCTTGAAATGCAAGGGGTTTAATCCCCGTTTTTAATTGTCATTTGAAAGAAAAAAGAGGAGGAAAAAAAGAAGAAGATAGTAGAATGTTGGATGTGGTTATCAAAGCTTGAAGGATTGGACAAAATTTAAGTTGTTTTGAGCTTTAATCTTAAGGTATAACTCTTTTCATTTCTTTCTTTTCATTTTGATTCATTTGTTGAAGATAAAATTCAAATGAGTTTATTTTGGTTGGGTTACTTTTGGCTCCAATCTCACTGGAAGATTGAAATATATGGTTTGATGATACATTTGAGCCATGATTATGTAGTTGTATAAGTTAGTTGTAATGAGTTTGAGCTAAAACTCAGATTGACATTCAAATGATTTCTATGGATCAGCAGTATTGAATATAGTTGTTTCAAATTTTCCTGAAAGCTCTAAATGAGCTCAAAAGTGTTTGTGTGTGTGTGTGTATGTATGTATTGGTGTTGATCACAAATGATGAAACTGATTGGAATTGAGTTTTGATAGTTGGAGTATAAAGACCTGTCACATTTAATGTAGGTATGTGGTCAACTCGACGAGTCACCCTTAGTTCAGTTGGAATTTGTTAGGCAGGCTGCATCGACTTAACGACTCGCCTCTTGTGAGTCATTGAGTCAAATCTTATTGTCCAAATTTTGTGTTTTGAGCCTCGGGACCACATGCCAAGATCTAATATCTATTTTCCCTTCTAGTGGAGTGGTATAAAGGGTTCCAAAGTTAAAATGTAAACTTGGGTTCCATAGGGTGTCAGAATCCGAGGTGTTGGTTTAAATACCCGCAACCAAGTCCAACAACCTTTTGGTTATAATTAAGGGGCTTTTGGACTTATGAACGTACTATATAAACCTTATATAGGTAATTTGTGTTGTTGAAGCTCATCCGACGTGACTTGGTCTTGTGTTGACATTTGTTGCTTAGGTTGAAGAACCATGATTTACCTATGTTGACCATTGTGAGTTTTGGTATTAATTTTTGCACTAAAGTATGTGTTGTTGTAAATCTTACTTACTATCTAAATCTTGAAGCACCAATGTCCCTACTTGTGCTAATTACATGGATAAATCATTTTTATTGCTGTTGATAATTGATATCTTACTTCATTAATGTTTATAAAAATGCATTTGCGTGGATATTCAGGTATTGTCCTCAAGTTATGTGACCGGGACTTGACTCCTAAATTATGGAAATGAGTAATCATGACTCTAAGTTATAGGTAAAGCCTAATGTTCCGAAGTTAAGCAATTAGGTGCATATCTTAGAACTGTGAGTAGGAGACGTTGCTTAAAGTTACGGATGAAGCTTATTCTATATTTATTCTTGCACTGTCTTAATTGGCTACTTGTTCATTCACTACATTACTATATGAACAATTATCTAGTAACTCACTATACAACTTTGTTGTTTAACCTTTTCAGGTGTAGGCAAGGGTAAGAATCACGCCTCGTCTCGATCGTAGTTATTGTTGGAGCTTGCTTACAGCTCCTCTACTTTGGATACATGTGGAAGGACATAGTTCCTAACCACGAACATGTATATGTGTTGTATAGACAATTAACCCAAGTTATTTCCATTCCATGATTTATTGTGTTTGTAAACAAAGGGTTTGGAATCACGATGCTTTATTATATAAGTGGAAGTTTTAATTTTACCATATTTTTGCAAGTATTGTTATGTAAGTATTATTGTAATTATACGTGAACCATTTGTATTAGTTGTGAGGATGTTTAACTCACGCTCGTTGGTGTGACCTTTCGATGAATTATGACGTCAGCTATAATGTTCAGTGATGTCATTTCTGCACACATATATCCAACAAACTCTTGCTTGTGTAGGATGACATAACCTTTGCCAATATACCTGAATAGGCATCTAGCTAGACATTTCGACAATCGTTGTTATAAAGCTTTCTTATTCCTATTTGGGCATTCTTGACGAAACAATTCATAAAGAAACTTATAATTGATCATCCATTGCATCACGACATTTCAATATGAATACTAGACATGAAGTACTCATTAGACACTGTGAACTGTAACAGACAAAATAGACTATATCAGTACTGTCCAAGCATGACCATGTATTTTTGTCAACATGGATCGTCGAAAGGCCTAGAAACATCTTTCATTAGTGAAGGATGTACAAATCTCATTTTACTGTTTAGGCTTCTAGTCACGGCTTCCACAAAATATGACAAATCTTTATGGTTGTCCAAATACGAAACAACGTTCGATTGAGTCAAGACTAGTGTTCCTCACGCTAGATTACGTAAACATCTCCAAATCTTTATAGCATTAACTTTTTTCAAAGTTTAAATTAAGTTTATATGTAATATATAATTCTGTTATCTAGAGGAGTTTAATATTTATTTAAAATAAAAGTTTTTAAGTTGTTTTATGTAAAGAAGTAATCTCACATAATATAATTAGTAAAGTTAACAATGTCAGACATCCCATATTATATATGACAATAGAGTTTGTTAGGCACCTACATTAAAAAAACTTGTTTTTTATAAACATATTAATCATACTCAAGTTACTTTTTCCTACTTTAAACTAGAGGTGTATAATTGTCTAGATTTGAAACAGACGAATCGAGAACGTACAATAAAAATTCTAACAGAGTAACAACCTGAATTGAAAGGTTGATATTAGTCAGTTTAATTATGATTTTTAGATTTTTATAATAAAAAAAAATACAAGATCAGGCCAAACCAAAAACAACAAAACTAAAAGCTAGAACCAAGATTGCACCAGATGATATGATTTTCTAGTTATGTCTTCTATATATCTCTATTTTTAACCAGAGAATTTACCTTTTTTTCATAATTATATTTTTGTGTCCTTAAATATTAAATTTATCAATTTAAAATATATCTTAAATGTAAATGACTGAACTGATTTAGGACACAACCAATTTCATAAAGGTTTTAATTCAGGTTTTGAAATTTAACTTCTTTCCTTTCAATGGATCTATTATCGCAATCCCTCGGTTGATTTTTCGTGGCCCATATAGTGTTGTGATCCTTCTAGGGTGTTTGGTTTAGGTGTTTAATTTTTGTCCGTCTTCTACTTGTTTGTTTTTGATGTTTTATGGGTTGTATTTTTGCTGTGTTAGTATGTTTGGATGAAGTAGTATTGAAAAGTTTATGTCTTGTTTTTTTTTTTTTTTTTTTTTTTTTTTTTTTTTTTTTTTTTTTTTTTTTTTTTTTTTTTTTTTTGTTGTTGTAATAATATAACATTTGTCTTTCAAAATTTTTTATTTAATCAAAATAACCCTTCTTAAGATAAGAAAAGGAACCAAGTCAAAGATAAGGTTTGTTTGTATTTCAATTTATATTATATTATATTATATTATATTATATTATATTTTATTTGTTGCCACTCTATACCCCTATCTCTCTCATCTTCATTCACAGTCACCATCAACCAACAAAACTCTCTATCTTTCTTCGTTACTTGTTCAAAACCCCTCAAACTCAATGAAACCCCAAACCCAAAAAACCTCCCAAACCCTAAATCAATCCCCTAAAGATGTCTAATTTCATCATAAATCCAACAAAATCACCATGATTTCATCACCATCTCCATGGATTCCCACATTCCTCCTCCTCTTACTCTCTCTCCCAATCCTTTTCTTCTTTGCTTCACACATCCTCCCTCCGCCGCCGCCTCCCATCTCCTTTCCCGACGAACTCGATGATCTTTCCCTCTTTCGCCGTGCCGCAGCCCTCGAATCCCACCAAACCCATAATAAACCCAAATCAAGGCTCGGATCCACCAACTCCAAACCCAAAATCGCTTTCCTCTTCCTCACAAACTCAAATCTCCAGTTTGCCCCTTTATGGGAGAAATTCTTTAATGGGGATAAATCAAATCGGAATCTTTATACTTTATATGTTCATGCTGATCCGACTGTTAAACCCGAAATTAAACCCCCGGGTGGTGTTTTCTCACAAGATCGGTTCATTCCCGCGAAACAAACTCACCGCGGCACCGCCACCTTAATCGCCGCCGCACGCCGCCTCATTGCCACCGCACTTCTCGATGATCCTTCTAACCAATTCTTCACACTCATCTCACAACATTGCATTCCCCTTCACTCTTTTCGATTCTTTTACAATACCCTTTTCGAAATCAATTCGCATCAAGTTGCGGAACTCCGGCATTTGAAATTCAAAAGCTTTATTGAAATAATTTCTGAAGATCCTAATCTTTGGGACAGGTATAATGCTAGAGGGAAAAATGTGATGGTTCCTGAAGTAACATTCGATGAATTTCGAGTGGGTTCACAGTTTTTTACGCTTACACGGCAGCATGCTTTAACTGTGGTTAAAGAACGACGGTTATGGAAGAAATTCCGGCTGCAGTGTTTGAGACCGCAATCATGTTACCCTGAAGAACATTATTTTCCGACATTGCTGTCGATGGAGGATCCGAAAGGGTGTGCTGGTTATACATTGACTAATGTTAATTGGACTGATAGTGTTAATGGACACCCGCATACATATTATCCAATTGAAGTCTCGCCGGAGTTGATTTATAATCTCCGAAGGTCGAAATTTGCACAGAATTATATGTTTGCTCGAAAGTTTTCGCCTGATTGCTTGAATCCATTGATGGATATGGCGGACAAAGTCATTTTTCAGGACTGAATTCTTTTGATTTCTGGTAATTTCCCTTCCTTTTTGGTATTTCCTCGTTTTGTAAAAATTGCATCTTTTCCCTTTCTGCAAAATCCCATTGATACCCATGATCATTGTGTCGAAAATTGTTTGTCTTTGTTGGATCCTTGAAGGGTAGTTTAATTATTAGAAAGAGTCAATGATCTTTTAAACTACATGTCTAGTCAAAATGTTACAATTTAGTGTGTGTGTGTGTATAGATGTACAATTATGAGTGTCGCCATACATGGAAAGGTATCATCACAAGAAGTAGTGAGAGATGTACGATGGACCAAGGCCGTTCCGTCGATTTTTGGGGCCTGGACGAAAACGTATAAGAAGACTGGACGAAAACGTATAAAAAGACCCTACACATGCAGACTTGTAAATATACATGCAGACTTGTAAATATACATACAAACATATGTATACATACACACACATATACATGTGTGCGCCGCGCACACACACATATATACATACATACATGTGTGTACAAACATACTTTTTGTTTTTTTCCCGTCCATAAATTTAAAAAATCAATTTTACTTTATTTACGTTGAGAACTTATGAAATTAGGGGCCCTATGAAATTTTGGGCACTAGGCGGTCACCCATTTTGAGCGCTCTCAGACCCGGTCCTGGACATACACAAGGGCATAAACTGAGTACTCCGACCACATAACAACAAACCTTTTACCCTAAGCGAGTCTGGGTACTTTTATTTTTGTGGGTCGCAGTTTCCGTTTTCTCCCAACACCGCTACAGAATTTATAGATGTCATGAATTGAACTATGTTAGAATCGGGCTTCATAAATGATAGAAAGATGTTGAATTGTTGATACCCATTTCATCAATGCATTGGTTACTCTTGTTCACAGGTGAGCCAAACCGAGGCGCAGCTGGAAATTCCTTCTACGAAGTGTACATAGAATTGCTACATCGACCCAAACCAGGCACATTATGAAGATGAACGATTTGACATGGCTTGAGTCGGAAGCTCGGGAGTTGAAAATCAATGTATCGATCAATGCTTAGTTTTTCGTGATATGTACCTTTTTAACATTTTATAATCATCGTACTATAAGTACGTTCCTGCCCGCCCATGGCATTAAGCATCAACAATGGAATTACTATAGTAACTAGTTTATTAGCCCGTTTATTACACGTATAACTTTAATAAAATATTTTCTTAAAACTATATAAACTTAAAACTAAAAATTAATATCCAAACTTTTAATACTAATGATATTTAATATACTTTATTATAATTAATTTATGTATAAATATTTAAACAAAAAAAACTATACATTAATAACTTTTAGATTTATTATTAGTATTATTGTTATTATTATAAGTATTAATCCAAAAGATCTTTTAAATATTGTTTGTTTTGGTTTTGTAGGATTTAAGTATCTAACAACAATCTAATCCTAAAGGGAAATTGATCTAACTTTTTTAATTTAATCTTGAAATAATATTAACATTTGTCGTTAGTAGAAGATGCCACTTGACATCATTACAAGAGGACAAATGACAATTTAGTTACTCTTTTAATAGTATTTATAGATATACAACATTTTGGTACCCATGAGAATGTCATTTTACATACGAAGTAGACTGATAAAAACACAAACATAAGAGTACAATTGAAGTCTTTTCGACATTTTACAAGATCTCATCGATACGATGATTTCCAGTCTATCACGTACTCGATAATATTATTGCTAGTTACAAAAATAATGACAGTCGATAATTACAACTTCTCAAAAAATAAGTCCCATGATCTCTTTTAGCTTCTTGGGCAACATGTTTGATATCTCAGCATCAATATGCAACCGTCTTGCCAAATGCTCGTGTATATATATACACATTCAGAATTCGAGCTATTGTAAGATCAAATAGCACGACGTTCCTGAGTAGCAGTGGCTGATTGGACAGAGTATGCAGTCTCTGAAGTGCCATTGATATAGGCTAGTCAAGTGCTCAGTGTTCTTGCAGCAGATTTACCAGGTTGCCTGGCCATTTGAGCCCCTTGACCTTGACCTGTTTTGCCTGTTTGAAAAAGACCAGCCAAGCCTGTAAAAAAGTGAGGCTAGCTATCAACTAGAGGTTTAGGGCACATTTGGTTTGCTGGATTTAAAGGGATTTGGATTTCATTGAATCCATTTTGAAATCCTTCAACAAGTTGAAGAATTTTGATTCCCCTAAAATATTGCAATCCAAACAGCAACTTAAGCCCCGTTTGACTCACGGAATAGAATTTAGTGTTTGTTATGTTGGATTACAATGTTGTTATTTGTTTGGTTAAAAGAATTCGTCATTTCTAGCTACTTATAATAGAATTTAGATTCCTAAGATTTTACAACATATCCTTAGCCGACTTTAAATACCATTCCACACCTCGACCAAAAAGCATACTACATAGTATAATTTAAATTCGAATTCCTTCAATTTTTATTCCGCGAGCCAAACGCTAGTGTCTAATTTCTTACTCCTCGTGAGAGGGAGAGAGAGAGAGAGACTAACCATTACTAGGTAGAGATCGTCGCTTCTTTCCTTGATTTCCTGAGGTTGAAGATCTCTCTTTAGAATTGCTGTGGGATCTTGACCCGACACCAGGTTTTGAGCTGCACTCATCCATGATATCAACGGCACATGAGTTATTCTTTGGATTGACACTCACTGTTACAGGTGTTTCTTGCATGCTAGTTGACTTTAAAGGGGAAGAACCAAAATCATCCGATTGGGATTGCGATTTCTCGTTTGATAATTCTGATTGAAGATATGAAGGAATGGACTTCTTTCCAGCGGATTTTAATGGGTTCCTGATGATGTTCTCTTGCTCTTTTTTAGCAGAACTGTTCTCCTGAATTTTGATTCCATCTCTCGTATTAATGTCGAGGAAGCGATTCTCCCATGGCCGAACAGCCATCCATCTCTCCAACCAATTCCAGCCCCAGTTAGTTTTATCCGGTTCAAATCCAGATAAAGCTGTTTGTTGCCTTGATCCTGCCTGCCACTGCAACAAATAAACACATATTATTATCTTCACTGCTACTACAGTCATGTTAACTGTTATGCAACTAAACACCAACCAACAGAAGTCAGAAAGTACAAGAAGAATTCAATTAATATTAGGAATACCAATATACCATTGAAGTTGGTGGCAATTCTGATCTAAAGGGCCAAACGGGCCGAACATTTAAATAGACCCGTAGTAAAAAACTATGATAGAACATAATTTTTTTTCAAAAATGAATATTTATAAAACGATGTATTAAACAAATTGTTCTTTGACAAAAAATTCAGAATTATGTAAAACTTATGACTTTTGGTCGTCAATCCGTTTGACCCGTTTGCTTGAATGGGCCAAAATTGCCACCCCTATGACAAGTTATGCACAAGAATTGAGTATGAGATGTGCAACACCTTTTTCCTTTCTTCTATACTTTTGCTTTTTTGTTAATATTTTTATTGTTGTGGGGCGTTTTTGACATCTTTACCAAGAATAGCATGCTAACTAGGGCTGCAAAAGAGTCGAGTTTTTAGCAAGCAACTTGAGCTCAATCTTGAGTTTGAGCAAGAGCCCAAAAAAAGGGAGCTCAAAAAATTTAACAAATCTTGATCTTTCAATGGTTCTTTATTATTATATTATATAAAACATGTATAATAGATGTTGAACATTAGGTATAAACACAATCTGGGCCAAGGTACCCTTAATTATGCAAATTGTTACCAAAATGGATGAGTATATAAGTTACAAATATATATTTACTTCACATAATTTATGCAAATATAACATAAACGTAAGAATTATTTTAAACAAAACATATAATTAAAAAGCTCTCTTGAACACCTTTAATATGAACCAATTACTGAAATTATTTAATAATGGTATGCCACATTATTGTGCGGGTACACTTATAGTATGTGTGTGTGCATATTACTTTTATGTACATGTGTAGGTTTTATATAGTGTTAGTTTCTTTTGGACATTTTAGGTGAACTTGAGAAACTATTTGACATAATGTAGAGTAGTTTCCCAAAATTTAACGACCTATGGTGTGAAAATTTTATGTAGTACAAAACTTGTTAAAAGTACATTGCTATACCATGACAATAACCGTTTTATTAACTATCAAACTAACCCTAACCATAACCTAATCTAATTATTTTTAATATTAAAAAATAATGGTCAAAGTTTTCAGCTTCTATTCCAACTCAAGAATACGGGAAACAAAATTAAAACATGCAAAACAGTTCAAACCCGAAATTATTTTTAAATTTGTTTCCAGTGTTCTCGAGTTGGAATAGAAAGCTGAAAACTTTAACTATTAATTTTAAATATTAAAAACAAATTAGATTAGGTTAGGGTTAGTTTGGTAGTTAATAAATTGGTTATTGTCATGGTAAAGCAATGTAATTTTAACAACTGTTCTGTTTTGTACTACATAAAAATGTTCACACCCTAGGTTGTTGAATTTTGGGAAACTGGTCCACCTTATTCATTAAATTATGTCATATAGTACACTGAATACACATGATATCTATTGCTACCTGGTGAGCAAGAGCATATGCCATGGTTCTCTCACGTTTGGCCGCAGCCTCCCGCCTCTTTATCAACTTCGCTTGTATTTCTTCAACAGAACCAACACTATCACACCATCCTTCCTGTCAAGAAGATTCTATGAGACGTGAAAACGGAAGGAGACAAGTTTGGAAAAGTTAGTTTTTAGTACAGTAGAGAGAATTTTCATCTGCTCCAAATATGTTCGTATCATCAAAGATTTCTTTTAATGTTTAGGCTTTAGGTCATGTCATAAAGACCGAAGGGTCGTATGCTTGATTGAGAGTGTGGAGTGCTTACCTCTATTTCTCGAATATGAGTCTCGTGTTTAAGCTGTTGTTGTTCTGATTGTCCTTCCAATGCGAGGCGAACTCGCCTTGCTCTAACACGAGCCTGAACCCTCACTAATGCTTGCATACAGCGAAGAGTAATTGCAGCTTGCTTTCTCACCGCATGTCCCCTGACAAGAGCTTGAAGTCTGACTAATCCTTTCAAAGCTCGTAGGGCTCGCCTGGCCTGAATATTATAACAACTGTCGTTTAAGCCTCGTGTCAACTACTGAACTACTCAATATAATTGCTAGAAAGTGGTTGCACATGGAAAAAACAACCTGAGCCATGAAAGGAGCTAGAAGGGTCGATAAAAAGAATTCTCACAAATGAATTTCTAAAAAGGATACAAGAATTTCATTAACGATTAACAGGTGATGAAAGATTCAAGAGTCTAGACCCAAGCCTAAAGTAGAACACAAGATATCCTGATAACTGAAATAAATCAGAAAAAAAAAGAGGCAGAAAGGTAAGTTGTTTGAGCCCTCCTTTTTTTTTTTTTTTTTTTTTTTATTTTTAAATTTAAAGTATAGAATACTGAATTCAATGAAAAATAATTATAAGTTTCAACTTAATCATCAAATTGTTTATACTGTTGAACTTTTCAACTTAAAAATACATTTAAATATGTGTTGTTTCCAATTATATCCATCCAGTGATCCAGATGTAAAACACAATACTGTCCACTGAAATAATTAATGTACCGAAGGAATGAAAAACACTATACTGTCCACTGAAATAATTAATGTACCGAAGGTATGAAAAAATTCTTGGTATCTTTGAATATGAAAAATACAATTGTTTCCAAAAAGGGCAAATTGCACATAAAAAGTAAAGTAATTTTAGTCAATTTCTATTTTAGCGAACGTATTTCAAACTCGATGTTTAAAGCATATGTTAGAAGTATAAAGTCAAAGGTTTCCAAATAAGGAACCAGTTTACCAAAAGTCAATTTAAATTCTATATAACAGGTTCCTTGTTTTATTATAAACTTATAACATAAGCCCTAAAATGTTTTTAAAAGTACATACCCTAAAATTATAATAAATTGTAAGTACATTCCCTTTACATGCTATTTGCCCTTCATCGTAGTGCATAACTGCATACGTTCCAATTAATTTACTACATCATAAATTAGAAACAACAAATTAGCTAACAGGATTTATTCAATTATAATTTCACAGACAACAATGACACGTTAATGAAACAAAGAAGAAAGTTTTAGTTTTGATCCTAAAATCTATGAAACGGCTCTAGAAATCTTTAGCGAATGTTGTGTGAAGAAAACTAGGCAAACAAGGCAGGTATATAAACTATAATAATGGGTAGTCAGTAGTGGTTTATCATAAAGTACCAAAATTCCTCGAAAAGCAGTTTGAATTCGTATAGCTGCCCACTCTTCTCTGGTTTGCAACTTCATTTGAGATGAATCTTGCATTTGAAGTGAAGTGGAAGGGGAGTCATTAACATCCGGGACTGCACTGCTATGGCCATCTTCAATCAGTTCAGCAGGATTCTGATTGCGCTTGCTTTGGAAAATGTTATCGTTGATCTCTACAGAATTCTTTCTTCGGTGCCGAAACCTTCCCATATTCACTGTTCTCTGAAACTGTATGTCTTAAATTATTACCACGATAGGAAATAGTATATATGTGCTAATATATTACAATTCAAATTATGAAATGAAGTGTCAAACATCACTTTCAATGGATGTGAAGAAGAGACCACTACATATATAGATCACATCACATGCATTAAGATCAAAGAGAAAAAAAAAAAGCAGAATAGGCCAATTAGTTATTAGAAGTCATAGAGAGATTAGAGAAACAATGACTGTAAAAAAATGATTTATTCACAATAAGATGGCAATGGAAGTGATGTCATGGGATCTTGAGGAAAAAAAAAGTCTCTACAACAATACAAATAGTTCATCAATTAAAAAAATGCATATTGAAAAGCATGACTTTTTACTAAAGCGTTTGTGTAGTGATCACGTAGCCGTATACTTACAGACAAACATCTCAGGTAGCATAAATAACATTTTGTTACAGGGCGAATGAGGAAGTATCAACATTGAGCAAATGGAAAACCAGATAGAGCCAATATTCTGGAAACTGGTTTGAATTTTCCTTTGTTTTATACTATGTACTAGGTTTGAAATTTTCCTTAAGTCATTTATATCATTTAATAAGGTGCTAACTAATAAGGCGAAAAATGATCTCGCAGAACCAAATCAAGGATCAAGTCTGTATTCTTCACTGGCCATTGGCATAAAAGAAAGTGGCAATAAACACAACTATTTCAGTCCGAATAAAGACAAAAAGGCTACAAAGACTTACATTTTCATCTTTATCTGAAGGTTGCGACTTCTCTGGTTTCTTGATACCGAGGAGTGATTTGATCCACTTTCCAGGAACACCCATGTTTGTAGTCTCTATTCAATCCTGTCATTTAAGATTTTATGAAAATCAAATAAAATTAAAGAGGTGGTGAATTGAGAACAATCTCTTCTCAATGGCATCATAGACACATCTCACCAATTCATTCCTCACTAAGATAACACAGAAATAAAAATGGCAAATTTTTAACACCAAATTATTTGTTACACAACTTATAGCATAAAATGTTGTCCACCCCATGAAACTCAACATACCCAGCTATTCTACACGATTCGGTAACGTTTTTTGCATACAGTTGTTTAGGTGTCAAACAATTATTTGTTACACAACTTATAGCATAAAATGTTGTCCACCCCATGAAACTCAACATACCCAGCTATTCTACACGATTCGGTAACGTTTTTTTGCATACAGTTGTTTAGGTGTCAAACAATCATTTTTAGTTAATCAATTTTATATTGGCTACACAGTACATATATATTCTATTTATCCATTAACTAAACAGAATTTGCCACAATCCACACCATAAAAAGGTGATTAATACAACTTCAACACATCAAAATACTAATTCCTACACCACAATTTATTACTGCTGATATACCTTACCCATATATCACTTTCAGAACCAACATAAACACCCCCTAGATTATTGATCCTACACCAAATTCCCCTCTTTCATGTGCATTATAAACATTTCACAAGTACTCAAATAGAGTTTATATTACCTCCTGCAGAGTCAACCCCTGCAATTTACTAAACTGAGAGACCATCTAAAAGATTTTGAAAAAAAAAAAACGAACTTTCTCACACCATGACAAGACGAAATTGAAATCAAAATGAAAACAAGGTAATGCAATTGATTTCCACAAAAAAGTTTCAAACTTACTAGTCCACCTGAAAGGCATCACACATCCAGACTGAAAACCCATGAATCCATAATCGCAAAAGAGCAAGCAAACCCAAATTTTAATGTGCTCAATGAAGACCGCAAGATAAGGTGAATTGGGATCTTTGAGGTCCAGCAAATGAGTTGATGAAATGAAATTGCATGAATTTTTACAGTTGAAAGATGGGTTTTTATTCAACTGGGTGTCGGTTGACTAGGCTAGATTTGGAGGGTTTTTTCCACTGCGGCTAGGAGTAGGACAGGATTAAATCAAGAAAAGTAAGGGAGAGAGTGAAAACCTAGAGTGGCAATCACATGCGATATCACCAAATGACAAGAACAGGAACCAAAAACTGTAGAAATATTTGGATTTTCTTTCATTATATAAGATTTTGTGATTATGTCCCTCATAAAATATCATGAATGTTCATCTCCCCTGCTTTTTTGTTGGACTTTATGATATGACCGGTTAGATTTTATATTTTTGTAGTGGGTTGTTAGATACACATGTTGAAAGTGTTTTTTTTGACAATATGTACCTAAAACCAAATAATTAGTTTTTAGTATTCAGATATAAAAAATTATATATTTTCTTAAATGTTGTTTGTTTACTTTTGGGTTAAAGCCATACTGATGTATGTTACTTTATTGAAATTACTCAAATGACTAATCTAGTTATTTTTTTCCATTGGTACTTGTACTTAAAATTTATTGTTGAGATAATACTTTTGATTACCGGTTCTAACGGTAATGATCTTATATTTGTGTTTTTAGAAGTATGAAAAGGATTATGCGGATTTTTAAAATTATTTATATAGATCAAAATCCACGTTGTACTCCAAAATAACTTGTCGATATGGTACGTGTAATCAGTAACTACGTTGATATGGTAAATCCACGTAAGTATCATGTCATTAAAAACATGTTACGTTGTCATTTGAATCAGCAAAAATTGTCATATCAACATAGTTACTGGTTACACGTTCCATATCGACAAGTTATTTTGGAGTACAACTACCGGTCAAAAAAAAAAATTTTAATTAGTCATTTAGGTAAATTAAGAAAAGTATGTTGCATTTGTACGACTTTAACCCTTTACTTTTTAATGAAATCATTAAAAAGTCATTCAAAAGTAAAATGACATCTTAATGATTCCATTAAAAGGTAAACAAACATGACCTTAATACGAAGAAATCCAATCTAAACGGTGGTATAGACACAAAGAAGTCTCATAAATCTTTAGTTGAACATTACATATGTTATATGTAAAGGTGAACAAATTTTTTTTTTGAAACATGAACAAAACAGAAAAAATAGTAATTAATAAGATTCAAATAATATGATATCAAATTGTAAGGTTTTACGTGTTGTATCGAATTAAACCACATGCTTCAACGCCTGTGCATGTCACCACCAACTCCTTTGAGTTTCGGTCTTACGACCGTACTCAAATAATATAATAACATACTATTTTTGTGTTTTCTTCTAACCAAATTGTATATACTTTTACTATAATACTCGCACAAATCATATTTTTAGCTTGAGTAGTTTTTAGGTGGCTATATTTATAATTTATAAACATAGGAATTTTTTATGGTCAACATTTATACAGGTTTTACAAAGCTACCTTGTGAAGATCACCTAAACTTATTATGCATCTAGTCGATTAGTCTTATAATATTTTTATGGGTGGAGGATTTTCAATCATATCCTTACAAAATATTAGAATTAAATCAAATACAAGAAAATAAACAAAAGCTTATAAAAATATAGAAAGTTTCAAGTAAATTTTAGTAACAAGATTTTGCAATTAGAGGTAGCCAATGCAGTTGGTCAATTACGTAAAAATAATATAATTTTTTTATTTGATTGTGTAATGATTTATCCATGAATGTAACGGTCGACTAGAAAACATAGATCAAATATTGATTTTACAACTAATACTGCATGTCATAGTTTTTTTTTTTTTTTTTTAACAGAACAAGTGTAAAATTTTTTGTTATCAGGATATTCAAGTTTGATAGTGGAAAATGAACTCTAGATCTTTTCATTGACATAGCCACATAGGCAGAATTAGACTACGTTTGGCAAAAAGCTTTTCGGAGCTTTAACTTTTTATTTTTGGAAGCTCAAACTCAAAAATTCCGCTTGGTTGATAGGAGTTTAAGCTTTTGATTCGGATTTGAAAGCTCCCAAAAGCTCTTTCACGAGAAGTTACTTGAAGCAACTTTCAAAATGAGCTTGGACTTTTGATAAAATAAAATTACTCTTTTACCCTCAAAATAATTATAAACTCAACTTTTAATTAATATCAATGTTTTTTTATGTCATTTAATACTAAAAGATACAGTTTACAACTACTTTACCAAACACATTTATAGAAACAAAAAAACTATAACTCTTTTAAAAAACTTCAGCTCACAACTCCAGCTAGTCGACGAAATCAATGGAATAAAGTCTTTTTTCCTTGCCCTTGATATAATTGTAAATTGAGCTATGGGGTTTTTTTTATTACATTTTAAATAATCTAAACTAAAACTACGATGACTATTCTATGCTACCACCCATGACCAAATTTCTAAATCTGTCATTGTTTATATGTTGTCATATTTATTAACACAAGAAAAAAAGAATTCGATTTGTTGTGAAGTTAAATTGACATGTGTAAGCAATGCTACATATGAAGTTTGTAAGATTTCAAGTTTTGATTTAGTCAATATTTTGTGTTGTACATAAATGTGGAATTGTGGATCAACCATAAAATGAGGAATTTTTTTTTCTCAATTCTGATTACATGGTATTTAAAGGTATAATCGAGCCGAATCGAGTATCACCAAGCTCGAGCTCGAAACTCGACTCGAGCCTTAGTTTTGAAACTCGAACTCAACTCGATAAACTACTCGATACTATCAAGTCCGACTCGACTCGACTCGACTCGGCTCGATTAAAATCAGGATAAAGGAAATCGAAATATCAATACAAAATATTCAATCTAATTTTATCCCAACAAGCAAGAAGGGTAAAAATATAAGAATGTAATTTTGATTTAAGATTATATAATTTGATTTATATAAAAGTGATAAAAATATAATATTACAAAATTGAAGGGTAAAAATGTAAACTTGTAAACTTAAGCTCGATTAGGCTCGCAAGCCTATCGAGCAGGCTATTTTAATACTCGAGTTCGACTCGATTACTACTCAAGTAGCTCGATTAACTGCGAGTCGATTTCGAGTTTTTTACGAGTCAATCCCGAGTAGCTCACGAGTTGTCTTGTCTCGTTTACACCCCTAGTGGTATTAGAGCCTCTGCCATTAAATTCTAGTCCGTGTCCACTGTCGCAACGAGAACCCTAGTCCGCCATCACCAAAGCCCTAGTTAGTTGCTACCACCGTTGTTACCTAAGCCATAATCTCTCGCCAGAACAACTATATGCACCTCAATCATACATTATTAACAAGTATAATGCATGGTGCCACTTTGACCACCATATAAAAACTCATTTGAGCCGATGCTCAAGAAAATTAACCAAAATCATTGCATAAACTAGGATCAAGAAAAAGCCAAAAAAGCAAAAATATATTTATGTTGCAGTAAGATCAAGTAAATAGTCACAATTCTGTCCTATTTGATTGATTTCCGCCTAGAAAACATAACTTGACTTCTGTTCTAGTATCCCTTACCAACAACTTTATGCATTCGAGTTCCTCATTGGCGGTCCCAAACACGAGATGCTTTTTCAGTATCGATCTTTTAACTGCAGACGTACAGGTGCTACTGTTCTTGATTTTGGAGAAATGAGTTTCTTTTAATGGCCAACGTATCCCAGCCAATGGAGAAGGATTGCAAGGACAAGCATGATAAGTGCCATAGCTAACCCCTGTCTTCCCAATAGCCAGTTTTTCGTACTTCTTGCACCTTCAACTGTTCGTTGTATTCTATCTGCCCATTTCATCTGTTGCAGCACAAGCAACAAGTTTTAATCGTGCAAGAAAATGTATAAACATACTCAACTAAGAACATCAAGACCCGGAAGTACAAAAGTTGAGATCTGATGTAGACTATAGATAGAAAGGGAAACCTCTGGATGGTTAGTCATTTACAAGGAGGGGCAGCTTAATCATTACCGAATTATCTTTAACGGAGTAATTGTTGAACAGTCAAAATCAAATCAATTGAAGCAGCTACAATTTTACTGAATAACGATAGTTGGATGACAGTTTAATAAAGATCATGAAGGTTACCATTTTATCGAGGCTTTCTGGTGATAATGATGACATTGCTTGCTGAGCTCTTTCTGCATCCTCCCGTGATAGTTTATATCCAAATTGTTCACTCATGTTAGCCATCATGTCTGGACTCATATTTTTCATCATTGATGACATCATCTACAAATGTTTAACCAAATAGATGAATTCATAAGGCATATGATATGACATTATAAAAATGATCTCGATATGCAACTTGAATGGGAATCAGAAGTTGAGTATATTCTTAAAGCAATCCCACAGAGAGACTATTTGCAAAACCTTTCTTAGGCACGAAAACGTGAACAGGGGGATATGTTAACCACTCTGACCTATTCAAAATTTAAAAAAATGAACATATGACAACATAATACAATGTTGCACAGTATACACTTTGTAACGCCAGCTTAAGTGGAAGTAGCAAAACATATCAACTACATAGGCCATCATCTTTTTTCTTTTTCTTTTTTTTTTTTCTGGCTTCTAAGTTCTAACTAAAACTGAGGGTGAAAAAGTTCTGGTTTCAAACTTTTCCAGGGTGAATTTTTTCTAAACATTGTATGTCTTGAATTCTTATTCGATGCAGTAGACATTACTTACACATTGTTCATCTTAATCTTTAACTCGCCATCAACAATAGACAAGAAATTTGGAAAGGTTCAAACTCTGAAATGGATTTGAAGAGATGATGAAGGTAAGAAAAGAGATGTGTTCTATTTTATTTTAACTGGTGAATAAAATGGGCTTTAAAGAGGGTCTTTCACTCGGTTTGGTAGGTTTTTAATGAAATCACAAATCCTATTCATCAGGCTACAAAGTGTGTTCTAGCAAGCCCTTAGTCAGTTAGTCTTGATGAGGTAATATTGAGTAAACTAATATACCTCGCGCATAGCTGGATTCTTCATTTGGTTTCTTACTTGTTCCTGCATATCAAAACTTGAACTAGGGAAACTGGGTTGGGGAGAGTCAGTTGAATTTGAAACCCCTCTAGAAGTACTACTCTCACCGATATCCTCATTAAATGTTGAATTTTCCCTTCTTTCTTGAGCTTCTGACTCCATATTCGATCTAAACCCATTTGATTGTAAAGCATCCACTTTTGACACTGGACCTTGCCCACTCAAAGATGTTGCCATTTTAAACATTTGTTGGAGCTCTTCTGCTGGCATCTTATTCATCATATCGGTTGCAGTTTTAAGCATGTCAGGTGTGACATTTGGCAAACCTGACCCTTGATTATAGTTGTTTAAACTAGCATCTGAGGAATCCCTTTTCAACAATGGGTTATCCCCCTGGAAGGAAGTAGCCATCTCAAGCATTTTTTGAAATTCTTCCGGTGGCATACTGCTAATTACATTTGAGGCAGTCCTCACCATATCAGGAGATATTCCTTCAATTTTTCCACCACCAACTGATGCCAGAGTTTCTGGATCAGCTTGAGACATGAAATTCTGGAATGATCTACCAATAACAAAAGAAAACCAACATAAGAAGTGTAATTTACTGTTGCAATTTGAGATATAAAACTAAGTTGAGGCATCATGAAAAAACTAAAATTCACACATATGGTCATACATATGAATGGCAATAAAAGAATATAACCCCAGGCCCAGGTTATTGAGCAGGTGAAGATCCCCTGTTAACCCGACCATGTATAGGTCACTGAATATGGGAAAGCATATAAGCATATGTAGGATGTAAAACTGGACTTGTCACTTCGAGCATCCATAGTAGTCAATCATGTACACTGTTCTTAAAAATGCCACGTGACAAAGTTCTATTACACATCATTAATTTATAACTTCCACTTATTTTAATCGAGTCCCATCAACAATAAACATTACTTAGTTTAATAGTTGATAAAAATCATAAAGGCATTGTCAGATAGAAGGTGCTTTTGATAATGCATTGTCAGGTAGAACTGTAGAAGATCTTTTAATTGGTTTAAAGGTTAATGGGCCCATATACTTGTCAGTGTGAAGTCATTCATACTGCAGAACTTAAATATAATGATGAAGGGTACTTTTGATTTTTGAAATAATATTTGTAATCCTATGTGGCTTATGGACAATGCCACAAGACAACTATTATGTTTGCCCTTATGGCTAAGAGGATGGAGAAATTTTCCAATATTCCATGCCTGGGACCATTGAAAAAAAAAGGTAATTCAAGGTTCTCACACTTGGCTAGGTCAAAAAAATAGCAGATAGGTACCATTGGATGCCTCGTGCCAAAAAGAAACTATCTGTGCAGGTCATATATAAGGGTATCCCGTGACTACTTCTTTCACTTAAAATTCAAGATGGTGATCCAAAAGTAACTAATGATAATGTTGCTGTTTAGTTGGTTATCATCAACCAGATTCCAGATGAACCAGGCACATATAAATATATCATGTAGAAGTAAATGCTAGTGACATGTTCAGCAAACAAATGGTGATATTTTAGTCCCCCTGTGGACATAGAACTACTTCTTTGGCTTATTTTTCATGCTGCTAGTCCAACAGAAGAACACAGCATATACAATGTGAAAGTACCAACAATCTCGACACAATGTACCATCTAAAATTAAAACGGATGCAGACCTGATAGACTCTTTATCAGATTTAAGAGCCTCCAGATACTCGGCATTGGTTGGAAGAACTTTACCACCGCTATTGTTCTTGCATTGACTACTCGAGTGACTAAGAGTTTCTTTTGTTTTCTGGGCAGAAGATTCTGAAGACAACGTTTCATGCATTGCAGATAGCGAAACAGGGACTTCATTGGTAATCTCCTCTATTATTAAGCCTGTTGGCATTCATAACATGTTTTAGAGGAAAGAGAATAATATGAGTCAGTTAGTCAACATCATATGATTCGGCAAAAACACGTACCCCTCTGTGCATCATTGCCACCATTTTCAATTAACTTTTCCTTGGCATCCCTGTATCAGTAGACAAACGTATCCGGATTTGGACATGAGTCAGTCTGGAGCATGCCAACTTTTGGAAGAAATCAAAGCAATGAAATTCATAAACGAAACTTGTACAATGACAGGATGTGTGATATACTCGATTAGTATGTTGCAGTCTTGCAGATAAATTTCACAAAAAGAAAAAAGAGAGCAACAGAGCATCCTAATAAAAGATTATATACCTTAACACATCTGCAATAGTTTCATCATCAGGAGAAAATTCAAGTGCTTTTGTCAAGTCCGATACTGCATTCTAATGATTTCATGAATTCCATCAGATCAATACATACGGTGACAACTTAGGTAACATAATGATATTAACACAATTCAAATTATCACTCACTTCAAATTGTCCTAAACTTTTATATGCTTGACCTCTCCTATAAAGAGCTTTAACATTTCTTGTATCAGTTGCCAATACCTGAAGAATTCATGATATAGGAGCTTGTCAATTATTTAAAATCACAGAGTAAGTTGCATTTAACATCCTCGTCGTAAGAAAGAACAAAAATCCACTGGTTATCAATATCATGACCCGTTCTCTCTGCATGCAGGGAGGCAGGCGACGAAAAACAAATTTTGCCATCTTCCAATCATTGAAGGTTTATAGCTACAACTATACATCCACTGATCTCTCAAATGATTGCAGGAGAAACAATAAATAAATTCCCTAGCTGAAAACATCAAGTACGATGCTCATCCTATGACATGATAAATTTACAATGAAAAACATATGGTTTGAAACAAATAATATCTGGCCATACCTCAAAACCTTCTTTAATGCACTCATCATACTGGCTTGTCTTTAAGTAACATGACATCAAATTAAGGGAGCAAGCCAAGAGAAGGGTTCCCCCTTTAGATGCCGGTATACCTATAAGATTGTTTTTGGCCTGTTTATCGGAAAGTAATAGCTAGATGAAACATCAACATTGCAAACTTACAAATGAAATTACATATGTATACTAAATACAAAAAAGAAAAATGTTAAGATTGCAAAGCTGCACTTGCCCGTAAATACTTCTCCAATGCATCACCAAACATTCCCTGATTGTGAAGCTCATTTCCCTGCCAAAACAGAAATAAAGCCTCACGTTCGTGCTTGTACTAAATAACCACTAGCTACAGACTACTTGATTTTCATCTAACAAAAAATTAAAAAGTATAGGTGTAGCCCTATTTTCCCTTTCCTTCTATCTTTAAAGTAAGTGGGGCTTGGGATGTGATTCAAAGTTTCAAACCTGTACATCACACTCAGGGAGAAGGCCAAATAACCAATGGCCATTACCTTTTCCTTCTACTTAGTTGCACCCCATTCTATCATGGAATTAGTTTGTCCCATAGTCACATAAATCGCTAGGGTAGCCACGATCCGCGTTCCGTTCCCAATCGAGGTACAAACGCTCACAGGATCGCTATTGGGTACGCTTCATGATCGTTCCACGTCACTTTATAAATCGATGATTCATTCGCAATTGTGATTTCCTTCTTTTTTTGTTGCCTATGAAGTTGCAGCTCATATTTTGTGTATCACATGATCACATCGCACCATAAACTTGTATTGTTACATTGTTTATGGTTTTTTAGTACTTGCTTTCCTGTGGCACTACTCTAAGTCAAGCTTTTTCCAATTATAGCCCTTGTCAGTCTATGTTTTTATATGGCATGCACTAGCTATATAAGTTATGAAGCTTATTGGACTTATGATGCTTTTATTGATCTAAAAGAGTTTTCTTCCAGCAGAAGTTCAGAAGTGATGGGTCGATGTGAAGACTAAATATATTATTAATTTTCTCTTCTTAATATGTGGTTAAAAAGGAGAGGACTGTGCGTTTGAATCTAAATTTCCTTTTAAATGTGGTTGCAGTCTTGAAAAGAATACAAACGGTAGTTTTTTTTAATAATATCAACAGTTAGCTACCTTCTGCTTCAGCATATGGGCTGCATTTAATTGATAATTTGTCTGTGCATCTACACGGGACCGCATACCAGCTAGCTCCTCAGGAGTTGCATTTGCCATCTTCTCACCTATCTCAGCCATCTTGTCTGGCTGAGTAGACTTCAACTGTTCTGCAGCATGCCTCAAGTCCTCAGGCTTCACATATTTCATGCTGTCTGATGCCATTTTCATCAATTCAGGATTAGACATCATCTGCAGTTTCATACAACAGTAAATAGATGTTTAAAAAAGAGAAGTATCAGGAATGCAAATTAACAAAAGGAAATAAGAGACCAATGGATAACACGAGCCCAAAGGGCACCTTCTGAGATTGCAGCTCAGAAGTATCATAAAAGTATGGAAGAAAGCCGGAGAACCAGTGCAAGCAATCAGGCTAGAATATGCTTGTATTAATATTATATCGTTTAAGCTTAGAGGATCAAATTATTAATTAGATCATCTGACTTTCCTAGTTTACTTCACATGTTTCCTAAGCAAATACTAAACTCAACTAGTCAACTTGTCCCAATTTTCATCCCAACTCCATCATCATCATGGATCATGGATATAATTTTATCGAGTGTTGTAGCATACTGGCATTTTTTCCTTAACTTTGTGCCCTTTCTAGATGATCACTAGTCACTCAGAAGAACATCAGAGTGATATTGATCTTAGTGATGCAAATGACAATTATCTTACCCTTATGACCCCATTTTCCATGGTCTACGCTCTACAACTTGGTCCATGTTTTCCTCAAATCAATTGCACAATTTCCTTACCAAAAAAAAAAAAAGAAAAAACCCCACAATGCACAACTGTTAGGAACTTCATATATGAGCGATAAAATCTATTTATATATCAATCACCAGACATCAAATACTTAGCATGCCGCAATCCAGCTAAATCATCAATTCCTCTGATAGTTATAATTTATGCCATACAAACACTGATACACTTAATCCTACCACCAAGTTACGAGACAAATCCATCCTTAACAACGACCTAAAACTCGAATGTAAAATTCTGGTCCTGATTTCCGATTGTTATTGACAGGTTGAATCTTATTTAATATTTTTATGTTTGAGCTCCATGAATCGAATACCCCACCAAAATCATTTAAAAAAAATACTTGCTTCAAATCGAAGAGCAATCACATGAATTCACTACTGTTTTCTGTGTACTCCCTCAAATCATTTGTTTTCTCGATTGGACTATAGAATAAAAATATCAACCTGTTGCTGGATCCTGGATAAATCTTCCGGTGACATCCGACTCATCTGTTCTTGAGCGAGTCTAATCATCTCCGGATCCATCATCCCAGGGAACATCCTTGCGAATTATTATCAAATTCGAAGAACAAATAATAACAATAGAAGCAAAACTGAATGCGTGGGCCTTGTGTAATTCTATTTGGATTGTTGAAATAGAGTAGCGATTTGGTTCACAAGAACACAAATTCTTAAAAATTGAGTGAATTGAGAGGGTTGTTATTAGGTTTCGAGTTCAAATGCACCAGAAGGCCAGAATTTCTTCTTTTATTTGTTTGAATTTGTATTTAAAAATGTTTTGTTTTCCTTCCAATTTTAAATTTAGGGCAAATATGAAATTAAAATTTTAAAATAAATATAAATGAAATTTTTAATGCCAGAAAATGTAACATAAACTTCAGTTTTGATAAAAAAAAAATCAATGTCAATATTTTAATTTTACGATCCTCAACATTTGACCGTCTTTATTGGCTAGAAAATTGAATTTAATATTTGATCTATGTAAAAATAATTTTTTTTGTCTATTTATGAGGTATTATTAAATATTTAAATAGTAAAAAGTATATAATATTCATAACTAATTTAAAATTATAATGTAAAAGTACTATTTAAAAGTGCTCAATATGACATTCATGTATTAGATACTATTTTATGGTTAACCATGTGGTAACAATGGATCGAACCATTTAATTTAATTTATTTCTAACTACACCTCCAAAACAGTTTACCCTAAAACAATATCTAATACGTGAATATCATCTTAAGCACTTAATACTCCAAAACAAGATTACCGATCAACGTGACCTTTAGAGTCATATACTTTTGAGCCTCCCAAATGTTCATAATGAAAAGCTATACCAATGGCATTGACCATGTCCATCCACGCCTCATGCTCTACCTAGATCCTCCATGAATTGTAATGTATTCGTAGATATCCGCCTCCGGAGCACGAAGAGTAAACCTCGTCATGTTTAGGAAAACAAGCCCTCTCGTTATCTCTTGAAAATTTCGGCCCTCCTAGGGAGTTCGTCATCGTCCTCTTTGCATCTCTCTCAAATAGTTTCATTGATTTGGAGATTAAAGTTGCACAGATCAAGGACTAACATCGTGTTCAAGAGGTGCCATCACATACCAATAAGATCTCATTTGTGTGATTTTTGCTATATTTATGATAAATTCATCCATTCATTTTTATCATCATGTTTTGTGATTAATTGACTGATCTTGAAGGATTTGTTGTCTTTAAAACGTTATCGCTGCATGTTTTTTTTTATTGTAAATCCCTAATAAACCCATCTGCATGGAATGTCAACCAGCTTTTACATTTTTTAAATTTTAGGTTGGGAAAACCTAACTATATTTTTAACTATTCAAGGTACTCAACTTAATGTTGTCATTTGATTTAGACCGTCTAAATATTAAAAAGACCGAGTTAGATATCATAGAACAAACACATTTTAGAGAGATATGCAAGCGATCAACTTGAATCACACACCTTTTGGATGATGAGTAAAAGAGAGGGACTTGACTAAGAACACACCTTTTGGATGTGTGTCAAACAAAGAGAAAGCAACGGTCTAAATTCTACATAGAGTGGGAGTGAACCATATCAAATAGTTATAACGCGTTTAAAAACATTATTTCATAAATAAATTAAAATTTTAATATTATAAAGGATTGTTATTTAAAATTTGTTCAATGATAATAAATATTATATCAATATGTAGATAGGATTAATGCGGTCAAAATGATATATTTAAATTATTATAAAAAATATATATTATAGGTTACAACAAAAAAGCAAATATTTATATATTATATAAATAAAACTCATATTTGAATGTAGAATAAACTAATACAATCATAATGATATATTTTGGACGGAAATTGATACTTTAAAAAGCTTTAATACAATCACAATTATGTATTATATAAAAAGCTTTAATATTAGAAAATTGATACTTTAAAAATATTTTGGACGGAAATAAATTTTATATTGAAATAAATAAAAATAATGCAATTATAATAATGTATCCATATTTTTATAAAATAATATATCTTAAATGTTATAACAGTATTAAAAACAGTTACATATTATATAATAAAATTTAATATTAAAAATAATATGATCATTACTTTACACTCAATTCAGTTTTTTTATAAAACAAAATATATTAAATATTATAAAAGAAAAATAAAACAGTTATATATTATATAAAAGTTTTAATATTATGAAAAATAGCTTTTTAAAAAATAGTCCAAACAATAATAAATTTTATATCGCAATGTAAATAACAACAGTATGATTCGAATAACATATTCAGATATTTTATAAAACTATATATATTAAATTTATAGTATAGCAAAAAAAACAATTATATATTACTACATAAAGGGTTTATTATGAAAAAACAAGTCATGTTTTTCATATTTATACGGTTAATCCCACCGCGCTATGTTTTGCCAATAAAATTCTGAACTTTATTTTTTCTGGTTTTCAAAAATTACATATTATAACCAGTTATAATAGATAAATCAGGTTTTTGAAAACTAGAAAAACAGGGTTATGATAGGTAAAATCAGAAAACATTAGATAAAAATATGAAAACCCGCAAAAAATAAATTACTTGACGATTTTATTCATAATAAAAAATAATACGGAGAGACTAAATCGTAAAAACATGAAAAACATTTTTGCTTTTTCATAACAAACTCTTATATAATAAAATAAAAAATATTAATATTAATATAACTTATCATTGTAAGGTAAGATGGTGAGACTCTACATATCCATCAAGTTTTCAAATAAGAGCAATAATTAAAATGTCAGTTACTCTAAAATCCTGCAAATCAAACGCCACTTAAAATTCATTTTATATTTGAATAAGTCTTTTTATGATTCTATTAAGAAGTATACAAAACATCCCTTAAACCTTTAGCAAGAACATGAAGTGTTTAATTTACCCTTTAGTAAGCGCAAAGGATGGAAAATCTCATTAAGAAAGAAAGGTAACTACAATTGAGAAACAATATAGTATAATTAATCACCTCAAATTTTTAATCAGTTGCAATTCCATTGTCAACACAACACATAAATACAAAACACACCTCAAGACAAATCAAAACACATGAAAACTTCCTCTCTTAGGTTCTCATTTCTTACATTTTTGCCATCTAAACACAACATTTGTTCCTCAATATATATGCTACAACATAAACAGCTTCTTTTTCTACCTCTGAAAAAGAACCAAGAAATCAGGAGAAAAAAGATCAAATATTTATATAGCATGAAGACTATGAGAGAGAACTATATAACTTGAAACCATAGGCAAATGCTTGTATGCGAAAACGTCTCAACATATTAACATCCAGCAGCCTTCAAAAACTTGTCGTATGGGCTTGAAGGCGGAAGCCTGAAAGACTCTTGTTGACTGCACTCCTTCGTACAAGAAGGGAGTTGATCATGCACGAGAGGTTGCTCACCGTTTGTTAGCAATTTAATGTCTTCTGGGAGCTCCGTTTTCTATTGAAAACATTGAGAAAAAACATACAAAAAATTTAACCACACCAGATTACAAAATATATATTATACTGACTTTCTATGTTGACTTTTGAGTAGAGATGTAAGTTAACCGAACTACTGGTGAGCTACTTGAATTTGACTAGCTAGAAAAGAGTTTGAGTCAAACGAGCTCGAGCCTAAGATATTATTGCTCATTTAGGCTTGTGAGACTAAAGGTCCATTATATGAATATAATATAACTAGGTTATACACCCATGTATCACTTGGGTTGAATTAAAAAAACTTTTAAAAACAAATATTTATAAAACAAATATTAGAATTTAGAGTTTATTAAAATAAATATAAGAAATTAGAGTTTAGTTAATTATTTATTAAGTTAGTTAGATTAAATTATAATAGATTGAATTTGATTTGATTTGAATTTAAATTTAAAATTAAAATGGATATAAATCTAGATAAATAATATGTGGCAGAACTGCAAAAGGATGTAACGACACGTGGCAAATCGAAGAAGGTGATGACAAGTGTCATGTTTATTTATTCATTTATTAGTATTTATAGATTATAGATTATAGATAATTAATAAGTACATAAATAATATAGTAATGTAATATGTAATACTATAACTAATTTTAATATAAAAATTAATATATGTAATAAACGAGTCCGAGTGAGAGCTTGAGCCTCATATTTTTAAACAAGCGGAGCTCAGGACGCCCCTACTTTTGTGTATCAAATATGTGAACCTTTTAACATAAAAAATGAAACAAGATCTTACGTTGTATGATGTAATTGAACTCTGTTTTTCATTGTCGCCTGATAGAATTATTGTCATGCCTTCTTGTTGCTTCTTAAAACTGTGAAGCACAGACATTTTCTGCTGTTTACCTGTCATGAGAGCCTCACATTGATCTTTGACTTGATCGTAACTTACAGGAGTGGAGGAAACGGGCAAGCTTGCAACATGACGGGCAGTTTCCAGTACCTGTTAGTGGCACATGATAGATACTTTAATTCAAAACTTTATTTCATTTCAGTATTTTATTTTCTGACTATAAGTTACAGCAAATATTAATGGTTAATTGCGGAGAACAGAATAAACCCATGACTAACAGTTGATTAATTTTACAACCTATTATGCCCTATAATAAAAAAATTTTGAGTATTAACTTTATTTGTATAGTTTATATAGTCATATGCAATTCAGTACTTAATTATAAATTTAAAAATGTACAAAAAGTGCCAGAGGGTGAATCCAACCCAGCCTGACACATTATGATCAACATTATCCATTTTGGCCCGCATTATCCATTTTGGCCAGCTACCCAACACTTCGACCAGCCCATTACCCACCTCTACAATTTGTTTCAGATGATATTGTTAGGCAGTGTGCCAGTGCATACATACTGTAGATAGCATTAAGAACATGACAAGGCTAAGAGCTAGTTTCCAATCAGAGAGTAGCCATCCCAAAACGCAAATAACCACACGAAAACAGGGCACACCAAAAGTGTAAACAGACATACCGATTCCAATAACTGGTTCACGCTCAGAATGTCAATTGCATTCATGGATAGAGAATCTTTGCGACCTGATTGGTTTCCGTATTGGTCTTGAAACATATCCTCGTCTGTTTCATCGACATGAGGCATAACCTAAGAGAACACGACTACTTAGCAAGACTGTATCGAGCATAAATTAACTTACAGGAAAATTACAGCAAATGTGATCTAAAGAAGTACCTCATCAAAAGCCTGAAACTCTGTTTGGGCAGCTGGAGAACACGGCAGTGGTGTCTCCATAAATAATGGCCCCCCCAAAGGGTATTCATCATCAGGCGAGAAACCCTGTGAAAGTAGTGCCTTCATATCTAATTGTTCCTCCTGGAGATCATAGAGATAACGATTATAGCCATTGTTAGATATAGTTATTTGTGATGGTTTGCACAAAAATAGTTCATTTTTATATAAAAAATATTTCTTATACAAATTGGTTTAACCAATACATTATATAAGTGAAACTTTCTCCAACTCTCTTTTTTCTTTTTCCTCATCTCAATTTTGTGGGCACCACACCCATCCTCTAGAAAAGGAAAATGAATTTGACTAAATGGATGGACCGTTGATATCTTTGTAAGAAGATTCTTCAAAGTAGTGATGATGATGATGAAAATAATAATAATAAATATTAACTTCTCATTCTACAAATTACATGGATAAAAAAATTGCAAGATCAAATAAGTCATCTTGTGTGTGCACCTTCATATGCTGCTTAATTGAAATTAGAACCAACCATCTAGACAATTTTGCACATGTATTTTTGTAATTAGGTCAGAAAACTGGCTAATGACACCATATATTTTTTTCCTTTTTTTGGGGGTAAAAACAGTTGTGACAACTTAAAAGCCCGTTGTGCACATTATAATGTTAATTGAAAAGGAACTATAGACAAGAGATTGAAGAGCGAATACCTGTGATAAATTTTCAAGTTTCGACATTAAATGCGTCAAAAGTGTGTCTTTCAAAAGTTGATCATTTAATTCCACTACAGAGAGTGCCTTCATTGCAGCAGCTTCATCTTTTTGTGATCCATAGCAGTTATCTTCGCCAGGTTTTGTAGAAGTTACCTGCAGTCTCATATCTTCATCCAATGCAAGATAAGGATCCATCTGCATGTGGACTAACTTCAGAAAAAACAGAGGTAGACTGACAGATGATATATTAAGTTGCTCAGCAGTAAGACTAAACATGTTGTCTTGTAATCTTTGTATTGAAAGAAAAATTTGACTCTTATAAATCACATGCATATATTCTCGTTTGTTCAGTCATGTCTCTCCCAAATCTTTTTACCGGTCGAGAAAACGCCCTTGTATTAATAGTCATTTATCCTTGTTGATGTTTATTCTCTCTTTAAAAAAAAAAATCTTATTGATGTTTGTTTTTCCATATAATTAAACAGATCTGAGCACATATGTCTAATTCGGTATCAGATATGCTAGATCAAGTACATTTGTTTGTCTTTCCCATCAAGAACTGAATTTGAATTATCACTTGGTATTAAGAAGTCTGAAGAAAAATGATGAGATCTGGATACCATTTAATGAACAATTGCTTTGTATATACATTTTATACAGAAATATTATTAACAATTCGATTATAAGATTATTAGTTCATATTAAATGCTCAAACGATTAAAATGGACAGATACACATTCAGACCATTCTTTTTAGTTCATTTCTCAGATAGCTTGAAATAGCTCAGCATTCAGATGTTGCTTCTTCAGTTTTCAGCGCTTGAACAAGGCCTAAAAGAATCTCCATATATGAGTAGACGAAACAAATACTAACCGTTGCTTCCGTCAATGTAGATCTAACTATAGGAAGCAGATCCAAAAGATGGCATGCCTTTGCAGAAACAATAATCATGTATGATGCCAACGTGAAGAGAGATCGTCTCTGGGATGGTTGCAGCCCACCTTCAAGCATGAATAATCAATACTAGAAAGTTACTACAAAAGATAAATAATCGTTACCCTATATTGCAGCCTAACTAACACAAGAAATTGTTTAAATTACAAATATTACTTAACACATGACTATGCACATGGTTTCCAACTTATTCCATTTTATGAAAAACCAGATTTGGTGACAAAAAAATGTATGGTTTTCAATGCATGTTCTGAGAGTATGTTCATGACTATGAAACATGAGATAAAAGTATGTTCCATTTCAGGCAATCATGCTATTTTCATTTTAGAATACTGCATACACTAGAAGTTCAACAAGGGTACAATTAAATGGAGATCTTACTTTGTTGATCCAACGAGATGGTTCTAAGGGAAAATGCCAACTGGAAGCACCGGATTAAGGCCGCATGATTCGAGTTCTGAAGAAAAGCAATGTATACAATTTCAGCAACTAAAAGAGATGCAAGAAGTATATGATTCCATATAATTCTTTTATATAAATTGTAGATTAGGTATACTATTGATACATTCACCCACTCCAGCATAGGTCTGAGAAACTTTACTACTTTTAGAATAAATCTCTTACAAAATTCTACATATGTAACATAAGTAAGAAGAATAAAAGGAATATTACCAGAAAAAAAAAAACCATAAGTAGATATACAGTCACAGATAGGCCAAATAGACACAGGTCTCACCTTTGATAAAGTAAACAATAAAGCAAGACTATAAGTCTGTGCCATCGCCTCGAAATTTTCAGGGGTATTTCCTGCCAAAGTTGCCTGAATCCAGATTGATGAAAGCACAAGGCTCACTTGATGACGATTCAGTCGCAAGGAACTTGAGATCTATAGAATTTTTAAAAAAAGAAGAAAAAAGTAAAGTATATGGTAAGTGTCTATATTTAAGGAGCAGAAAAGGTAAATTATGATCATAATTTGACAAAACTTGCATCATACTGTTTTTCCATCAGGCAAAGAATTCACATGTTTTTCTTTCTCCCCTGTCCCTGCATCTATGGTTTCAGGTTTGTCTTTGTTCCCAGACTGGATTGAGGAACTTCCGTTTGTTACCTTCCATGACAACGAAGGGAGAATGCCAGCTTTATGGCCTGATGAAGGATGACTTAAAGATGGCATAAGCACGGTGGAGAAAACACGATGTGCAAGAACTCGTGTTTCATTATCTGGGTGTGACATTGCTAAGAGCAAGTGGTGAAAAAGAGCATCAGGGAATGCCTGAATGGTTTATAAGGAATCCAAGTATTAGAAAACGCAGTGACACCAATAAAACATGCTGCCCAAAGCATAACGTGCACTCACCTTTTTGTAGTAGGCTATGTTTGGAATGGAACTGATAACTTGTGCAGTGCGATATAGAGCCAATAAAGTTGTTCTAGCTATAGCAGCACTTGCTGAAATATTCTCAAGCACTACAGCCATAATATCAAGAATTGGACCCACATCTCCAACCTACAAAATTGAGTTAGAATGTCACGGAAACATTTATTCTATGGGGGGCATTTCAACCCCATTTATGTGCAAAATGGGTCAATCAACTTGTATCTTACAGTTAATGGTAAAAAACTTAAATTAAATTAATTTAGCTAGAATGGAATTAGGTTAAAACTTGCCCATGGCATAATCAAGTGTTGACAACCTGCTGAATTGCTTTATCCAAAATAGTTTGATCATTACTTTAATAAAATAATTGGTAATTATATTTATTAGATTAATTATTCATGAATTTCAAAAGAAATATGTTGGGCCAGGTTCACCCGACTTGTTTTGAACCCCGCCCTAAGCATTTACCCTTTTTTTATAACTTTGAAACCCTGTATAAGAAGTTGCATATGTGAACTACAAACATATAGGTGAGGGGCGTTATGAACCTTATGTGAGAGACTTGAAATACAGTTTTCTAAAGCACACTGAAGATCCAAATAAGAGCTATCAGAGCCCTCTCTAGGACTTGATGGTTCAGACAAATTCTGTAAGCATTTGCGTAAATGTTTGATGAGATCAGTTATTGCACCAACAGTGGCCACTGAGGCCTGCTGCTTTACATATTGCGACAGCTGTGTTGCAACGTTCACAATGTGCATCTGCAAAACTGGCTGTTTGATAACATCCTTGTGATCCAGATGTTTCACCAAGATAGACAAGAGCAGATGTGATTTGTCATCTGCGATATAATGGAAATTGTTATTATAATTATAATTAATATATACTTAAACCGTAAAAAGAAAGAAAAGAATAGAATCAATGTTTCTTTGGTGTGGACCTGATTCCTCTAAAACCATCTGCAGATACTTTAAGATAGGAAAAGCCAACCCCTTTTCAGGGAACCAATGTTTTTCAGTGTCAAAACTGTGGAAAAGAGGTTCGAGCACACGTCGCACAGTTGTTCCCTCTTTTGCTAAGTTGGCCATATTATGCAAGCAAATGGAAGACCAATAAGAGGGGCTTTTATGTGCATCCCTGTGAAAATGAGGAAGTTATAATATTGGCAATTTAATATGAGCAAGAAATTAATATCTATATGCATAAGTGCATTTACCCCATGGAGACATCAGCTTTAAAGTTAACAACATCTGTCATCATCTTGTTTACGTCCAAGAATGATGATCCATGGTCAGAGTACTTGGTATATTCTTGGTTGTTTGGTGTCTCCATAAAATTCTCCAAGGTAACAGATACAATCTATTTCAAAACAAAAATCCAGTTTCAATTCAAACCACAAAAATTACAAAATACGTTTCAGGATCTTCATCACGAATTTGATATTGAAACCAAAAACCAAATACAACGTACGTTGTCAAAGTCCATAGAGATATGAGATTGCTCCCCCATAAATCGCACCTAGACAGAAAATAAAAAAGAATTTGAGGATTTGAGTGGTTTAGGAAGCAGCATGTACTCACAATACATTATGTGAAGGTCCAAAAATACAGAAAGTAAGAGGAAAATTAAAAATATAAAGATCACTAATTTTATTACTATATTCTCAGGCATTATAAACAGAAATCAAAAACAACATGCCATTAGAAATTTAATGCACATATACACACACTATTAAAATGAATATGAATATAACATAGGGAAAAAAACACGTGCTAACCATGAAAGCCAAAACTTGAAGTCCTGCTGACCTCAACTGTAATGCTCTTTCATCATCTCCAACTTCTTGAGCCAGTTCACAAAGTTTCGGAATGAGACCTTCTAAGTTGAACATATATGTACTATCCACCTGTATTTAAAAAGCAACAAGTGACACAGATTTCTTCTTTCTTTCTTTTTCTATCTATTTTTTCATGCATTGCAATTTGCAATGGGCTAAAATCTCCAGAACAACTTGCGAACAGAGTTCATTAAAAGTAAAGATTTCTGACAATCAGTGGAGGTATAACAAGCATTTACCTGATTGTCTATGAAGTTGACTAGAGTCTGGCAAGCAACAATTTGCATTTCATCATGCGGGGTTTGATCAAGTAGTGTTCGAACAACTCCCAACAAACTACTAGCAAATAGTGGCCTGAAATTTTGAAAAGCTCTAGTAAACTACCAAATGAATACATTATCTTGTGAAATCGACCAAAAAGGTAATGATAAGTTTATAGATAGCTAAAGCTAATCGTAACAAATTCTCCCTCTGTGAATGTCAAAGAAGCCAATTTGTAACTATATGCAGAAAATAAGATTCAGAGTGGTGCTACTAGACTATAGGATAAAGGTAAACTAGAAAAGAAATTTCTTGCAAATCACTTCAAACTAAAAATTTATACCCTTAAAAAAATATAAAGTAAATGCATATGTGTGGAAAAGGGAGGGGGAAGACTGTCAATTTAGGCTAAAAATTCTACAACTTACGTAAAATTATTTGAACATGACTACCATATGCCTAATGGGGAAATATTTCTACTTATGCCAACGATGAATGAATTTCAACTTACATCTGCTCCTTACATGAGGATGGCAATTTCCCATAAACAAGCATCACAGCTTTGACAGAGACAAAGTTTTTATTCCGCAATTCCTTGTAAAACTTCTGTTCTAGGTAATCAGTGATCTGTATGAAAGAATTTATCAAGCAATATATGGTATATATAACTCAATAAAAAATCCCTTATACGGTGTCATACCATGACAATAAGATGATTTGAAATTAGATTTCAAAGGGGTATAGGGACTGCATAGTTTCAGCAGTTGTTCCTACAGAGTAGTGATAATATTATATAAAACTTTTATAGATAGAAAAACATAGTCAAGGTATCATGCCTGGAGCTTCAAGATAATGGAAATATATACACAAGTTTTACCTTTGGGATACGTAAAGGATTTTTACAAGCATATTCACAAAGCTTCCCAATCTTCCGATCATTTGGCTCAGCATTCTGGAATTGAAGTTCATTTATATTAGAATCCTAATAAAGAGTACTTTTCACCAGATACAAAAATCATACTAATGATTGTCAACTATAGCAAAACTTACAGCACTAGATTGCCAATCTGAATAGAAGTATTCACACATCAACAAGTAATAGTTAACACTTAACATTAGATCAAGGTGTATATCATAAAATTAAATTAGACGATCTGAAGACTAGGTATTCAATCTGAGCAAATCATATATATTCAATGGAATTTAACTCATGTTCAAAGTGAACATTACCACATGAAAAGATCATTTTAGCCCTAAATAATCAGCAAATCCGAATTACAATCATCCTAAACAATGTAACGGATTATTGCTACTTCAGGTCATTATAAATTAGAGCAAACTCTCAATTCAAGCAAGTTATATCATAGAAAGTCAAAGTCTTCACCTGAGAACGAGGAAATATATCTGCAAGAAGCTTCTTATATCGTTTCACAGGCTGTCTGGACCTAGCTCGCATTGAAGGACAGAAAATACAGAGGTTGCTACAGACGGGAAGCACCCGTCTTGACATAACCCCCATTTTTCTTAAGATTTTTCAACTTCTTCTCTGCAAAAAACAACAACTCGTATACTGAATCACACAACTCTTGAAGTGAATTCAACTGTTAAATTTAACAATACAAGTAAAAATTAAGATCTAATTTAAGGGGAAAAAGTAACTGAACTCGGAATTGCGATCAATAAAACGGTACCTACCAACGCAATTGAATTATAAGATTACCCAACAAACTTGATCGCTCAATCTGAAAGCTTCTGATCTCGATCTGGCTGGAATGGAAAGCAAAAAAAAAAAAACTTTTTCATCAGAGTAAACAGAAAGAATCGAAAGGATCATGATTAAATTACCTAAAATACTATCTTAAATTCAGAAGACACATGGAGAGGCAGAAAGTGTTGTAATCTCCTCCTCCCCGGCACTTTTAACTTCCAGTGGGAAATCTTGTAATCTGTTTTTGTTGTTTTGGGAATAAATTTTTTAGTGCCCTACGTGGGAGGGAATATGTATGAATTTATCAATTGAAGTGTCGCAATTATCTTGATGAGTTGCAGCTGGATTTCTTGAGATGTTATTCAATATACATCCCCTTTTAAAATTGAATTGAAGTTAACGAATAAATTACAAAAAGAATCCATCTTCTATCAATCAATCGGCGAGGTTTTGTTTAAATTTTCCATTTGTTACATTTTCAGTGTAAAATGTTTTGAACTTGTAACTAAATGTAGAAAAATATGTTTTTTAAGGGTTTGTTATGAAAAAAACCAATATGTTTTTACGTTTTTTGCGTTTTCGTCGTGCATGTTATTTTTTTCCATAAAAAACCTCAAGTTAATTTTTTATTTTTGGTTTAGTGATATTTAGACATTAGACCCAAGTTTATAAGATACAATCAAGTTTATAAATTATATTTATTAATTTCCAAATAACCAAATTTTATAAGTTATATAAATATGTTATTAAAAAATAATAAATTTTATCAAAAATTGTTGGAATAACTATCACTATAATAAATATGGGTAAGGGGTAGGGTAGGGATGAGTAGGTTGAGGGTGGGTTCGGTGGGATAGGGTAGGGTACTGGTATAGAGGTAGGATGGGGTAGGATAAGGGTGGGGTGGATAGATTTGAGGGGTAGGGTAGGGTTAAGGGTGGGAGTAGGGTGGGGTGAGGTGGATAGGTTTAAGGTAGGGTAGGGGTTGGGATGGGTGGGTAGGTTTGAGAGGTATGATAGGGGGTGGGGTGGGGTGGGGTGGGGTGGGGTGCAGTGCTGTAGGTAGGTTGAGGGTAGTTGGGGTAGGGGTAAGGTAGGGTTCCTGTAGGGTAAGGTAGGGTGGGCTAGGGGTAGGGTAGGGTAGGGATATGATAGGGTGGGGCGGGGTGGGGTTTGTGGTGAGATGTCATAAGAAAGAAAGAACAACAAATGAGTGTTTTTTTAGTGATAAGAGGTAGATTTATGTCTTATCAAAAGGGGTCATGGTAGGAGGCTTTTACCTATTATATCTCATTGCAATCAAAGACACTTATGTTCTAACCTCATACTGAATAAAAGGTTTACGTATGATCAGACTTTGATAAAAGCTATCAAAACACTCTAAATAGTGTTAATATGCATTATGCAATGGTAAATTTTAGTGGGCATAGTATACTTAAAGAGTATGGGGTTATACTAAAAAATTATCGTATTTATTAGATGAAAATATTTGTGTGTCACTTGTGGGCAATGTAATCTCAATTGTAATATTATTTTAGTTTAGCTTGGAAAAAATTAATATGTTTTTACTTTTTTATTAGTTTAGTTGCTCCGTTGTTTTTCTCACTTTCTTAGACAAAGATGAGTGTCATGGTAGCGATGGTTGACGATTGTGAGTGTGTTGCTGGAAGAGAAGGTGGAGTTACTAGTGACCAAAATAATAAAAAATAAAGAACATGATAGTTTTACAATATAAATATAATGGTAAGATCCGACTCTGTTGATCATGATAGTTTTTCAATAAAAAGGCAACCAGTTATACTTGTTGTTGATCAAAATTCAAAGACCAAATCAATAAAAATAAAAGTATATGGACAAAACTAAATACGAAAGACTAAAATGGTAAAAAATAATATCAAGCAACCAAATTGATAAAACTACCAAACTATAAGTTTTTTTTCCGATTAAGTCACTCATTCATTTTTAGACTGATAAGTCTTTTATTCAATAAAATATCATGAATTTGATGTTTTTTCAATTAAAATTACTGGCAACCTGTTGAATCGATTGCAATTGATGACACAGATTTTACAGTTCTATAATTGTAACATCCTGAATTTACAAGCTAGTATATAATATGTGAACTGGTCAATTGTAATGCAGTTTTGAACATGTATATATCATACTTTTGCATTAAAATAGAACATTTTAGTATAATGAACATGTACATTTAATATTGGACTCTAGGATTCCACTCTAACATGGGAGTCCATGGAACTTGAAAGAGAGAGAGAGAGAGAGAGAGAGAGAGAGAGAGAGAGTGTGTGTGTGTGTGTGTGTGTGTGTGTGTGGCGTCAGGTTCCATGGAGAACCATATGTAGAGAGAAAAAACAAAAAGAACGAATCGCAACCCTTATTTAAATGCATCATTGGTGCATCACATGCTGTACATATCATATACGCATTGTGATGCACGAGTGCACCACGTACATATTATATGTGCATAGGGGTATTTTTGGAAAATAATATATCAAGTCAACTCAAATTTAAATTTATATCGATTGAATATTAATTCAATAATCACATATTAAATGCTAACAAATTTATATAATACACTTCTAAAAATTAAAAAAATTCAACTGAACAAAACTCCAACATGATGTTTCATCATCTTCATTCGGTTCATCATCATGTTCATCTTTCCCAGACTGTGCATCTCAATGTTCATCTTTCCCACGTTGTGCATCATCGTGTTCATCTTCATCTTAAACGTGTTCATCGGCTTCAACGTGCTCATCTTCATCTTGAACGTATTCATCATCATGATGCATCTCTGGAATTTAAACGTGTTCATCATCGTCGTGATGCATAATGTATAGAGACTGTGCATCGTTCAATCCATTGGTTTTCGGTTCAGTATCTTCTTCATCATCGTTTGGTCTTTTTCATCGTGTCCATCTTCATTGTCTTTTGTCATTGTTCGGTCTTCTTCATCATCGGTTTCTCGTATTCATCCTACAGACTTTCTATTGGTCCATCACCACCACGGTGGTGGTGCCTTGAAGGCAACGGTAGCTTTCGGTTCATGGGACTCGTTTCATCGTCATTGTGTTAAGATTCGACGAAGTCGTTGGTTGGCGTATAAGGGAGATAGAATGATATCTTGGAGTTGACAAGATGAGGGGTTGAAAACAAATCTCACACCTTTAATGGGCGATGAAAGGTAATTAATATTCTTAATTTGCATATCAAACATATTTGTCAAAGTTGAGCGATTAATATTCTTTTCATATGAATACGAAATGATATTCTCCTCATATCAAACTAAAAATAACCTCGAGGATCATGCTAATTTTTAGGAGATTGTATATTGTAAATACATTGATTGACCTGGATTAAATAAAATAAATAAATAAAATCCCTTAAAAATAAGTAAATATACCCTAAGCATTCTAATAATGCTTTAGTGCATCCTTAGTATATATATTATGCATTATTGGTTCCTTGTGGTTCCCCGGTGCATCGAGATTCTCCATTGAACCTCATCTACATATAGGATATAGTTTTTATGAGAAAGTTAAATATTTGTGAGAAAATAAAAGAAACAATTCTAAATATTACTCAATCCGGCCTAACTAACACAAGAATTTGTTTAAATTACAAATATGACTTAACACATGACTATGCACATGGTTTCCAACTAATTCCATTTTAAGAAAAACCAGAATTGGTGCCAAAAAAATGTATGGTTTTCAATGCATGTCCTGAGAGTATGTTCATAACTATGAAACATGAGATAAAAGTATGTTCCATTTCAGGCAATTATGCTTTAGTGAGAAAATAAAAGAAGCAATTCTAACCATAAAATTTTGAGTCCTGCTTTTTTTATAATATTTTTTGTGGGTCCCTCTTTGATACAACATTTTTTGTTGAACCATGAAATAACAAAGTAATTCAACACGAGGGGATTATGCATCACACGGAGGGTACATAATAATCCCCTCGTGTGATGTATTATCCCTCCGTGTGATTATATAGGTTCAATAAAATGACTCAGGGGATTGTGCATCACATGCATTGTGGTCCCTCAACATTCTTCGATAAAAACTTGGTTCTCCCTTGAACTCCGCTCTGTGTGTGTATATGTATGTATGTAGTTTGAAATTAGATACCACCTCAACAATACTTAAGTCTTATCCATGGCATCTCAACTTTTTGTTGACACATCATACAATTGTGACATTTATCTACATAGAATGTCACTTTTATTCTTATTTTCTTAAAAAATTAAAAGTCATTACCTTTTATTGGGATAAAAGTCTAAAACTAACTAGTTGAATACCCGTGCGTTGCTCGGGTGATGTGCGATGAAATTAATATTTATAATTAGTTTTTTTTGAACGGCAGATTAACCTACCCCTATTCATAAACTATCATTTTTCCCCAAATGGGGAATTCAGAAGTTAGTTCCACTGCTTAAATTCCAACTTGTCTCCGACGGGAGTCTAACCCGTGACCCAACACTTATACGTCATCTCTCATATCAAATGGGCTAAACCCCATGGTATTTATAATTAATTGATGACACAACAAAAATTTATTTTTTTAAGAAAACTATACATTGTTTGCGAAGAAAATGTTACTTATATTAATCATAAATATTAATTATTACACATAATTATATTTGAAGTCTATACATATCTAGTTTAATACATTTTAGTTGATCAAAAAGACTGATTTTAGTTTAACAAATCGTGTATAGGAATGAAGTTTATAGGGAAAATAATTTACAATAAAATGAAAACTCATCATTTTTCCATCAACTAATATACAAACACGTATTTCCAAAGTATTATTTACAATGTCGTCTAACATAATTTTATAATTAACAATTTATTCAAACCAATTAATAAAACGTTATCAAACAAAAACGGTTATCATAAAAATTTTAATAAATCTTAATAAAATCACATCGAATAATTTAAACGGCAGATGACATATCTCATTGGCTAAAGATTTGTTTAAAACATTATCGCTTCATTATTAACGGGGATATTCATTGTTATTCATGGCATACTGAAAAATATTAAAACATTTGTTAATTTTGAAACATTAACACATAAACAACACAAAATAATGAGAAGCTTTAAATGTAAAAAAAGTATATCAATGTGACGTTTTTTCTGAGGTTTGAATTAGGGATGACACAATTTTGACTCAACGGACGGGACGATAAAAATGACTCGTAGTTAAAAAAGTAAGCTAGCATATAATGTTTTCTAAATAATAAATGTCATATGTTTACCTATTTTATAATATATGTTGATTAAAAAAATATTTTTATATGTTTATCTGCCGTATTTTATATGTTTATTAAACTGAATCATCAATAAAATTTAAATCTAAATGTAAATGTTATCCCATCAATACTTATCTATATATTTAATAAATTTTTTTTCATTTGCTTATAAATTTATTAAAAACAAATAAACATTATATAAAATTATTAAATTTTAAAAAAGTAAACAAACGATATATAAAAATATATTTCTTAATATTTTGTTTATTATAATAAAATATAAAATATTGTTTTATCTATAAACTAAATTTTTTAATCTATATTAATTAAAACATATATATATATTTATAAATGAAAAAATTTTGGTCAACTATTCATATCTATTTTATAAAACTATAAAAATAATAATTTTGAATAGTTAATGTTTAATTGTAATTTGTATACGTAAATAAATATCTCATTATTTTTTGCAGGTTTGTTAGTATTGATAGAATTGCTGATGTTATCCCATTATTTTCTGAATTTTAACAAATTATATCGCGCCAAATCAGCGTCCTTAAATTTCTCAATTTTAACCAATCATATTGTGTCAAATCAGCCTTAATTTTCTGAATTATAACCACTAATATTGCGCCACGTAAGCATTTTTTCTCTTTTATATATATATATATATATATATATATATATATATATATATATATATATATATATATAATGTCAATACCCAGAATAGAATTGACTGTAAGTATGTTACTGTTTTATGATTTTCCTTATGTTAAACATCAATATATAATTATATAAACTATATAGTACCTTAACAATTTAAATATAAACCCCAATCTACATTGCAATAACGTTTTCGACATTAGAAAGAAGAAAAAGGAAAATAGAAAATAGATATTATTACTTTTATTAGATTAATTGTATGAATGTTGACTTTTGTTGTTTTCATTGTTTTTCTAATTAGATATTAATTGTATTAAGAGTGGGCTAAATAAATTGGGCTAAAGTAAACACTTTAATTAATAGAAGGGGTATAAGTCTAGCTAAATGAATTGGGTCAAGTAGTTTTAGTGGCTTGTAAGTGGTAAGTGGGTTAAGAATTTTTTTTGTCAAAATCCATAGGTCTGTCAATGATCCAATTTCAAGATGTGTTTTAATAAAGAAATATGTACTATTAAAAAAAGTCAGAAAGGTGTATCCCTAGACATGTAAGGATGCGTTTGGTATAATGGAATTAAGATAATGAATTCATATGTAATTTTTTTTTTTAAAATTATTAAGATGATTCATAATGAATCTTGTGTGAAATAATACGAGAGTGACAAATTTCGTTCGGCGGGTCCATAATATATCAATCTTCAAATTATTATTTATGCACAACTTTTGCACTTCAGTTCATTCCTTATGCCGGATTCGTTGCAATCACTCGTATGTGCTTGACTTTGTGTGTGGATTGTGATTATTTGCCTGATTGTTTAAAACTACCAGCAGCCACATCTTCCCAAGATCCAACAATGTATTACTTGTGAAATTCCCAAAACAAGTTAGGGGGCGTTTGGTTCGCGGATTTCCTGGGATTCCATGGGATTTGCATTTAAAATCCTGTGTTTGTTTCGCAGATTTCAGTAAGGATTTGAAATCCCAGGATTTCTGAAATCCCATCATTCTTTATTATTTAAAAACCCAGCCTCCCCCCTAGGATTTTAAATCCCAGTTACCTTGCATTTTTCACATTAACAAAATTTTCCTAAAAGATAATTTAGATTCTTTGACAAAATCCTGACAAATGCAAATGCTGCATAATGCAAATCCTTTGACAAAATGCAAATCCCAAGGAAAAAATCTGCGAACCAAACGCCCCCTTAGTATATATGGGATGTCAAAGCCTAAAAAGTACACTGTCTGAACCTACAAGATGATAAGTTTCTGATGTAAAATTTGATATAGCTAGAGATTAAAAATTAACCAACAATATGCACTGATATCTGAGAAATGGCATTGATCATATAAATGCTTCTGCTCCGATCAATTCGTCTTACCATTTTCTTTATCTTAGATTATGAGACTACTATACGATGATTATTAATGATATCACAGCATTCTCAGTGAAGGAGTGGCTTCCTCTTGGCCTGCTACCCCTCATCGTACTCGTTAAACCCCTGAAACAGTTTGTCATGCATTCAGTGCTTCATTTGAGCTTCAAGCAGATTGCTTGCATCTTTGTCACCCTCCTCGCCCTCATCCAAGCAAAACAATCTAAGGTCCTCTTTCAACAATTTTACTTTGGGGCTTCCTTATAGTACAACAAATTTGTGACCATTTGATCTGCCACCTGGCCCACCTGCACTTGTAGCCATATAGCTAGTATTGAGCGAGGTCACTCTTGCTCCTTCAGATACTCTCCATCGGCCATCACCAGCAATCTCTACATGATCTTGTTTCATTTCTACTTTCTATGTTCGTTGATTCCAGAGTCTTCATTCTTCGTGGATGCCAATGAATTCCTAACATGTTTTGTTGTGACAAAACCGAACGTATTATTATTTTTGAACAAGGGAAATTATGATCAGAGAATAAGGAGTTGCCTAGTGAGAAGCTAGAGAAACACCAAGACGGCTGCTACAAACAAATGCTTCTAAGGTTTAAAGCTCGGCAAATTACAACAAGACTTACATCTATTAGAAATCCAAATATTCGAAAGAATTTACACCTCCTCAGAACACATCGGATTTAATGATCCCCGAAGACATCATTTCTGTCCGGGCCAGGTTGCCCAAATTAACTGTCACATGTAATCAAAAGTTATAAACATAGAAATGTGACGAAGTTGATCTTGCAACAACACTCAATGAGCTAGAAGTGAAAAAGATGTAGCAAAATAAGTAAACAGTTTCTTAAAACTAGAGACACTCAAGTCATTTTAGTTTTCATGCATTAATGTAAACTGTATATATTTTTTATCCATATAAGAACTTACCCACGTCAGTTGACTCACTTCACATATCCCTTTTGAATGGTTTGCTTGCAGTTTCTATTATAAGAACTGTTTTCCAGAATGTCATCTTCATGCTAAAAATTTTGCGATCTCACAATGAAAGTGAAAAATGCTTCGAATCGTATTTGAACCTGCAACTTTTTTCTAATCAAAACACATTCTGTATAGAAGCAGAGATCATATTAGATCAAAGTCATTTACATCATTCCACAAAGCATGCCGATAACGTCAAATATAAGTTGCTTCCATCTACTACGTACAATTCATCAGTCTTCGAGGTGTATCACATAATCCTACAATGCAGAATAATTCAAAAACCTAAATGATAAATTGTTTACAAGCCTAAATAGACTATCATAAACAGTACTTGACAACTTAATCATCTAGGTTTTCTACTTCATTTAATGATAACTTGGACTAGTTTTTCAATATCCTTTTTCAACTTGACAGGAGTCAAAGCTAACTGGTTTCTTCCACTTCCAGTCAGACAAAAAGTCTACTTTGGAAATCATATCCGATCATATGAAATTAAAACAAGTAAAGATAAATGAATTTGACCAGAAAGACATGATTTCAAATCAATTAGTACTAGTGTACGTGCAAAATTAAGATGAATATAACAAATGTAAACCTTAAATGGTGATGGCCATTCGATCGATGTTGAGCTAGAACTCTATTCATGTATAGAATATAATTATAGGTCAATACACCTGTCCTTTTTTAAGATATTTGATATCTGACTAACTGCTGTCACTAGTACAGAAATACCCTTCAACCCCCTCAAATAGACCTCCGTTTTTTAAAAAATAAGTCAAAAACCGGGGTTTATTGGTTCCACCCCCCTTATTAAGAGAAACAACCGCGGTTGTTATATAAATAACCGGGGACAATTGTTCCCGTGTTTTTTTTTTCCTAAAACCAAACATGGTTTGGATTATATAGCCGGGTTTAAACAAAAAAAATACATCTCTTCTTTTCATTCTCCCGCCCCCCATTCACTTCCCAAATTTTCGTATCCCCCTCACAAGTTCCTCCCTCCCTCGTAACCCTAGAAACAAATGCAGACCACCATCACCATGTCTCCTCTCCTTCCTGCTCTCGTACCAGACTACCAAGATTCTTCATCTTCTTTCCCCTTTCTCTAGCAAGGTACCATCACTAAACACTGCATCAATTCGTCTTCCTCTTTCTGGCTACCACCATCTGTTACACATGTACATAACGTGAGCTGCTCTCCTAAGCTATAACCCACGACTGCTACCTTTCATATCTATAACCCACGACTGCTACCTTTCAGGGTACGTTATCAGATGATATCAACAATATTAGTGATTTGTGCATAGAAGAGAATGGAGAATTTTAGCTAATTTGATGAACTTTTTCCTTCAAAATCTGGTTTATATGGTTATTTGGTGCATCTTACATGGAGTAATACGAAAGAATTTCGTAAATTAACCTTAGATGGTCAATAATATATCAGTCTTTCAATTAAATTCCTGGGCATGCACCACTTTGGACTTCCTCCATTCCTTATGCCGGATTAATTTGTTCGAATGATCACTCATAACTTCATGACAATGTGTGTGATTTTTTTGAGATATGATGTGTCAAGTTTCCTTATTGTTTAATAAGTACCATCACCCACCAGTAACTTCCCAAGACCCATCAAAGAATGAGTTGTGAAATTCCCAAAAATAAATTAGTTTGCGACGTGAAAGCCTAAGCATGTTTTCTGAACCTAGATAGTACTAGAAGTTTATTTGAATGGAGATTAACATCAACACACAAAATGCAGTACGTAAGTTTTGAATTCTATTCATATTAATGTGTGTGCTATAATTTATTCGTTTAACGCATATAATTTCTTCATCTTAGATTATGAGACAACTACAATAATGAAATTACAGTAATTAAGATTATTCCCATGGAACATTTTTGTCCATAGATGCTAACTGCTGCATTCAGTGCTTCAATTAATTGGGCAGCAAGCAGACTGCCTGATTCTTTGTCACCCTTGCCCTCATCCAAGCTATACAAATTTTAGGTCCTATTTTGATAAATTTACCTTGATGCTTCCTGATAGAAAAAACTGTAAGCATTGCTGCAACCTGCACTCGTAGCCATACTATTGAGCAAGCTCTGATCTCTTCCTCCTGCAGATGGTCTCAATTCCCAGCAATCTTTACATGATCTTGCTTTCTAGGGTCGTTGATTTCAGAGTCTTTATTGTTCGTGGATGCCAATGATTTCTTAACATGTTTTGATGTGACAAAACCAAACATGTTATTATTATGTTTTGAAAGGCAAGGGAAATATGATCATGGATAAGGAGGTGCCCAGCGCAAGAAGCTAAAAAAATACCAGGAAGGCTACAATATTACAAATAAATACTTATGAAATTAATTACACCTCCTCTGTAAACCTCAAATTACAAGACTTACATCTACTAGAAATCCAAAGATTCGAAAGAATTTATGCCTCAAAATCTAAGATTATGATTGGATTTGATGTCCATTTTAACCAAATATTCGTACCAAAACTAAAAGAAATCAAAGGATGAGAGAGGAGAAGGCATACCTTCACATTCTGATGCAGGGGATTTGGGAGATGAACGGCCAGTAGGAGCCTCTTCTGCTACACTTTTCTGTCAATTTTGGGCAGTAAAAGATATTCAAACTCAGAAGTGAAGGCAGCAACTTTTCTGGTAAATCCTTCATCTTTGGGCAATTCTTAATTATGAGATGTTCGAGGGCAGTGAGGTGTTGGAGTCCCGTTGAAAGTGATTCCAATTTCTCAAATTCTTGTATCTGAAGAGAAGTAAGAGAAGAAGGAAGAAGATGAGACAATTGACTCCAACTACTCACATAGTCTGATGATCCACCTCTTAATGTTAGGATGACAAGTGACATTGGAAAATTCTGTGGGCCCCACTCTGATACGGGTTTCTTCAACCGCCCCATTCCAAGGGAACGCAAGTTGGGAGGCCAAAGCCCATGAGGAAAAGACACGTCCATACTAGGACAGTCTTCTATAACCAGATTCTGTAACGAGGTGAGATTCAGCAACCCGTGATGAGGAATTGACTTCAAACATGGACAATTTTTTACACTCAGACGTGTTAACAAGGTGAGACTCGACATATCCTCGTCAGGAAATGACTCAAAATTTGGGCAATCGGTTATAGTCATTGTAGTGATATGAATGAAGTAACTCAAATCACTGATGGATTTCAGATTTCTCCATTGGTGTATATATATGGATTCAAGCATAGGCATGCTTGTGTTGTTGATAAGCAATGTACTCTGCTCTCCTCCTCCCAACTCCTTTTGCAATAGATTGTTACAATTACTAATGCAAAGTGAATTTAGCCTCTGTCCTACTCTGTTGAGAAGGAGACAGATGTCAATGAATCACATTTATTGATAACCAAGATCTCAATGCTATTTGGGAAACTGCAACGCTCCATACTTGGACAATTCGATACGTACAACATCCTAAAAGATGGTAGGTTGCTCTCAAAATTATCCTCCTCTTTCTCTCCTAATCTCACCAAATTTTTACAGTCCTGTATTTCCAACTTCTTTAAGTTCACAAGAACCTTTCTTGCCACTGCTTCTGATTCCCATAAGTATCTTATTTCCTTACATTTCTTGATGCTTACTTCTTCAACTACCCCAAGATACTTTATAACACCTCCCCACACCTCATCAGTAATCCCTGAAATAGAATATATTTCCATGTTGGTGACTGATGATGAAGCTGCTTGAACTAGACTTCTCAATACACTATCACCACATTTATATAAATTTAGAACCCTCAGTGATGGCAGCGTGTCGAGTGAGACTTCAACCAAATTAGGACAATTATCTATTTTAAGGTTTCGAAGGCATGGAAACACTGCATCTACAACCCCATGATTGGTTGACCACAACTCCCACCTCAACATATTTTCAAAACATAGAATTTGAAGTGAATGGAATGCATGTTCCCTCCCAAAAAACTCTGAACCCACAACTTTCACCTCATCCATGCCTCCAATAAACAACTCCTTGAGTGATGGTAGCTGCCCAAATGGTGGTAGGGTTGTACATCTTTTACAGCCACGTACCGAGACATGGGCCAACTGAAGGAACGACGACTGTGCAACCCAATTTGGGAACGCTATGCCCCCATATGACTTAATGCTGAGATTTTTCAAATGGTCATAATGAGGCTTCAGCATGTTGAGGACCTCCATTTCAAGTGCTTCATTTCGAGAATCATTAAATGCATGACTCCATTCCATCTCTAACACACTAACCCTCTTTTCCAATATATTCGCCTCTCGTGTGTGCATTGCGTTTTGAACCTTGTCCAGCCCCTTTATGGAAATTTCCCCATACAGATTCTTAATCTCAGGTATTGCAAAGCCATCAGCTCCTCCAATAACGATCTTAGGGAGAGTTTGTAGGTTTTTCAACTTACCAATCCCTGAAGGCATCTTTTTCAAAGAAGTACTCCTTATCGAAGTGCCGTAAATTTTTAAGCTTCTTAAAGTTGTTGGGCAACTCAGTTAAATTATCACAGCCAAAAAGGATACAAGTCTGTAAATTATACAGATTGCAGACATTTTCCGGCAAATGTGTGATTTGAGTTTGAGATAAATTAAGATAATCGCAGGTGCTTCAAACTACCAATGGATTCCGGTACCTCACTTATTGCAAAATGACTCAGAGAAAGAACCCTAAGCAATGCTAACTCAGGAAGCAAGTCAACCAGAAGCTTATTTGATAAGTAAATTTTTGCCAACTATTTACCACCCCAACAGATACCCCTATAAATGTTCTTAAACTTTTAGCACTTCTGAATTTCTTAAATTTCTCGTAAACTACATATGTCTCACGAATGAATGACATATGATGATACTTTTCTAAAGCTTCCTTCTTCCTCTCATTGTCTAACCTCAAAAAGAAATCTCCGGCAACAGATGTGGCATAGTCATTCATCAGGTCATGCATCACGTACAACGATTTGTCATTCGGGGCATGTTGAAAAAATGATCTTGATAACAACTCATCAAAACATTCACAACCCAAACGTTCCATTGACTTGCTTGTTTTTGGTTTATGCAAAAACCCTTCTGCCATCCATAATAGAATCAATTGCTCCTTGTCAAACAAGTAGTCCTTGGGAAATAAGGAACAATATGCAAACAAGTGCTTCAAATAAGTAGGAAGATCATGGTAGCTTAGTCTAAGAGCTGGAATAATCTCATCTGCGTTGTCTAATTCCCATATATCACTATTCAACACGTCCTTCCAATCTTCTTCTTCTGTTTTTGTCCTCAGTAACCTTCCAAGGACTCTTAAAGCTAAAGGCAAGCCATCACATTTCTTGACAATCCCTAAACCGTACGGTTTGAGTGCTATATGTGAATCAAAGTTATCTACACCAAGTGAATGTTGAGTAAATAGAGAAAGTGCATCTTCAGATGACAAACTCCCCACACGGTCTAGATGAGCATAACCCAACTTTTTAAGTAATCTCTCCTTCCGAGTTGTCATGATAATTTTGCTTCCTGGAGCCCCCGAATGAAATGGACGCACTAACGTCTCCCAATCATCATAGCTATCAGACCATACATCATCAAGTACTATTAGAAATCGTTTCTTCTTAAGCTTCTCACTTAGAGCTACTTGTAGTAGATTTAAATCCTTAAATTCCTGGTGTTCTTCGGTCATAGATTGAAAGATAACTTGGCTTATGTAGAAGATATCAAACTCATCCGAAACACAAACCCACGCCTTGAGTTGGAAATGATCTTTCACTTTTTGATCATTATACAAAAGTCTAGCTAGAGTGGTTTTACCCACTCCACCCATGCCAACTATGGGTACGATGCTAAACTTTTCCATACATGATTTGTCTCCGAGCAACTTACGAAGCAATGAATCTTTTTCACCTTGACGTCCAACTATAACAGATGATTCATCTATCAAACAAGTCTCCTTTTTTCTATTTATCTTTTTAGGCGGCCTTTCACCTTTCACGATCAGACCAAGAGTAAGTTTTTCCTTTTCTAGATCTTGTAACTTGATGGTGATATCATCTAACTTGCCACCCATTGCAGTAGTTAGTGGGAAACTGATGCCACAAGTTGGGATGAGCTTTCTTATTATCTTGCTGGGGATCGCTCGAGATTCCTCCGTCAACTCACGCTGCATCGCTTCGGTTGTCAAAGCGTCAAGTATGTCGTCTATGTCATAAGCCAGATGTTGAAGACGATTTAGCCACCCTTTGACGGATTCATTTGTCATTTCATGCTGAGAAGCATCATGAAGCAGAGCTTGGATCTGGGATAACGACGTCTCCCATTTCGTCAGCTCAGGATAAATTTCCTTGTAGTGTGGAAGTGTCTTAAAGGCTGCAGTGCCCAACTTCTCAAAGAGTGCTGTAAGGAAGGCAGAAAGAACAAATTCAGCCATTAATTGTTTATGGTGATGGATGGGTATTGGAAATGAGAGAAGAGAGCACAGTTTCAGAGATTTTAATCTTATTACAGTGATCTGATTGTGATCTCAACCATTGTTTAATTAGTCAACCATTGTATGGGTCTAAATCCAATAAATAACAAATCTCTCATAAATTTTGGGTAATCATAATAATCATTTCATTTATTTTTTTCACATTCATATCATTCAACTTCTATTTTTTTTTTTTTTTATCAATCTAATATCTATCTACAATAACAAGTTAATATCACATGAAAAAAGTAGCAATTAAATTAAGGGTTAATATTGAAAAAAACCCATCAAGTTCCTTCATTTTCGCGATCAAGTCTCTAAAATTTTATTATTATTGTTTAAGTACCTAAAATATTTTTGTATTATTCAAAAATGTATATTTGACTTGTTTGACCGTTATCAAACAAAACATGTAACTTTAGTTTTTTCACTTGATTAGTGTTGAAAAGAACTCATCGTCTTTCCGTATTATAGCGATTAAGTTCCTAAACTTTTTGTTTCATCGGTTGTATTTTACCGCCAAATTCAGTAACCGGTCAAATGTATATACTTTTGAATAAGACAAACATAGTTTAGAGACTTAAACAATTGGAAAATAAGTTTAAGGACTTAATTGAGAAATGAGAAAAGTTGATTGAGTTTTTTCAATATTAACCCTTAAATTAACCATGAATAGTTTAATAAAAGTGCATTTGGACTAGCTAGTTGTATCAAAGCTAGATGTTTAATTTCCCCAAATAAGTGGTTTAATTTGTACATGATCAAGTCTACCAAAGACAAAATGGTATCATAGGATAAAAAGGTGTAGCACTACAAGAAAAAAGTCATTCAACGACATTTTTTGCGACATGTATTTGCATGTCACTATTTAGTGATAAACTTAGTGTCATGTTTTGTAATGAATAAGTCACCAATATCGCTATGTGCGTCACTACTTGTAGCAACATTTATGCACAAGTCACTATACATGTCGTTGATTTTGTAACATACACTCACTTAACGCTAGACACGTCACTTATTTTGTGACATTCATATATAAGACACTATGTGTGTTGCTAAACTTGTCACAGATACACACATGTTACCAAGTATGTCACTGATTTTGTAACATTTATATACAAGATACTATATATGTCGATTTTGTTTCATTTATATACAAGACACTGTGTGTTGCTGAAATTGTGACATTCATGTACAAGACACTATGCATGTCATTAAAGTTGTGACATATATTTACATGTCACTGAATGTGTCGCTAATTGTGACATATATACTATGTGTGTCACTAAAGTTGTGACATTCATATAAGACATTCTATGTGTCGTTGAATTTGTAACACTTATATACAAGACACTACGTATGTCATGCATGTATATTTGGATTATTTGTACGGATTTTTGTTATTTATCTAAGAATTTCATAGTCTTTTAATAATATATGGTTTGGATTCACATTCAATATATTCATTAAGAGATATCTACACAATGTATTGGTTTTTACGTCACGTAATAAAAGTAATACACTAATTAAAGTTACTTATTATACGAAACACATTATTAAGACCTTTAAATTAATCTGAACTTTTAATTCAATGTGCTTTAATTTATATAAAAAAGTTACAACTCCTAATGTAATAAGTAATAGTATTGTTAATATAAATTTAAAGTTATAATGATTTACTTAACTTTAGCTAAGTATTTAAACCATAATTAAACCCTTGATATATATAATAGTAGTAATGATTTGTAAAAATTATAATTAGTAGTAATCGATCTTAACAACATGGGTTATCAAAGAGATACGTACTAGCTATTACTATTTCAAAGAAAAAAGAATTCAAAAATCTCAATATATATTTCTACTTTTAATATATTTTTTTTGTTTTTTTAGTGAAGCTCTTCAACTTTTAGGGTGATTAAAGTCCAATGTTTTATAAAACTAAATGATTAAATTACATGATATATTTGTTTTAATACATGGGTAATTCATCTAACCTTCAATTTTCATATCAATTAAACTCTTAATATCTGTCCATTTGCATTTTGTTTTTAATCTTGCAAACAAAATTTCACACTAAGATGAATAAAAATAGATATGTTAATAATATACGGGTTAAGTACCATTTTGACCATCAAACTTTCAGATTTGTCTCATTTAGTCACTAAACTATTTTTTGTCCTGATTTAACCACTAATTTTTTTAATGTTCTATTTTATGAAACACGAATAAAACTAATGGCTAAATAGATACAAAATATTACAGTTTAGTGGCCAAATCGAGACAATTTTTAATGGTTAAATTAGTAAAAAGAAAGTTTTGTGGCTAAATATGTATACAAAAAATAGTTTAGTGGCTAATCGAGACAAAAAATAGTTTGATGGCTAAATCCAAAAAAAATCTAAAACTTTGATGGTCAAAATGACACTTAAACCATAATATACTATAATAAAACCCAAGACGAATCCTTTAGTTGTGGTAAGAGTTTATGTGTCAACCGCTGTTTTATGTGGCACTATCTAGAGTAACAAATGTTTAATAACTTAAAATTGTCATGTTTGAAGACAATAATATACAAACGCTACATACAAAATACAATCTATAAATGACTTCTAATACTTATTTTTATCTGTCAATGTACTCCCATACCAAAAGACTTTTTTAATTTTTAAATTTTTTACAAGTATTATTTTCTGATATCTTTTACATACATTAATCTAAGTTTTTTTAATGTCATTCAACAATTTACTTTCATCACTATTATGACACCTTTTGTATGGTCTTAATGTAGTTGATTATGCACAAAATTTGTTTGACGATACAATTTGATATGGTATTGGTCAATCTAGAGTTTATATATAGTGGCCCTAAAGATTAAAACTTTATTACAAATCGGTGGTTCATAAGCATGAACGATTGATATATAATAATCTAATAATTCATAGACAATTGAACACAAAAATTAGATTCTATTAATTGAAATTTTACAAGGGTTGGGATTGAATAAGAATAATGATATTGGATTTAGTGAAATGGACCTGTATTATAAATTATAATGGCTTATTGGGTATTTAAGTTTAGGCTTTATATAATAAATCGATTATTTTTTTATTTGTTACATCAAATTACAAACAATCGTACCACAAGTTTATATGTTACATAAAATTATTTGATTGCATGTTATAAAACTTTTTGATCAAATTATTCTAATAAACTTTCTAATTTTTGAAAAGTATGGTTACATGTTGAAAAAATCACAAGTTACACAAACAAAAAATGTAAAATATTACATTACGAAACAAGGTTATTGACGGAATGACCCGTGACAAGTGCTACCCGTTAGCATCACATGGGTCGGCCCATGAAAATACGTCCATGCTTGACTCATAGAAAATTCTTGGAAGCAATATCCTTCTTCAATAACTCAAAATATATGGAAAAAACTTATTTGAGAGAGAATTCTTAAATTGATATGAACATGACCGAAAGCATGCACATCAATAAATTGACTTTAAAAAGTTCACATTAAAAATCTTTGTTATTTAGGTTTCAGACTTTTCTTAAAAGTTAATGTATGACATACATTATATATATATATATATATATAGATGGAGGTTCAATTGAGCACTTTTATGCATCGAGGTACAAAAGTACCTATATCATCCATTAGATCAAAAAATTGTATGGATTAGATTAATGGCAAAAGGGTAAATAGTTGGACAATTTATGCATCTTGTGCATTATAGAAACAAAGAAAGAAGGGCATTTTGGGGAATGTGCATACCTTATTAAATTTAATATTTCAACAAATAATCAAATAATAAATGCTAAATAAATTCAATCGATACATTTCTAAATTTTAAAAAATTACACAAATTCAAAAAAGATGATAGAGATCGATGCATTTCATCGTTAATCGTGTTTATCTATGCATTGTGTTAAAAAAAACGCATTTAACAAAAAAAAAATACACAAATTCATTTATGCATCGTGTTCAACTTGTTCATCATTCTTTTATGCATCGTGTTTGTCGTTCATATTCTTCATTCAGTTATGCATCATGTTCAACTTGTTCATCATTCATCTATGCATCGTCATTGTTCATCATCCATTTATGCATCATCATTTTCCGTTGTTCATCGTTCATCATCCATCTATGCATTGTCATTGTTCATCATCCATCTATGCATTATCATTATTCATCGTTCATCATCCATCTATGCATTATCATTATTCATCGTTCATCATCCATCTATGCATTATCATTATTCATCGTTCATCATCCATCTATGCATCATGTTCTTCATAATTATCATCGGTTACCTCTCTTGTTCATGTTCATCATCATCGTTGTTCATCGTTAATCTTCGTCTTCAAATCATCATCATCTAAAGAAATCATGAAGAACACGATTATAGAGATAGAGAGAGAGAGAGAGAGAGAGAGAGAGAAATAAGGATGAAAATGAGGAATGTAGTTAATATGAGATTTTAATTCAAAATGTAACTCCTAATTATCATTTAATGATTTTAAGAAATAAATTAATTATCATGTCTTTAGTTTTCCTTAAATGCCCTTTGTGCACCCTTGGTGGATTATCCGATGCACAAAAGTGTCTCGAGGTGCCCCGATGCATAAAAGTTCTCAATTGAACCCCAATCTATATATATATATATATATATATATATATATATATATATATATATATATATATATATATATATATATATATATATATATATATATATATATATATATATATATATATATATATATATATATATATAGGGTTAGGTTCTATGGGGCACCTGTATGCATTGTGCACTTCGGGAACCTGTATGCACCGTTAGATCTTGAATTTTAATGGTTCAGATTGTGGTGACAAAAGGGTAATTAACTTGAAAATGGGTGCACGGGTGCATAACTTCTCGCGCGTGGAAGGGCAAAATTGGAAGATGCTTGAATTCAGAAAATATTTTATCCGAATCTAAACAAACATGATGCATCTTCATCCAATTTATTGGATTCATCTTCAAACACGATGCATCTTCATCCAATTCAATTTCAAACACTATGCATTTCGACCATATCCATCCTCGTCTTTGTTCCATCATTATGCATCACCAAAATCGTGATGCATTTCGACCATATTCATCCTCGTCTTTGTACCATCATTATGCATCACCAAAATCGTGATGCATTTCGACCATATTCATCCTCGTCTTTGTTCCATCATTATGCATCACCAAAATCGTGTTGCATTTCGACATTTAAACGTGTTAATTTCGTGATGCATCTCTGAAATTTAAACGTGTTCATCAACGTATTCAATGTGTTCATCATTGTCGTGATGCATTGCTGTTGTGCATCATGTTTGAAACAAAAACGATGGTGGTGCTGGGTCTGGCGGTAGTAGTAGTGGTTGTCTTGTGAAAACTGGTTGAGAGAAAGAGAGATGGAGAGAGGCTAGCCATGAAAAAAAAATGGAAAGAGAGAGAAAATGGGATGAATTTATGGGAATGTGGTTGATCATTTTATTTAGTTTCCTAAATAAATGATAAATATTAAATTAAATCTTATGATTTAACAATATATTATTAAGCATTTCCAAAATGCCCTTAATGCACCCTTTGTAAACAAGCAATGCATTTTTGGTTCCTATTTGGTTCCCGATGCATATGGTGCCCCATAGAACCTCTATATATATATATATATATATATATATATATGTATATATATATATATATATATATATATATAATCAGGTTCATCAGCGTACCTATAAGATTCCAGCGTACCCTAATGTGAATGATCATTCACATATATTTTTTTTGAATAGACATGTATAAGACAACATTATAAAACTTTTTTTCAAAAGAAACAACATCATAAATATTGTGAATGGTAAAAAAAGATTATGTGAATGGTCATTCACACCATTCACATTGTGTGAAATGATCATTCACATGGATGACCATTCACATAAATATGTATTGAGCATTCACATAATTTTTAAGGACACAAAAAGTGTGAACGTATGTGAAATTCATATATCATGCGTATAACATTAAATTAAACATAGTTATGAGAAAAAAATTTAAAAAAAAAAGTTTTTTAAGGTTGGTACCTTCGGGTGCACTTGATTTCGAGAGGTACATTTTTTAACATGAATATATATATATATATATATATATATATATATATATATATATATATATATATATATATATATATATATATATATATATATATATATATATATATATGTATACTAGGTTATTACCCATGTATTACATGAGTTAATTTTAGAAATTGATATTTATATATATGTATAATATAATAATTATATGAATAATAAAGTTTGCCTGATTTTAGTTATATAATAATTATATGAATAATAAAGTTTGCTTAATTTTAGGTAGTTAGTTATTAAATTAATCCATATTAGATTTACATAGATTTGATTTGCTTTAAATTTTAAAAATAAAATCAGTAAATGAAGTGGCAAAAGGGGAGAGCGACATGTGACAAATTAAATGATAGCATGCCATGTGACATTTAGTTACTCTTTTAATAGTATAGATAGAATATATATATATAGAGGTGGGTTCAATGGAGAACCTCCATGCATCGAAGAACCTCCATGCACCACCACAAATGCATCACAATTCTCCCGTAATGCATCATTATTTCCACGTGATGCATCAAATTCTCGAGTGATGCATCGATTGTTACATTATTTTCACTTGATGTATCAAATTCTCGCGTGATGCATCGATTTCTACGTGATGCATTTCAGTTTTTCTAGCGATGCATTGCGGTTCTCCAAGGTTATTCGATGCATAAGGTTCTCCATTGAACCCACCCCTATATATATATATATATATATATATATATATATATATATATATATATATATATATATATATATATATATATATATATATATATAATTTAGATTAAAACACATGATAATGCATAATGTAGAATCTCATAATGTAGAATCTCTTGAGGCACCGTCTAGAATTTTAAGACATACAACTAAACCAAGCATCCTATACAAGTCTTTAAAGCAATTAATTTTTAAACTCCATTTTAAGCGTTGTTGGGTTTGAATACGTGATGCTACTAGCATGGGGAACCGTCCCGTCTGTCTCCCATGCTTACAATCTCTCTCACAATAATGGTTGACACATCTGTAACGCCAATTTCATCCACCGCCCCACCGATTTCCTTCATGCGATAGTCATCTTCTGAAATCTTCCCATTTCCTTCTCTTTCTTTTTTTGAGAGCACGCTTCCTGCTTACTTCTGAAATCTTTCCCATTTCCTGTGTTTCCTTTCTCTTAGCAGCACTGAGGAGCACCCCTCCATTTTCGACTGCAACCGACACCATCTTTTCTCCTTGCATCTGTTTGAAGTCGAGATCGAGCCCATGTCTGCATCTTCGAAAACCAACGGTATTGATTCAACACCCATCTGCTATTGAAGAGAGCACAGACACCCCAGTATCTGTCAAACCATAATCACCGGTCTATAACAAACCCTAATCGCCAGTGAGTCTAATGGGGACATGAGGTATAAAATTCTACTTATTTTCAGAGTTCTTGGACATGAGGTATAAAACCAGATATCTCAGAGTTCGTGATGAAGCAATATGAGGTATAAAATTCTATTTACTTTCATATGTTTTGATTTCTGTCTTTAACCACTGTGCGGTTTCTAAGTGATTTTGTATGGATATCTAGAGTTAATTTATAATTATGAATAAGTTATTGTTAATTTATGAAAGTAAGTTACTTTGTCCACATAAAATTTTCTCAACTTTGTTCTTTGTTTTCTTTCTTTTAAGTATTTTAAGTATTTTTTAGGCTATACGATCATGTTTATTTACTATTCACTAAATTTGTGTGAGATCATATTGCTCCTTTAAATTGATCTAATCTTTAAATTTTAATATGTTGGTATTATTCTTTTTATTTCATATGATGTATTTTGGGTTATTGAATGAGTGTCCACATGATAATGTTGATTGCTTTTGTCTAGAAACAGAGACCCTGATTAATGTGTACATTACTGATATTTTTGTGTTAAATTCGGCTTCAATTTTAGGGTTTGAATTTGAATTCTTATAATTGATTTGTGAACGTTTGTAGATTTGGATCTATGTTCAATTTAATGATTTTATTTTGGATGTTCTTCATTCCAACTGCTCATCAAGGTTGTCTTTTTCTCATCTGCATATTCTAAAAAAATCGACCCTAAGATGTATATCAAATCATTTCAGGTGCAAATGTGATAAATCTGTGCTTTCATCTTTGCTGGCGGTTGCCCCTGAAAACTTGGATTGCATTGGAAACCTTGGAATGGCCTATCTTCAAAAGTAAGGACCTCAACTTTTAGCGTAATTACCAGTCAAGGTGAAACTGTTGTCATTTATACAATTGTAATACATACAGAGTGGATGATGAGGTAACTAACACGGTTATCTGTCATCTAAGACCTGATATTCAAAGACCAAAACCAGACCTCCGTTTTTATCAACTACACTGCCCTCCTTTTGTGTAAATATGGTTCTGTAGTCGCAGGTGTGTTGATTAATTTAGGTCTGTTATCTTCTTTCTTTCAATGTAGTACTTGCTGCAGATATTAGACAAACGTTAAACCAATCAAGGAAGTTTTTGAAAGATATTGTTAGTATCGTTAAATTTCATGTTAAGATGTTAAGTAAAAGCAACATGTTAATGATCTCTAGGGCTCTGATTTCAGGTGCTGGGGCAAATGCTGACAACGGTGCTTGTGAGCATGGACCGATAGAGTTACTGCAGTTAATGTTGCAAATGAATTTTTTTTAGCTGCTTCAAAATCAGATCCAAAAGCTTTTCATGTGTGGACTAATATTGCTAATGCGTATTAGATTATAGAAACTCTGGGAAGTGCTTTGAGAAGGTGATTATGACCTTTGCTACGAAATTCTTTTAGAGGAGATCTTTTTGTTATTAAACTCCAATATATAGGTGAGTCTTGCTTTCTCCTTTTCTTTTTGAAACTCATCTTCTATAGTCTACTAAGTTCCTCTTCTTTAATGCTTCTTGACACATAAAGATGAAATCAAAGTCATTTCTGACAAGCCGTCTAGATTGGTGGCAGCTAAAGCCTAGAAAATTCAAGTACAATTGGTTGTTTTGGAAAATTATGTACATGTACTAAAGAACACATTCCTTATAGAGAATAATTGATATATTTTAAAGTGTTTTTTGGGCATAGAAACAAGTCCTTTGTATAGGTCTATTATTTTAGTCATATCATGGGCTGTCAATTGAATTAAATGGTATGCATTAATAAATTGCGTTTTGGTGATTTCTTGAAGCCGAATGAGAAACTAAAGGCAGTTTTGAATGAGGAAACAAGAAGAAGGGAGTTAGCGTTGATGCATGATGACAGACCTCAACAGAAAGCTCAACCAAGCTAAAGAGAGAAAACATGAAGATGCAGAATCAGTCTTTAGTGGTGGTGATGATTTTGAAAGACGAAAGAAGATGAATTGCAAGGTGTGTCACATGAGAAGCTTGTGTATCCTATTGTTACCTTGCAGGCATCTGTGTTCTTGAAGGCCTTATGAAGGGCTACTGATGTTTTGTCCTGTCTGTGAATCTGTAAAAAATGGAAGCTTGGGGTTTTTTTTGGTCTAAATTTAGGAGGGTAAAATGGTCAAAGAAAAAAAGGCGGCAGCAATTAACATCAACTCTGTTGTTATTGAAGATGCAAATTCTTATTTCCTGTTTCAATATCATGCAGTGACCTGGAGCTTAAGTCACTTGCATCTCTAATGTTGTTGTTGCTTTACTTTTTTAGGTACAATTTATGAATCCATCAGCTTTTTCATTTTATTTTCATTGGAATAAATACGATAGTTAAAGATATGCTTCAATGGCTCCACATGAATGTTGTTCAGGTTGGTGGTGTACCTGTGGATACTAGGTTATAACAGTTTTTGATTTAAAGTATGCATTAACATGAGCCCTCTTATCCCTTTTATCATACATATGTGAATTCCATTACTCTGTATTTATGGAAGATGCAAATTTATATCATGACTTTGGAGTAACAAGTTTGACCTACAATATAACAACATAGTACTATCCTTTTTTGTTGCAGGACTGATAATGATGTCTATCTTTTTAAACTGCAGTTAATGTTCTCGTGAAAAAGGTTGATATACCTTGCTTCCAGTATGGGAGGCATAATTAAACCTGGATTGTTGTTTGTGCTGTAAAAGATATTGCCACCAACAAGATATCAAGAGTAACAACACGGTTAAAATGCCCAAGAAATGAGAGTGGGTAATCTCTAAGATCCATATAGTTGATCACTATAGTCTCAAGGACAATAAATTGTTGTCATGGAGCTTGAAAATCGTCTTTAAAAGTGAATGATATGGAGGCCAATCTTTTCACTCTCAAAACGAAGGAATTGCAAACTGATAACAAGAGATTATAGCCATTTAGGTTTGTCTAAACTTGTGATGGATTCTCAAAGGTTGAAGCATATGCTTAATGATCCAGGGTAATCAATGTGTATCCATAAACAGATTGATTCCATCGCAGAATGCATTTCTGTTGCTCATGGTTTATGAACCAGTTCAGCCTTAGTCTTCTCCAATAGTCGAAGTCCGATATGTTTAAATTTCCACAAATATCTCTAAAGAAAAATTCCATTTACATCACCCTTATATTTTCTTGTTTCGAAGCTTAAATAGAAATGTAGTTAGATTAATCTGTTTGCTACTTAGATACTTAGATTTTAATTTCTGAAGTGTTTATTTTGGTCATTTTTATAGGTAAATGTATCGTATCTAATTATTTATATTATATATATGTGTGTAAAATCTGGAAATGCTAGACTTATTTTTGGTATGATGCTTACGTGTTGTTTCTTAGCTACAGTGGACATGCTTGAGAAACACAAGCAATAATTGATCTTTAGTGCTCAGATCAATGACTTGATTTCATCCTATAAGCTATATTAATAATTAAAGTTTCACTACTGGTTTTGATTTTGCCTACTTTCATAAACCACATAGGTGAGTATCGAATTGAATTGAACTTCTGCAAGGCTTCTTGAATTCAGAGTATTCATTTAATAAACGTATTCAATCTTATGAGATCTTACTGTGTTAAATTACTATTTAACAACCACCTTTATTCAATCTTACTGTGTTAAATTACTACTTAACACCCTTTTATTGGTTTTGTAAAGGTGCCGAAAGGATTAAAGTTGCTGAAAGGATTCAATGTGAAGGAAAATGAAAACTTGAAATACTAATTGAGACAACCGAAGCAAATTCAGATTCTCAATCTGATGTACCATCTACAAGATCTAATCAAGTGAGGATATCCCACCACCAGGTTTGAATTATTTTCATTTAGATGTTGGTAGTATATGGATTATTTATTTCATTAATATGCATTTGCCAATTGCAATTGTGGCAAAAAAAGATCTGTTTGCTTTGCATATTTTTCAGCTGATTATGTCGATTCGTACATATTGATCTCTTGGTAATTGACATATATGTCAAAAGAAAATATGTGTTAATGAGAATTATAAACTCTTGAAGGTGATGAGAATTATAAAATACGTGTTAGCGTCCTTGAGCAATTGAAGGTGATTATTTTCAGTTGAAATACTTTTGAAGAAATCCAATCATCAACTACTATTTTTAGTACTCCTCTGCCCCATATTAAAATGTACACATTTCATTTCAAAATCATCATTGCTCTAAAACTCAAAATAGAAGTATTTGGCAACTTTTGAGAACCAATGGTTCACACAATTGTAGTTATGTGAAGTAAAATTTAAAGGACTGAGTTCTTCATTTTCAATGCGTGGGCATAAGTTGGTTCTGGTGAAGTATCATAGAGGAATATTCATAGCATTATTTACAATCACCAGCTATTTTGTGTTGACCTTGAATGAAACTTGCTTCCAATGAAGATCTCCTGTTTCAACAATCACATTATAGTTCATTCCTTCCTTATATCCTATCAGACCTGTTTTTATATTACTACTGTGAAAGTTCCTTTCCTTGTGAGCTTTAATAGTTCTCCCCCTTTTGAAACAAAGTTCAAGGCTTCCAAGACATTTAATTGATTGCCTTCTTCACTCTGTTTTTCAGCCAAAGCCATGGTTGTAGCTCCTTTTTGCAGCCTTGCTCGTAATGTGGCATCTTCTCTCAAGGCTGGAATTTTTTGTTTGATTGATAAAAACGTACAATCACCCTCAAGTGTTTATTAATTTGTGTTCAGCTTAACCAAAGGGCTTTTGACCTCACGGTATCAAGGTGTTGCTTCAACCAAAAAGGGTTGGGTTCAAGTTCCTGAGACGTAGGCGGTAGTGTAAGATTATTGGGTGGTAGTGTATGTAACCTTGTAAAAAAATTGCATTCACCTTACATATGCACTTATTAGCAGATGTACTAATGCCCCCTAAAGTCCCTGATTTCATATAAGTAGGAGCTAGAAGTAGAAAGTAATATTTAGGAACTTATATGTACCAAAAAGAGTTTAGGGAATTTAAGGGACATTTGAGAATTGAGATAATTGGTTGCTAACATCAACATTACCCTCTGCATATATAGGTTGGGGATGAACTTCCAGAAACAACCCCCCTTAAAAAAAAAGAAAAAAAAAAAAGAAGGTAGAAAAGAAGCAAATATAGGAACACAATTGAAAATGGTTAAATGTAACTTTTAAAGAGTTAAATGTAATAATTCTGGACACTGGTGTTTGGTTAATGGGTTTGTGAATGAAGAAAAAGGTTTTTTTTTTCCTGGCAATGGTGTTTGTTTAATTGGTTGGTTTTACTAAATTGAATCAATACCACATTTTAAGGAATCCTTCTAAACCCATGAGGGGGGTTGGGTTTACCAAACACATTCCACTGTACCATCAAACCAAACCATAATGAACCTGAACATCTAACCAAATGCCACCTCAATCCTCTGGTACCACCTAACCCATAGTTTATACTTCGTTTCCTCTTTTTTTTTTTTTTTTTTTTTTCTGAATTCAGTGAGTTGCTATGAGATTGACATATAAGAAAAATGCATTACCAGTGGCTGCTTCTGCAGTTAGGGTCTTTATGTCACCATTAGTCCTAGCAATAGTTGATGAATTTACAGCTGACAATATCTGCTCATGTTCTGCCCCCATGTCCTCTACAATCTCCATGCAATGCGACGCCACAAGAGCTGCTGCTGATGCTATAGTATTTGACAGAAAATAATCTTACTGGACCTATAGACGGGTCTTCTTGAGCAGCAAGAATGTGCAAGTATAATCTTTCCCCTATAACACTATATGATTTACATCGTCAAATGAACTATCAATGCCATTGTTCCAAGTTTTTTCCTCAAGTGATGGGTTGTCTTTATATGAATTTATGCCTTCACAGTGATGTTTCTTATAACCAATTTACTTGGGCATTTCTAATCAATATGAACACGAGTGACAAAGTGAGTAGTTTTTTTTTTTAAAATATTTTCTTTAATTGTTTCTCATAGCAAAGGGCTACCAGACCACTTCTAGGTCATGTGTAAGCTGTATTTGTTTTTGATTTTTTGTTGGATGTTTATGCTTAATGTGAATGAACTTTCTGCTGCCCGACTCAGAAACATGGTGGAGAGCTTTTCTGCTTCCACAGAAAGACAGCAAGACACATCACACCAACTTTTAGACGTGGGAGAGTGGGCGAGTTGGGTAACGGGTCGAATTGGGCAATTTAAAGCTTAGGCCAGGTTGGGTTTACCCAACAAACAATTTTTTTGTCCATCTATCTATCTATATTAATAAAACAAAATAACTATTGACACATGTCGCTCTCATGACTCTTCAAGATTTCATTTTCCCGCTCATTTTTCCTATCATGACTCTCTCAATTAACTCATCTAATTTATTTTAGAAAATATATATTATTAAATGGAAACTTATATAATTATAATTTTAAATACTTCCTAATTTAACCTCTAATTTTTCCTAAAATGTTTTATTTAAAATGATGTAATTGATTTATAATCTTTTATTTTTTTAAAATATAAACTAAAGTTTAAATGTTTAATCGTATGTTAAATGCAACAATTTAAAATCCATTTTCATTTTCAAAACTTTAAAATTATGTTAACAACCGTAATTGATTTAAATTTTTGTTCATAATCAATTGAATCAAAAAAATTTCTTATATATAAAAGCATGATTTGAAGTTATTTATCATTAAAAAAATATATTAAATGAAAAGAGTACCACTATAATAATTTTCATAAAAGTAATACTTTCTAATAGTATTGTAAATATTGTTTTCAAATTTATAAGCAAAAACATTACAAAATTGATTTAGTGTTTATCGCAATATTATCAGTATTTCAAATATGTTCATATCTTTAATAAATATGTATTATAATATGAATAAAAATTTATATTTAATATGATTTTAGTTATTTATTTATCTACATTAATATCAAAATATTATTATTTTATTTTTTTTATATAATAATATTTTAAGTTATTATATTTAAAAATATATCTCTCTCTTACATATGCCCCATGAAATACATGGGCCAGTAATCTAGTTTTTAATATAACTTTACAAAGTGTACAAATGATTACAAAAAACATATTAATAGAAAAACAATCTAATGTTTTTAAATAAAGTATTTATGAATTATACTAACATTTCAATATACTTTTGGTGACTTTTAACCCATAAACCTGTGTGACCCTATTCTATCTTGGCTACCTCTTTTCATTTTTATTTATTTAATTTTAACCCTTTATCACTCTGAGTGTTATGAAAACATCAAAACTACATTAGCTTATATGTGTTGTCGTTTTTATTATGTAAAAACAATCTTCATCCTTGTCTATGGAAAGCTTTCCCATGTGCAAAAGAATCATCACATACAATATCCATTAATTTTAATAAAGTTGTCATATTTCTGCACCAGAAATGAAATGTCCCCAATCAAGTGGTTATGGGTTAAAGTTTAACTTGAGACAAAGGCTAGCATGGGTTGCTTTTAAAAAAAATATAGTAATGAAATGTTACATATTCTATCATAGTGGAGCGAAACCACAGATAAATGTTACTTGATGGCTTATTAAATACTTTATAATTCTTGATGAATTTGTAGGATCTTTATTGCTCCCTTAGTCATATTTAGTTGAACATATCTTTTAACTACTTGATGGTCTTTGCCTTTTTAATGGAAGTACCAATAAATAATCTGAAAAAGGAGAAGATACAAGGTTATTAGAAGTTCCTCCCTTTCCTATTTAGTTGCACAAGAAGCTTTAGTTACTTTCTGTTTTATAATCTGATTTACTTTTAAAGGTAATCTGATATAAAACTATAATATGTTTTATATATTGTTTTTAGTTACTTTCTTATCTATCAGTTCTACTAAATCTATTGGCATGTTTAGTACTTTAGTGTACAGTGATGTTCAATTTGTGACAAAAACTTTTTAGTAATTAAGTTTTTTACGTCTAATAAAGTTCTATGTTTCAATGGGTTTGAGGATTCCAAGTTTTCAATGGCTTCAAGATGCAACGGATACATAAATAAAGCTTCAATTTTCATATCTATTTTTAGTCTGATTTCATTTTCAACTATGTGTTTCAGTACTGTGTATGGTAGGCTTTGGGTTTGGACATTGACCACTTATTTACGAAGTATTTATGTTCAGTTTGATTTCATTTGTATAATAAACTTTGAATACAGTTTATGCTACAAATTTTGGTAAATAATTTTCAAGTAAGAGTACTTTTTGTATAATTTGTACTTCGATGTTTTATTTGGTCTTTGATGTCATTTCGGGGCCATTTTGACATTTATGTTTCATTTCTAGAATATTTCAACATCATTGTATCACATTAGCTTGAATTTTATGGATGACATGTATACATAGAATGATGTACTCAAGAACGAACATGATAGCAGATGATTACTATTATTTGCCGCCGCTGCTTTGCGCAGGTACACTGCTATATATATAACCAAATCGATCGGAGAACGCCAATGGCGTTTTTTTTAATTTAAATTTTTCATAACACACTCTTATCTTAGCATTATCTTTTAATTAGTCTTTTTATTACAATATTTTTTTACACACTTAAAATTATGATTTTAATTATACTTATGTTTGGAGTTGTTTTTTGAAACTATAATGTTACGTTTAATTGTATGAAAAAGACTTTATTATTCACATGCATGGAGTAAGACAATGACGTTTTTTTTAAATTATAAATTTAAATTTTACATGACACACCTTATCTTAGCGTTATCTTTTATTTAGCATTTATTATTACTACATTTTCTTACACACTTAAAATTATGATTTTAATTATACTTATGTTTGGAGTTGTCTTTTGAAACTATTATGTTATGTTTAATTGTATGAAAATTAATGTTTTTATTATTCACATGCATGGAGTAAGCCAATGACATTTTTTTAAAAATTTTAAAATTTAAATTTTTCATCACACACCCTTGTCTTAGCGTTATCTTTTATTTAGTCATTCTATTTAAAAAAAATTTTTGTTTGGTCCTATTTTAACATTTATTATTACAATATTTTCTTACACATTTAAAATTATGATTTCAATTACACTTATGTTAGGAGTTGTTGTATGAAAAAGACTTTATTATTCACATGCATGTAGTAAACTAAAGGTGTTTTTTTTTTTAATTTCTCATAACAAACCCTTATCTTAGCATTATCTTTTATTTAGCCTTTTTATTTTAATAAATTTTTGTTTGGTCCTATTTTAACATTTATTATTACAATATTCTCTTACACACTTAAAATTATGATTTTAATTATACTTATGTTTGGACTTGTCTTTTGAAAAAAATTTATATGTTTAATTGTATGAAAAAGACTTTATTATTCAAATACACAATACAAAATTATAATGAAATTGTTTTATAATTAAAATGTAGCTATTTAATATTTAGATTTTTTTTATTAAATATGGTAATGTATAACATTGAACATTAATATTATATTGTTGACAAACCCTAATCAATATATTAGACACATTACTGTTATAAATTTTTAATGATTTGATCGTAAAACAAAAAAATTAAATTGACGATTAAATCTAATCAATGTCAAAATTTCAAATTATGGTTATGAATATTTAATTAATTAATTCTGGTTCCGATAAAATTTATTAAGACATTGTTTGTAATTTTAACATTGCAAAATCTAGAAAACCAATAATAAGAATCAACTAACAGTATCATTTGTCTTGCTTCTTGATATCAGCTTTCCAATTTCACTCTTTGATACTGATTTAGTTGTGTTTCGTTATTTGAATGTTTGAAAAGTATTTTTGTTAATTTTTTTATATTTATTTTTGTATTGTAGACCCGTGGCAACGCGCATTCAATAAATCATTTATATACAATAAAGACAAAAACACAACGTAATAAAATTTTTGGAGTTTTTGATAGAGTCAAAAGTTAGAGAGACCCATTTTTACAAATTAAAGTAAAGCAAACCCATTTTCACAAACAATCTTGGAGAAGGACCCATTTTCATAAGCACTCTTGGAAAAGGACCCATTTTTACAAAAAGAAACCTCTATATATATCTTTTGTCCACGACAATCTAACACCTCAACTTTTAGAAGCAAATTCCCATGGAGAGTCAAACAGGAATCCATGATTCCCAGCGACAAATCAGGCACCGGAGAGTAATACTTTTTCCGTTCCCATTTCAAGGCCACATAAATCCAATGCTTCATCTTGCCAATCTACTCTACTCCAAAGGCTTCAGTATCACCATCCTTCACACCAACTTCAACGCACCAAAAACATCCAACTACCCTCACTTTACCTTCAAATCCGTTTTTGATAACGATACAAAGGATCAACAGTCCTCAAAAGGCAGCATGAAAGTTGGTTTTTCTCAATTTTTATTGATCAATCAACATGGTGGAGATGCATTACGCAAGGAACTGGAGCTGCTGTTAGCATCCGAAAAAGATGAGCGGGTATCATGTTTGATCACCGATGGGCTTTGGTACTTCACGCAGTCTGTGGCAGATAGTATTAAGCTCCCACGACTTGTTTTAAGAACAAGTAGCTTGTTGGCTTTTCTTGTTATTGCTTCAATACCTCTTCTTGATGCCCGTGGTTACTTCGTGTCTTCCGGTATCCCTAATTTATTTCTTCATTGTCACGATGAACAACCTCTTAATTTGATCTATATATTTTTATCATATTTAGATCTATATATTTTTAACATCTTAAGTCAGAAATACAATTACTTTAATTATTGGTCATCTCTGTTTTAACGATCAAGGTACCAACTTAAAACAATGTTTTAAAAAATGTTTTTTTCATAGACATGTTTTATTTAAAATTATAAAGATGATATTTAAATTTAACATACATTCATATCTCCTAAGTTGTTAAAAAGAATATGACACTTACATAAATTTGTAACCATGTAAACGTACATTTACTTGATGTATGATTTAATTTACTTAGAGGGTGTTTGGTTTGCGTTATAACCAGATTATCAGCTTATTACGTTACAATAACACAAATAATTAGTTTAAAGTGTTTGGATGACATACGTTAATAAGTGATTATTTGCGTTTAGCGTTAATCTTACCACACTTTTTTATAAGTTATAGCTTATTTGCTTAATAAGTGATTATTTGGTCATTTTTAGAAGTAAAAACGCAAATCCAAACACTTTAAAAACTGATTATTTGATCTAAACCAAACACTACATTTCCTGCAGCACTTTTTGTTACAGCTAATATCTGATTATTAGTTTTCAAAATGCTACAGCACTTTTTCAAACGCAAATCCAAACACCTTCTTAGAATGTATGAATGTATATGAAATTAATATATCATCTTTGTAATGTTAATTAAGACATGTTTATGTAAACAATTTTCAAAAAAAAAAAAAGAATTGTAGGAGTATATATATATATATATATATATATATATATATATATATATATATATATATATATATATATATATATATATATAAGTATATATACTGCACGCGCGCGCGCGCGCACACACACACACATATATATACGCATGTATACATGTACGTACGTTTGTACATATAGAAATATCTATATGTATGTGTATCTATATATGTATATGTGTGTGTATATATATATATATATATATATATATATATATATATACATATATATACTCATATATATATATATATACACATACATATACACATACATATACATATACATATACACACACACATATATATATATATGTATATGTATGTATATACATACATGCACACATATATATGCATACATATATACACACACGTGTGTGTATGTACATGTATGTGTAGACATATATATATATATATATATATATATATATATATATATATATATATATATATATATATATATATATATATATATATATATATATATATATATATATATATATATATATATATATATATATATATAACTTAGGTTATCACTCAATATCGATTGTACTCGAAGTTACCGATCTTCAGAATAAATATTGACTTTTTTTTTGCTGTCATTTTCAAATTAACGTTAAACACATGATATGCAAATTTCTGATACGTTCACCAATTTTTAAATCCTTAATAATTTTGTAAATGATCATATATATTTATGTCGATGGTCATCCAAATGAATGATAATTCACATCATTCAAATGATTTTTTTCAACTATTAATAAGATTTGTTTTTTGAATCTTAATGTATAAAGATCTAAATTTTTTTTCGTGAAAGATCATTCACAAGGAGGTTCTCTCTCTCTCTCTCTGTGTGTGTGTGTGTGTGTGTGTGTGTGTGTGTGTGTGTGTGTGTGTGTGTAGGAGTGAGTTTAATAAAAAACCACTATGCACCTAATTAAAAACTATGGAAACCTACGCATACCGTCCGATTAGGTGCATTTCATGAAAAATGCGGTGGCATGATCGTAATAAGGTGATGCATCACGCGAGATTTTGATGAATCACGCGGGGAATTTGATGCATTTGTGGTGGTGCAGTGCGGTTTTCACAAGTTATTAGGTGCATGACAGTTTTCCATTGAACCCTACACACACACCACACACATAGATTTAAGTTCAAATGAGTATCACCTACTACACATAATGAGTGGTACTTTCTCGAACAATATTATACACACAAATTGATCGTTTTTTTTCGATATTCACGCTTTATTTATCTTTATTGATCACAATCGTTAAATTATATCTTCGTTTTGGTTTTCATGGGATAAAGATTTAGAAGAGGAGGTAGAAGAGTTTCCTATACTCCAAGTGAAAGACGTACAAAAGTTTTTTATCAAGATCAAGAATGATCACAGGGAGGCAGTATTCGCTAATATGATCAAACATACAAAATCTTGTTCAGGAGTCATTGGTAACTCCTTTAAGGAACTTGAAGCACCAGAACTCGAACTTTTTGTCCGTGACTTTCAGTTTCCTAGTTTCATGTTTCCGTTACAAAAATATTTCACAGGCTCATTGAGCAGCTTAATGGAACAAGATGACACCTTTTTCCCATGGTTAGACCAGCAACCTCCAAATTCTGTATTGTATGTTAGTTTTGGTAGCACCAGTCAAATGGATGAGAAAGATTTCTTGGAAATAGTTCATGGGTTGGTTAATAGCAAGCAATCGTTTATATGGGTGGTTCGACCAGGTTTCATCAAGGGTTCGACGTGGATCGAACCATTGCCTGATGGGTTAATTGGTGAAAATGGTCGAATTGTGAAATGGGCTCCACAACATCAAGTGCTAGCTCATAAGGCAACTGGTGCATTTTGGACACACTGTGGATGGAACTCGATGATGGAGAGCATCTGTGAAGGTGTTGTTATGATTTGCTCGCCCTTTGATATTGATCAACCACTAACAGCGAAATACATGAGCCATGTTTGGAAGGTTGCAGTGTATCTGGAGAACGGGCTGCAAAGAGAAGAGATATCAAGTGTAGTAAGAAGGATAATGGTAGATGAAGAAATGAGAGGGAGAGCAAAAGTTTTGAAAGAAATGGTAGATTCTTCTATAATCAAGGGTGGATCTTCATATGAATCGTTGGAGTCTCTAATTAACTATATTTCTTCATTTTAATCAAGTTTAAGTTAATGTTTTTTGTTTTTGGATGATCCTAATAAAGACATTGTTTTATGAAAAGATTGAGATGAGATTTTCGGTTTGGATAGTACTACAAGTATGTACTATATTTTCGGTTTGGGTTATATATCCGTCTACGGATATTGTAAGAAGACAGACGGTCACTCGTGGCCGGTTCGATCTTTAGTTACCCTTTGTACGCTTTAGAAATAATATAAATATATAGATGTATGCTTATTTTAAAATATATCTTTCTTTAAAAAAATAAATTATTATAATTATTCTATAGATTATAAAAATTACATTATAAATGTCTGTCAAAGCAACTAAAATTATAAAATTCAAACGGAATTTTATTATTTAATATTTTGAAATTGAGTAAATGAAACTATAAACAAATGATTTAACATAACTTTATACGATCAGTTCCGTTCAGTTTTCTCGTTGTTTCTTATGAATGAAAACTAAAACTTTCTCGTCATTATCATTTTTTTTTATCTCGGATCAAACGGTTCCACTAGAATTTTTAGTTTTCCGATTTAATTTGAACACCTCTTAACTCCCGTCATATTAAGTATTGATTGATGACATGGTCGTACTAATTAAATAAGAAAGCTGGGATGATAAAAAATTATTGGAAAAGAAAAACGTTATTTAGAAAAGTAGTACATGAATTGTATAAATAAACAAAATCTATCCATATTAAAAACTAATAAATGAATAAAATAAGGGATAATTACTAAAATAACCAAAAGCACACCTCATTATCAAGTTTTAGCCAAATAATATCAATCTAACCAAAATAGCCACACTTTACGTTACCACATTTACGTGATAGCCATCATTTACGTGATCTGTACCTTTTATTAATATTTTAATGCATTACGTTACACAATGTGTTTGGTAACGTAAAATAATGGTACTTTACATTACCGAAAGGTGTTTACCATGAAATGACAAGCCACCTACTTTTTATTGGAATAAGCAACATTTAAATTTGGTAACGTCAAGTACCACTATTTTACGTTACCAATTACCTTTTGTAACGTATTGCATTAAAATATTAATAAAAAGTAAAGATCACGTAAATGATGACTATCACGTAAATGTGGTAATGTAAAGTGTGACTATTTTGGTTAAATTGATATTATTTGGTTAAATCTTGATAATGAGATGTGATTTTTGACTATTTTAGTAATTTTCCCATAAAATAATCTTTCATAAATGAGTAATTTCTTTAGGTTGTCACTTGTTGGCATCTTATTTTGTCACGTATATTTGCATTAATTTAAATATTATTTAAATTCAAATAAAAAAAAATCAAATCTCTAATCTATTCTAATGCATTATGAATATGAACTAAAATACAATAATAGCTAATTTCTTATCTATATATCTTATACATTATTGTTTTTAAATCAATCAATATAATGTACTTCTAACCTAGTAAACAATAAAGTTAAGCGTTATTAAAATATCCCATAAATATTTAAGAGAAAGAATATCAAAAATATATCTATATGCATTTATTTTACAAAATCAACAATTTATAATACTTGATCGATGTTTTTATTTTACGAAATTAATGTTTTATTGAATGAACGTATTCATAAATATTAATAAATAAGTAAATTTCTTCATACCATGTAATACCACATGTCATAATCGAGAATTGACACATGATAATCATATATATATATAGGGTTGGGATCATTGCAGAACCTTAATTTAGTGCAGAACCATAGAACCAATCTAAACCATTAGATTATAATATAACACTAGGGATAAGATGGTAATTATACAATTAACATTGAATTAATAGCAGCCTACCAAGTTTGACTGTCCACTTTGACTTTTTCTTATACTCTTTTAATATATAATGGACATGCAGTGTTGCATCGACGTTAAATATACGATATCAAAGTGTTCATTCGACATCGAATGGTCGTATGGGTAAAAAAAATTTACGAAAAATAAACACGTAAATTTTTTTTCAAGAAAATATATTCATGATCGTTCTCATTAAATCCACCAACTTTGACTACTAATTTTGACTATTATTTATCTATGTTAATAATAAACGTATATGCAGTGTTGCATCGATGTTAAATATACGGTATCAAAGTGTTCATTCGATATCGAATGATCTCATGATCTCACAATGATATATTGCATCATGGTCTGGGTAAAATTTTTTTTACGAAAAATAAAAAAATATATATCATAACCGTTATCGTTAAATCCACCAACTTTGACTACTAATTGTGACTATTATTTTGGCTCTGTTAGTAATGAACGTATATGCAATGTTGCATTGACGTTAAATATACGATATCAAAGTGTTCATTCGATATCGAATGATTTCATGATCTCACCATGATATATTGCATCGTGGTCTGGGTAATTTTTTTTACGAAAAATAAAAAATATATATCATAACCGTTCTCGTTAAATCCACCAACTTTGACTACTAATTGTGACTATTATTTTAGCTCTGTTAATAATGAGCGTATATGCAGTGTTGCATTGACGTTAAATATACGATATCAAAGTGTTCATTCGATATCGAATGATCTCATTATCTCACCATGATATATTGCATCGTGGTCTGGGTAATTTTTTTTTACGAAAAATAAACACGTAAAATTTTTTCGAAAAAAATATATCATGACCGGTCTCGTTTTAAAGAGTATAAAATTCTCGTTTTTATGGTATAATTTTTTTGATTTAAAAATTAATAATATTAATGTTATTTTAATTTAAAGAAAAAGAATATTTATATTGCTAATGTCAATCTTTTTGTTATTTCCAATCTTTTCCTTTTTTACCCCTCCAAGAATTAAAATATCACTATTACCAATCTTTTTTTCACTAATTCCAAACTTAACTCTTTTAATCAAGACCATTAGATTATTCTAATCTATGGACGATATTTGTTCTACAGTTCTACACTAAATTTAGGTTTTGCAATGATCTCATCTCTCTCTCTCTCTCTCTCTCTCTCTCTCTCTCTCTCTCTCTCTATATATATATATATATATATATATATATATATATATATATATATATATATATATATATATATATATATATGGAAAGGTTCTTTTAAAAATATTAAAAATGGTGATAACTTAGCAACCTTTTAGAGCCTTTGGATCAAAAATGATATTTTTGGAAGAAAAAATATTATATTTCTCTCTACACCTTTTTTATTGTATGCATTTCTTTTTCACTTTCTCTCTCTTACTTTTTTTCATTTTCATTTTCTTTCATATATATATGGAAAGATTCTTTTTCTTTCATAAATGAAAATTGATTTTAAGGTTGTGTTTGGTAGAGAGAATCGAGAGAAAGGAAATGAGAACAAATTATTTGTTACGAGACTTGAATTATATATATCAATTCTCTATGAAATTTCAAGTTGCATCAATATATAGCTTAAAATTCAATTCTATAGCAATGTGAGAGAATTAAGTGGAAACCAAAATTAGAAAAAGAGAATTATAATAACCATAAGATTATTGTATTTTCAAGTTACATGGTCTAAAAAACTTAAGATTTTGTCTTCAATTCATTTTCTTTTCAATTCTTTGTATCAAACGCAAACTAATAGTAAACAGCGTTTTTATAAAAAAAAATATTTTTTTTCTATATAGATAATTTTTAATTGCTAAAAAATTATCGTATTCTATATAGAAATATTATGTGTCTATATAGAATGTTATATAATTCTATATTTTTTAATCCACGTTTATTGTCATGTAATCTACGTAGATTATCACGTAATCTACGTATAATATATGATACTTGACATTCTACACGACATTTCGACGTAGATTACATGATAAATAATGTAGATTACATGATAATCTACATAAAATATACGTAGATTACATGATAATCTATGTAAATTATCATATAATCTATATAGAATAAAATACAAGACTACTTGTAAAAATCACACATAATCTATATAGGTTATCATGTAATCTATGTAAAATATATGATACTTGACATTCTACACGACATTCTACGTAGATTCTATGATAATGTACGTAGATTACATGATAATCTACATATAATATAATACAAGAAACATAACATTCTACATAGATGATATGCCGCTAGCACACCTTGGTTTTAATATTAAAAAAAAAAAAAGAACGAGACTAACTAAACTGGAACTAGCGGACAAATAGGCAAGTATTACCTATCGTTTGCTAGTATAGCTTAGGTAAGTCCGGGTTGTCGAACTCAGGGACAATTGGTGGATGATGATAGTAACCGTCAGTTAATGATTAGTGATATTTATAAGTGGATAGTTTTGAAAAGTAAAGTTAGATTCAAGAACAAATAACTCTTTTCAACAATCAATATACTATTAGAACAAGAAGTTTTGGAAAAACAATATAGAAAAGGGTAATCACATGGGATGTTCCCCCTAAACATTGGATGACTAAACAATACAATCGGTTGGATTAACTATCTTGTGAATTAAAGAAGTAAAACCATAAAGATCACTCAAATATGAATCAACTACTTAAATTATACAATAAATGATAAGTAAGCAAAGATCACTCAACTACCGACCTATCACAAACCGCGATGCAAGTAATGACAATAAAATTATAAAGATCACTCAACTTACTTTCATCATCCCACAATCAACAATAAAAATATAAAGATCACTCAAAATATATTTTTATTACCGAATATGCAATCTGAATACTCACATATAGTTTCTTGCTATGAAAGGTGTTTATCATCTCACAAATCAAAACACTGTCTAAATCGAGACTCACATCAACAATATAAACGATGTTATAACCTTAATTAAATACATGCAAGTTTTACCCTTTTTACTCTCACAAACTTAAAAGACTCAATGAAACAAACACATTATTTCATTAAGAACAAATACTAGTTAAACCCAACTCACATTGTGGAAAATCAAGTATTTATGGTAAACACAAGCAAATACATAATCGAAGCTATAAATCTTCTTTCAAAACAAGAAACAACAAAGATATTTCATCCAACAAAAATAAAATCATCCAATGTTTAGGGTTTACAAATCCACATGATTACAAAACAATTACTCCATAGAAATGGAGAAATACAACTTGTTCATCATAAACATAGAAATATGTATGCTTCTTGGGGCTCAAATCGAGTGAAGGAGGAGTTTTAACTCTTGGACAGACCTGGAAATCGAAGAACATGGATGAAGTACTAAGGCGAGCGGGCGCGGCGCGACGAGGGCTGGTGGCGGCGCGGTCAGCTGCTCGGCCAGATTCTGCTCGGGGTTTTCGGGGTGGGTTTCGTAGGGATGTTGGGTTGGGTTTGAGTCGGGTTTCGTCTGGGATTTTGGGTCGGGTTTCGGTTGGGTTTTCGGGGTTCCGTTGAGATTGTTTTGGGTTCAGGTTGGTTACAGGTTTATTGTGATTCTGTTATGTGTGTCGGATTCAGTTTGGTTAAAGAGTCGTGTTTGGGTTGTTATCAGTGGATCTGAATTAACCGTTTGGAATCCGTGTGATTACAAGGACCAGACAGCGGGCCGAGTTTGATCAGGGGGTTCAGAGCTCTATGAACCAATCTAGTGAGTACTCGAGTCTTTCCCAAAACACGCGCTTTCTTTCGAGTATTTAGCGGTGTCGCTATTATCTGTGCGTGTTATATATGAGACAGGGACGTGAACCTCAGGTATACTTCTATCCTTATTATATGTGTTGTATATGAGATCAGATCTATTTCAGGGGTCCATGATGAGCCCCATATGGACAGTTATTCGCGATACGGGATCGCGCGGGTTAACTGTCCCTAACAGTCCTTGGGGCGTATATAAACAGCAGGGCCTGTAGCCGGGTCGCTCCTATGCTACAGGGTTATTGCGAGTCACTGCTGCGTGCGGTGTATTAGCCGGGGAAGGGTCTCCACAGGGATGGTGCTAGTGTCCAGATCTCATACTTGTATAGTTATACCTGAGATGCGTGTCGGGTAACAGGGACAGGGACTATTGTGTGTTATGTGCTATGTGTTTGTTGTGTAGTGTCTAACCTTCGCGTACTCACGAGCTTTCTAGCTCACGTCTTCGAGTCTAACATGTTCAGGGAATCAGAAGGGATCTCAGCAGCAGCAGCCGCCGTGATAGACCTGGGGTTAACTTGAAGACTTGGATATCTGTTTGTATGTAATGTCTAGAATTGCATGTGATAGTTGTTTTGGCATGATGCATCAATAGGTGTATCTGATAATCAAGGATATTATGTTAGCTTAATCTGGGTTTTCGAATGTACTGAGTTGTAATGTTGTGATTAACCTTTGTGTATAAAGTTTTAAATTATCCATGATCTGTATTATCAAATGACACGTGTCTTACGGATTGCCCACGTTATTGCCACTTATGATAATGTGTTAACGTGACATTTCTGGGATCGAGAGGGGTGTTATAATATAACAAGTAAAAATGAGAAATTATACAAAGTTAGTATGTAAGCAATGATTTGATAAAAAAATTTCTACAAATATATCGAAAATTATTACCTATCGCTATGTCATTATCTCTCAAAATATCGTCAACATCATCTACAATTGGTTTCCTTGATTTTCTAACCCAATCTTGGGTGCAAACTACAGCTTCAACTATTGATGTCGATAAACTTGTTCGATACGGATCTAAAACACGTCCGCTAGTACTAAACGACGACTCCGATGCCACAGTCGAAATTTGAATTGCCAAAACATCTAACAACATAATATATAAATTTATAACTTGTAAAAGTGAATAAGTGCTAGAAATAATTTAAAGTGTATCTTTGGCCATTCGAGAAACGATCGGAAAGCGCAATGCATTTTGCTTCCACCATCGAAGAATGTCAAACTCCTTATTGTATGGAGTTATTGGCTCATTCAAATATCTTTTTAGTTCCGTCTCCAATGAAAAAGAGTTGTTTTCCTCCACGTTTAGAAACTCACCAAAAAAATTATTGTGGTCATCACAACAAATAACATCTTCTTTACTACCTTCTTGAGAAGAGAAGACGCATGAGACTCGATCTTGTCAAATTTTTGTTTGTACATTACAAACAATTTTTCCATCTTATCTTCAACATCTCGATGCAAAGAAGCAACCTTCTTGTCTATATCTTGTGTAGACATGTGATTATCATCCATAACCGTGTACATGATGATCTTACGAAATGCATGTCTCAAGAAGGTAGTTTCATTGACGGATCCAATAAAACCGCAATATACAGTCGTTCAACTTTTCAAAATCACCCCAATACTTGTCATATTTTTTACGCATTTCCAAACCCATCATCCAAAATCGGGGTGATGCTTCCCAATCCCGTAAATGTTTGTCAACATCTAGAATTTCTCTAAGAAAACGATGTGCTAGCGGTTTTGAAGTTGCCGAAACTAGCTCCGTTTTAGCCTTAAATTTTTCGAGAAAGTCCACCATATATTTGCAAACTTGAAAATCTTCATTATCCGGGGCTTTAGTATCATCACGTCCAAACGATTTATCTAACACAAAAAAGTAATTATATGTAAAAAAAACTTGACAAACTTACTAAACATAAACATATAAAATTAAATTTACCTTCAAGTTCATACTTGAGAAACACTTCTCTTAATTCCACCGCAATTTTCAACAACTCGTAAGTCGAGTTCCACCAAAAACTTTTTCGATTCCACTCCACAAGCTATCATGCACTTTCTAAACATTGTGATTCTTTGTGTGGAAATTCTTATATATCTTACCGCATTTTGAACACGTTCTACATGATGATTATTGTCTTTCAAACCTTCTTTGACAATAAGATTGAGAATACGAGTCATGCACCTTATTTGAAAATGTTTGCCACCATTATCATACATATTTGACAACTTCTTGATCAAAAACTCAATTGTCTTATCATTAGAAGATGCATTGTCAACCGTCATACTCATCAAACTTTTAATCCCCCAACCATCTATGCAATCTAATAACTCCCGGACCACATCCTCCCCCTTGTGACTATTAATGGGTCTAAAATTATATAATTCTTTTGTGCAAAACCCAATTATCATCTATAAAATGAGTCGTGACTACCATGTAGTTGATCCTTTGACACGAGCTAGTTCAAGTGTCCGTAATCAAATGTATTGTATTTGTTGGACTACTTAAGTAATCAATCATTTATTTCTTTCATCGACATAGTACTTTGCAACATCCCTACTAATTCTATGTCGTGATGGCAAAGTAACCTTTCCATTTAGTGCACTACTATACTCAATAAAAGCTTCATGTTCAACAAACTTAAATGGTAGTTCTCCCACAACAAATAAATTTAATAAAGCTTTTTTTTATTCTTTTCTCATTATGTTTCCATGTAGTCACACTTCCCTCGCCACTAGGACACTAAACTATAAAATAAAAAAATAGTAGCAAGAAATAGGTATGTATAGGTTATATACGTACATTCTTTATCTTCCAAAAACACGAATTCAATAATCTGAATAAAGTAATAACTTATTACAATATATAAGATGGCAGCTAGATCATATGTATTTGTCTAATTTGGATAAGATGTTGCAGGTGTTTGTACATCAGGAAGAGAGAAAACGCGTTGTTTGAAAAATATCAAGGCGTGTGGACTAGTATATAGGGCTAATGACAAAAAATAGTAACATCTTTTGTCATTTATTTCATTAATAGCAACATTATATTTTTTTTTTATCATTAATAACAATAACTTTTGTTTTATTATCAATATTAGCAACTTTTAACCCAACTAACTGAGAACTCAGTTAAGTTTTTTTTTTTTTTTTGCTGAGTTGGAGAGCCACATGTGTAACCAGGTAATTAACTTATAACTTATATACAACTTAAATTAAGTTATTGTACTCGTGTGTTCTTCATAGTATTATTTGAGCGGGAAGAAGAAGAAGCGACGCAGAGCCATCGACGTTTCATCCATTGACGCACGTACAAAGTTTTATCCATCGACGTTCAAAAATTTTCGTGTTTAATTTGCAGATAAAAACCGGGCTTTGGGTACACCCACGAATGCCAGAATCACTCACTTATCATGCCGGAGCTAAAAAAACCTAGCAAAAACTTATGGCAAGTTTTGGTGCAAATGGCAAACAGATAGAGATCTATATATAATACGTTAATAAATTAATATGTTCATATTGGTTATTTGGATTGGGTTTTGATTATTTAATTTTGAAGGTGAGGAGTTTTCGTTGGGGCCTCCATCATTAATGATGTCACCACAAGCAACAGAGGATGGTGCAGCGAAACCTGAGATATTGAAGAAGAGGGACGACATAGTAACTTAATTTAAGTTACCTGTATATAAGTTACCTGGTTACACGTGGCTTTCCAACTCACCAAAAAAAAATTCATGTCATCTAACTTAACTGGGTTCTCCGTTAGTTGGGTTAAAAGTTGCTAATATTGAAAAAAAAAACAAAAGTTATTGTTATTAATGATTAAAAAAAATGAAAAAAAATAACAAAAGATGTTACCATTTTCGGTCGTTAGCCCTTAGTGTGTGTCTATCTATATATATATATATATATATATATATATATATATATATATATATATATATATATATATATATATATATATATATATATATATATATATATATATATATATATATATATATATATATATATTGGGGTTCGATTGAGAACTTTTGTGCATCGAGGCACCATTGAGAACTTTTGTGCATCCGACTATCTACTAAGGGTGCACAAAGGGCATTTAGGGGATATTAAATGTATGGAAATTATTTTTGAATTCAAATGTTTTTAAGATAATTATTGGTATGAAAATCACCATTAACTTCTTTCCTAAAATTACTCCCTCTTTCTCTCTATCTCTCTCTCCTCTCTCTTAGCCCCTTTTGATTTTGAAAGAGATGAACGATATGCATGATTTATGTTTGTATGAACGATTCATGTTTGTATTTTGATGTATTTTAATTTTGGAAGAGATGAACGATATGCATGATTTATTTTTGGAAGAGATGAACGATATGCATGAAGAGATGAACGATATGCATGTATTTTGATGTATTTTGAATTTGTATTATTTTTGTTAATTTTGGAAGTGTAATAATTAAATAAGGAATGCATAATTCCTGTTTTACCCCTCTGCGAATTTCATTATGTGCACTTGATGCATAAAACTTTCTATTTAATTACCCTTTTGCCATTTAATCTAACCCACACATTCTTTTCATCCAAGGGCCAATGGAGGTTCTTTTGTGCCTCGATGCACAAAAGTTCTCAATGGAACCTCCCTCTATATATATATATATATATATAGAATATGGTTCGTGTGAGTACCTAAAAAATGCAGAGTACCGTGAGTACCTGTGAACACACGGGTTTCAGATGTGAACTTGCTCCGAAAAAAAGTTTTTTTTTAAAATTTTTTTTCATATTCATTTAGATACATATAATATAAGACTATACGTAAAAAATTATATACATTTACACTTTCTATCATCTTAAAAGTCATGTGAACGTGAAAAAATTCATGTGAACATGCTTAGTTGTGAACACACGTTCACAACAGTACACTTCATGTGAACACACACGTTTCACATAGTTCTAGTGTGTGTTTAGGTGTGATTTTTTACAAGTAGTCTTGTATTATTAATTTAAACATGATTATGGAAAAAAATTTCAAAAAAAATGATTTTAAGCGAGGTACCTCCGGTACTCCGCAAAACTAGTGGTACTCATTTGAACCCAAATCTATATATATATATATATATATATATATATATATATATATATATATATATATATATATATATATATATATATATATATATATATATATATATATATGATGTGCATGTGGTGGTTGGACAATAAATGGGATCGTGATTACACAAAATTTAGATAAAGTAGAATGCTGTGGGTCACCATGAATAAAGACGATAATGAATTAGCTTCATTAGATCCTTCCACCTTTGATGTTTGATTTAATGGCTACGGCCCATATTGTTAGAAAATAGGGTACGGAATATTGGTATAAAACTCGGATGTTGATGAGATCGTGATAATTCACTTTTCGATAACAACAATTTACTCGACCGGTCGGGTATATATATATATAGGGAGGTTCAATGGAAAACCATTTTGCACCTGAAAACTTGTGAAAACCGCAGTGCACCACCACAAATGCTTTAAATTTCCCACGTGATACATCAAAATCCCGCATGATACATCAAATTTCCCGCTTGATGCATCAAAATCTCGCGTGATGCATCACCTTATTAGTCTAATATCCCTGGTAACATAATCTCTAGTAAGAGAATAAAATGGGAAGAAAAGATTCAGACTATATAATGCCACCGCGTTTTTAATGAAATGCACTAAATCGAACGGTATGCGTAGGTTTCCATAGTTTTCAGGTGCATAGTGGTTTTCCATTGAACCCACTCTTATATATATATATATATATATATATATATATATATATATATATATATATATATATATATATCCATGCATCGAAGAATTTCAAGGAACCTCCATGCACCACCACAAATGCATTACAATTCCCGCGTGATGCATCATTATTTCCACGTGATGCATCAAAATCGTGCGTGATGCATTAAGATTTTTGCATCAAGGGTTCTCCATTGAACTCACCCCTATATATGCATATGTAAACGCTTCATACGAATTAGAGTTGAATAAGATAAACAACCAGAATCAAAAAGCATATATAACCACCAGCGATAGCAAGTCAGCAACAGCAATCAGCATCAGTGACCAAACCTTCACAGTAAAGGTTGTTGTTAAGCTTTAAGCATAGGTAGACCAAAGTTGTTAAGCTTTAACATGTAACATGTTGAATCAAGTTAATACTCTAAACCACTTTAGATAGTCATATTTGTTTTAAGGCGCTGCCCCTAGGATCCCGGAGGGGGACACAACCCCCTTGATCTCTGCATTGTCATTCAGGTCTTGACTTTACCCAAACTTATACGAGTATGCACTTCGCATCTCCAACTTCAATATTGTAGTTCCAACTAAAATAAATTTACATGTTAAGGGAATTACACTAAAATAATAACACATGTGAGTATGATCAGTAAGGAGTTCTTTAACGAACTATTAGTTACTATATGTAAAAAACCTAGCGTTTGATAGTATTAAGAGGTGATAATGAGTAAGGGGTTGTTTAACGAACTATATTAATTAGTTACTATATAGAAAAAGAAGCTTACTGATTATCAAGAGATGATATGTTATATATTGTATAAGTGTAATTCATTGACCTATTTATTTGATTTTGGTTCGGACTAGCCCGAGTACGGAGGTGTGGAGTACACACTCATATAAGTTTATAAGTTTGGTTAAAGTCAAGACCTGATGTAAACAGGGGTTAAGGGGGCTGCGCCCCTTTGCGGGGTCCTAGGGGCTGTGCCATTTTGCAATACTTCTTTCATTCCTTATGCTGGATTGGTTAGAATCACTCATAAGTGTGATTATTCGTTTGAGATATGATGAGTCCAGCTGCCTAGCTAGTTGTTTAAAACTACCACCAGCCATATCTACCCAAGGCCTACCAAGGAATGAGTTGTGAATTTCCCAACATAAATTAGTATGCGTCGTCAAAGCCTAAGTACGTTTTCTGAGCCTACAATAGACATTTAATTTGAATAGAGATCAATATCAACCAACAAAATGCAGTAAAATTTGAAATTCTATTCATATAAATGTGTGTGCTATAATTAGTTCGTTTAACCCATATAAATAATTTCATCTTAGATTATGAGACAACAACGATAATAATAAGATTATCCCCACGAAACATTTTGGTTCATAGATGCTAACTGCTGCATTCAGTGCGCTTCAATTGAGCTGCAAGAAGACTGCCTGAATCTTTGTCACCCTCCTCGCCCTCATCCAAGCGATACAAATTTGATGCCCTCTTTTGATAATTTTACTTCGAGGCTTCCTGATAGGAAAAAAATTGTGATCATTGAAGCCACCTGCACTCGTAAAATGTAACTAGTACGTATAGGATCATATTAACTATTCTGATATTAGATCCAAAGAAACTGATAATCTAAATACTCTCCTTTCTGCATGTAAACCTTCTGGATGAGAGACAGGATCCATTGAATGTCATGGTCGAGATCAGCAAAGCAAGCACAACTGTTAGCAGTTATCGAAATTCTTTTGGCATTATCTAGTTGACTTGGATCCATTCTCCGATGGATTCCCATACTAACCACGACTATTGACATATAAACAAAAAATAGCAGTATGGTCTTAAAATTCAGACAGAATTCAGTCTAAACAGGTGTTGGGCTTAACCAAAGTTTAATTAGGACAGAGCCTTAACGAAAGAAGATTTTTAGATTTAAACGATTCAATATAACAGGGCTTGCAAGCTAGGCTAGGCTAGCTCATTGGTGTACTGTGCCTAAGGTATGTCTGGTGAAAGATCCTGAAATCCCCAAATGATAAAGCAAAAACCTTAAGTGATGACAGAACATTAAAATGTCAAGGTTCTTCATTGTTTTCTATATGAATTCTAAAGTCCAGTTGCATTCAAAATTATTTTAATGGAATATATACTTCAATTTAAAATTTAGATTTGTATATGCTCATGTGAAAAATGGTTAATTTATCTAAAAGCTCTCCACACGACACTTGGCTCTCAAACTAATTAAGACAATCTAGCTAACTCGAACGGTCTCAGATAAAGAAGTCAAAGTGCGGCAGCTCCAAAAAAATAAGAGTATGATATGTAGCCATATGGGAATCTCAAGAACGCTTCATTGTACATGTTCCATTGGGTGAAGAAGTGTTCAAATTTAGGCTGCATGGGTTGAATTTGGATCCAGTCGGCTAATGATTGTCGACCCACTATCTAACTAAATGGATCATGATCAATATGACCATTGATCCAACTCATCCGAACGAAGTCATGACTCAGATTTTCCCATTAAAATTATAGTCTAATTAAAAAATGTTTGCATACTCTTTAGATAATTTTACCAAATATGAAGAATTTTCTCCTTCAAACTTTGGTTTATAGGATTATATTTCAATATTTGGTGCATCTAGCTTGCATGTGGAATAATATGAGGTGAAGAACTTCGTTCATCCATCTTTGCTGAGCGGCTGGTCGATAACACATCAATCTTTAAACTATTATTCATGCACAATTTTTGCACTTCATTCCTTATATAGGCCGGATTTGTTGCAATCACTCAAATGTGCATGACTTTGTACAGTGTGTATTTTCAGACATCATTTTTCCAGTTGCCTAATTGTTATATATGGCATTCATATCATAGCTAGAGATTAAAATTTGAATTTGAATAGCTAGAGATTAAAATCAACCAATAATATGCACTGATATTTGAAATGGCATTCATAGAAATGCTTCTGCTACGATCAATTTGTCTAATAATTATTTTTATCTTAGATTATGAGAGCGTTGAATAATAATATTACAACATGGCTTCCTCTTGCCTGCTGCGCGCTGTCATCATCTTGATTACTCCCCTGAAACAGATTGACAGCATCTTTGTCACCCTCCTCGCTTTCATTCAAGCGAAACAAATTAAGGCCCTCTTTCGATAATTTTACTTTGGGGCTTCCTGATAGAACAAATTTGTAATCGGTCATCACTGCCACCTGCACCCGTAGCCCGGTAAGGTCTCTCTTCCTCCTTCAGATACTCTAGCAATCTCTACATGATCTTGTTTCTACTTTTTAGGTTTGTTGATTCTGGAGTCTTCATTGTTCGTGGATGCCAACAATTTCCTAACATGTTTTATTGTGACAAAACTGAACATATTACAATTTTTGAACAGCAAGGGCAATTATGATTAAGGGATAAGGAGGTGCCTAGCGAGAAGCTAGAGAAACACCAAGACGCCAAGACGATTGCAAAAACTACAAATAAATGCTTATAAGGTTTACAGCTCCTCAAATTAGAATACCTGAAAACTTGAACAACACAGATTTTGATGACGATAGTGATAAACCAATTCAAATACTTAACAAACATATTGTTTTGTAAAAGGAACAACAAATAAAAAGCCAGTAATATGCAAAGTTTTGTGTTTTCAAATTTTACCGGTAAAATTCTTGTCCTGATTCCATCACAAACCACACAAATTTGATTCTTTTGCTGCTTCAGTTTGTAATTGACTTTGGCCCTCAACCAAGCCTTTATCCCATTCATTGATTTTGTTATAAAGCTTCTCGTTGATGGGAAAACAAGACGCCCCTACGGGATACTAAATTGCGGAATTAACCTTCGTTTGACAAAAATTTCCCAACTTCAAAGAACATGTGAGGAAGCAAACAAACAGGGCACACAAAAAATGCAACTATCAAATCAGCCCCAAATAACTAGTAAATGAGTAATCAAGCAACACATGAGACAACGATATTTTTGCATGGAAAACCCCTAAAACAAGGGGGTAAAACCCACAGGACCACTTTGACCGCTTAATCCACTAACACTAACAAGAGAGTAATACATAGTCTTCTCTAGATGTACTAGGCATACAAACATCATCATACATTCATACACTTGGAAACAAAGCACCTCAAGATGTATGACATAAAGAAAGTAAAGATGAGAAAGACATCACCAAAAAATCAGCTTCTGTCCAGCCATGAAATACCCGACCTCCAGACCTCAAAACCCGATCCCCATGGTTCAAATTGTTGGCCCAGATGCTGTGAAGCTTGTGTCCAAAAATCGTGGGGTTCCGAGTGTTCAATCTTGGAAATGACAGTGTTGAGAAAATCCAAAAATGGCACCAAAGTTCTTTTCTCTCTTTTTCTCCCAATGATAAAAAAACCCTAAAAGGTTTTTCAATGAGTTAAAAGAATTGGGCTTCCTCATGGGTGAAAATAAGAAAAAAAACCCAACACGAGTACTCGTGCAACGAATAACCTTCTAAATCTTGCTCTTCGTCTTCACAATCACCTCTGTGATTGAACTATTTTATTTAAGACTCGATCCTCAATTTGTGAAACTACTGGAACAAACAAAATAAAATACCCCAGGTCAAAATAGCCGGAAGAAATCGATGTTAACCAGAGAAGAACAATGGAGACGATCAAATCAGAAGAACAATTGAGACAATCAAAGCAGAAAACAATAGGGTTGAGTGTAGCCTTTAAAAAAATATACAAGAAACCCTGTTGTTAATTAATAATTATAGGTCACGGTTATCACAATTGTTTACCAGAAACATATGCGATCCTAGAACTCCTAAACTACTCTGCAAGTTATCTCTTAAGATGCATACAATTTTAGAAACACTGGATAACATCAAGTTGGTGAGAATACATGTAGAAACGTCTTAAACCATTTAAAAGCGTCTTGAATCATGCATCAGTTGAAACAACGTAATAATTACAAGACTTAACAATCTTCTGACTTTTAGGGACAGTCACGATACCTGGCCGGGCTGTTATGGGACAACCTTAATCTCGACTTTAAGGATTAACAAACGATACAGAGTCATGGTCAATCAAATAATAACATTGCGAGCGATCCAACTAACAATTGATATCAAATGCAACCATCAGCAGCATCTTTATGCAAATTAACTCTTGTTTTCATGCATCATTTATGAAAAAATATCTTTGAACTGAAACCACAGTTTTACAAAAACATTGTTATGTAAATCACCTCAGCTTATTGTTGTGAAGACTGATTATTATTGTTGAAAGCTGATATGTCATAACGGAATCTTAGCATGGGGTCCCGCTCCTAAAAGAGCGGATGTGGATCAAGGGGACCAACCCTGGGTCCGAGGGTAGTGCCCCAAGTTTTATTAGGCTCGATCCGTTGAAGATTTCTTATTTTTTATAGTTGTTGACTTGTTTCCTATAAATATATGATCCCGTGTAATTGTAACCCTGATTCGAAATTAGTAGAGAGACTTGCTAGTACGGCCATGGACGTAGGTCAATTTTAGACCGAATTAACCACGTAAATTTATGTTCTTATTTTTTTTCTGTGTTTGTGTGTGTGATATTCTCATGCGCTTTTTTTCATCAACTAGATGTAATATATAATCTGCTATTGAACACTACGAGATGTTATTTTATTTACTATATGTCTGTGATTTAATAAAATAACAAACCATATATCAACTATTAATAATATTAAGCTACGTACTACAGACTGCTACCGAATGAAACACGAGCTACCAAATGTTACAGTCACGCTGCAAATGTCACTAAATTCCCGTAGATATTGACGGTTTTGTCCAATCCGAGAATTACATTCTCAATTCCAGTTCCAGCCAACCTTGTGGCTTAATTCCAATTCCAGTTCCAGCCAACATTGTGGCTTCAATCAAATATAGAGTTTCATGTAAACATATATAATACATATACCTTGATTCTTTACTCAAATTAAAGTTTACCTCTACAAAATGAAGATCCCAATGATGATGGTTATAGAGATGGAAAAAGACAAGCTACCCCGAGACAAAATATTGTCTGCTTTGACAACCGCCACACGGTTTTGTTTCCAGGCCATAGATTACGCCCCAAAACACGTCTTGTTGGATAGAGTCAACCTCACCCTTATATGGGCATATTATGATCTTCTATACACCGATGTGAGATATTACAATCCCTCCCCATGGGAACACAGCGTCTCCACTGTGCACATCGACCCAGACCCCGAGACAAAAGTTTACGTTATACAATTAATGTTTAATGTTAATCTGATGAATTAGTTCTTTATTTTTGTTTTTCATTTTCTCTGAAACTTTGAAGTTTTGGTACTCCTAAAGTGTAATGTGGCACATAAAAACAACCGTTCATATTTAATCTCTCTCTATATACTCAGTGTGCGCATTTTTTAGACCAATCTAAACTACATTTCAAATCAATAATTTTCTATACAATCTACGCATAGAATAAGTTATGCCACACAGAGAAGAGTCATAATAATTAAGCATTTACATACCTATCCATGTCACTTTCAAGGAGGCTTGTGAGAAGAGGCGGCAGTAGACAGGAACGAATTTCCAAGGTGACAGTCTCGAATTTTCCTGTTAAAAGGCTGGCTATATATATCTGCAGTGACCTGCGTCGTGAAACAAATGTTGAGAGTCGGACTAAGAGAATAAAAAAGAAATACTACAAGTCTACAATGGTTTGTTCATTATTCCAAGGTGTGCTTCAAACTAGCACACAAGAACAAATAGTACGAGGGAACAAAAGGCAATGTTACTTGATCGATACAACTTAGCAAGTTCAGAAACTTTCTACTCACATACGCATTCAAATCATTATTCACCAATGATGAGGTTATGACCTAAAAGCCCCACAATTTTTATGTGTTTTATTTTAGCCATAAAAATCCCAACCTTTCTATGAAAACTAACAAACTGAATTTGAGTGGTTAATTATCATATTAATAAATTAAATTAACTTCAGGTACAGTTCAATTCAAAGCCATTAACCATTGAAACTAGAAATTCTTCTGATAATATAATACAATGATCTTCGGTCTTCAAACACCTTCAAAACTTTCTACCAAACAGTTACATATATATATATATATATATATATATATATATATATATATATATATATATATATATATATATATATATATATATATAGAGGTGGGTTCAATGGAGAACCTCCATGCATTGAAGAACCTCCATGCACCACCCCAAATGCATCACAATTCCCCCGTAATGCATCATTATTTCCACGTGATGCATCAAATTCTCGCGTGATGCATCGATTTCTACATTATTTCCACGTGATGCATCAAATTCCCGCGTGATGCATCGATTTCTACGTGATGCATTTCAGTTTTTCTAGCGATGCATTGTGGTTCTCCAAGGTTCTTCGATGCATAAGGTTCTCCATTGAACCCACCCCTATATATATATATATATATGGGTGGGTTCAATGGAAAACCACTATGCACCTGAAAACCATGGAAACCTACGCATACCGTCCGATTTGGTGCATTTCATGAAAAACGCGGTGGCATGATCGTAAATAAGGTGATGCATCACGCAGGATTTTGATGCATCACGCGGGAAATTTGATGCATCACGCAGGATTTTGATGCATCACGCGGGGAATTTGATGCGTTTGTGGTGGTGCAGTGCAGTTTTCACAAGTTTATAGGTGCATGGTGGTTTTCCATTGAACCTCCCTCTATATATATATATATATATATATATATATATATATATATATATATATATATATATATATATATATATATATATCTATCTGTGTGTGTGTGTGTTGGAAAATTTGATGTTGGCAAGTTTTGTTGTTATCCCACATGGGAAAGGGGAAACAACTTGGTGGGGGGTTTATAAGAAATTTCTCTCCCTTATCATTAAAACTAAATGGTGGGGTCAAGTAAGTTGTAGCCGTAGCACGAGCGGCGTGTGTAGGCGCGCTTTGCACTTCGCACGAACGCATCATCGTTAGGAGCTAAGAAGTTTTTAATTTTGCCAGTTTGAATTTCGAATTTCGTAACTCTTGTAATAATGGTCATTGATGCGATGTCGGTTACAAAAGATTGTAACGGCTGTGTTAATGGTTTTTTAATTACGATCAGTTACGAAATTGTCTATAAAAAGGCGAACTCTTCCACACATTTGACACTTACGAAAATTGCTACATCTCTCTCGAATTTCTGTCCAATTCGCTATCTCGAAGAACATTGTTGCTGCTACGATATTCTTCTCTAAAAACTGTATAATCCAGCTGGGTTTTATTACGATTGGAGTCCGAACCAGTAAAGAGTCGTAATCACCTTTAAGGACAGGAAGATTATATCTTCCGTGCAGTTTATCTGACTTCTTTCGAGACATCTTGCGTAATCAGGTTGTCTATCTAATCGCGATTAAAAAAGTCCATCATCGGGAGATCTCACTTCTACCTTTTTTTGCTATTTGATCGAGTAGGATCAATTAGTTTGACGAACATAAAAAGTTCTATAAATTGAAAATGTTCTTTGATAAAACTTTTACATCATTTTGATTTTATACAAAATACAAGTTTCAATTGAAAGTATAAATTAATATTTTTCAACAATATGTTATTGGGCATGGATGAACATGTTTGTGTAAGATCTGTACATCAACCAAAAGATTATAAAAACTAATTCCCTCCAATACATATAAATGCAATAATTTCCATTTCAAGATGTCCAGTAAAACTAATGTTTATATGGAAATTCTCCATGGTCCATGCAGCCAATGCTACATTTATCAATTTGCTAGTTGTCATTACAATTGATATTGAGTTGGACCAGAGAATAACCTTGCTCTGTTTCAAACATGAAAGGCTTGCTAATAGTCATACATTTTCATTAAACTATATGCATTAAATCAACATTTTTCAAATTTCATGGGATGAACCAAATATTTTTCAAAGGCAGGTTCTGTTTAATGTAAGTAAACCATGTGTACTGATCTTTTTCAAGAAAAAAAAGGCGTTAGATAACTTGGTACTCGATCAATAATGAAAATTGCTAAAGAAAGAGTTTTCGTATTAGGGACAATGCATGAAAAAAGAAATTGAAAAACCCAAGTTGTGGATTAAATGCCATTGAAATAATAGCAACCTGTAGCTTGGCTAGACGAGACTGCATTGAGGATACGAATTGATCATGTTGTCCCATTATATCTCCAATAGTCCTCCTCTTTGAGGGGTTCCGTTTCCTTTACAGTAGATTCAGATAAGTGTTTCTGCAAATATAGTGGGATTATAGCAGGATATGACCTTGTTTGTTTACCTCTTAATGGATACATTAAGAGGTCATTTTACCTTTGAATGGTTTCTTAATGGTTCCATTAAGAAGTAAACAAACAACCCCTTTCTTTTATAGATAAAAAAAATGAGACAAAAGTGTATGGAATGACTCTATAGGATCTAAGAAAGTTAAATTTCAACTAATACATACGCTTGTTGAAGGTAATATTTCTTTATTTCCTATTAAAATCGGCACAAAAGTACGTTCATAATGAATATGTTGGATTTTGTATACCTTGAACCATAGGACCAACGCAACATTGTACCATTAACAGTGTTTGATTTTCTATGTTCAAGTTATATCAACATAATAAACATAGCCTCAAAAAGTTATACTTTCCTAACCAACAAACATCAAGTTCAGATAGCACATAAATTGAGAAGAGTCGAAAGACAAGAAAAAAGGGAACTAAGAAGTGTCATACCACATTATTTGGTAACATGTTGACAACAGAGACGCTATCCGTCTCCGAGGGGCTTCTGGAAGGAAGCTTAAGAGTATCATGAGGCCTTTCTTTCCTGTCCCAATTAGAAACAATGTGTGAGTTCTTCCTCTTTGTTTACTTTCCATAGAATAAGCATCTCTATTTGGTCGTTCTAGACGTCCTTCATCTGCAACATTCATCATAACGATAATGATAGTTATTATATTTTAACAAATAATGTGTTTGATATATTTGTAATGTTGGAAAAGCAGTTGTCATGCTTTGGTTGCTATCGCAGGTGTAGATTTACTAAAGGCGATGTTGGTTATTATAAACAAACAAAGAAAGGTGATCATCCAATTGTTGTCAAACATTGTCAAGCATACCACAGTACAGGAAGTCATTGAATTTATGGTTAATGTGCATGATATTTTGCAACTAGGAGTGATCGACATCAACAAATACCCTTCAGAAGTATTTAGTGAAAGAAATTGAAGTAGCTAGATGAATCTTTCGAATTAAAAATCAAGTTCAACAGTAAATAAATATTTAATCGAGTTATATTTAATCGAGTTCAACGGTAAAGAAGCTGGAAAGTAGATATTCATTTGCATCCCTCAAGATTTCAATTAAGAGTCACTTACACTATGTTTGGTATAGAGAAATAAAGCTAGGGAAATGGAAATTAGAAGAATTCTCATGTTAACAAACATGGGAATTCCTCTTATTTCCATTTCCCTAGCTTTATTTCTCTATACCAAACGCACCCAGTAGACGTCTTAGCTAGAGGGTTGCTATATTCATGTTTGATACTAATATGCTGCTAGTGAATTCTGATTTAAACTCTCGAAATGCATGTTCCTTCCAAGAAACAAATACATACGAAAATTTGAACTCATTCTTTCTCAGTTTCTCTAGAAAGCAACGACTGTTGTACTTAAAAGCAAATAGATTAGATAGAAAGTCTTCAACATATATAAGAGACAAAAATTCATTAATACTTCGTAACATTTCTTGTCTAACAACAATGATACCGATACCGAGCATGCAGGGGCGGATTTATGTATTGAGGTTGGGTCAAATGACCCCCATAATTTTTTTGTTTGGTAGTTTATATCTAGTTGAAAATTTTTCGACCCCGATGAATTTTAAAGTTCGACCCCCCGCCATATCTTAATTATCTTTTATGAAATTTATATATAGAAAATTTTCTATTAAAAAATCTAATTAAGAAAAACGTACAAACTTAACTTAATAGTTTTTCATCCATTTAGCAAATATTAAAAAAATACATAAACTGCCTGGTCCACCTGGGCCACCGCCCAGGGCCCAATTCATAATAGGGGGCCCAAAAATAAATTATATGTTAATATAGCCCTGTGTCTAGTATTAGCGTATATGTTTTTTGGGCGATAAAAACATAAATAATGTGTTGGTTCAACTGGTAGTCATCGTATTTTTGGATCCTAATGGCATGGGATCGAATCCCATTGTGTGCATTTTTTATTTTATTTTATATCTCATCACTACCACTAGGATTTTCATCTATAGATATCGTCTATTTACTTTTTATCAATATACTGTCAATCAATTCAATATACGACTATTAAATATACGACTTTTTATCGATATAAATAACTTTTGTTTTTCAATGGGTTTGATTTTTTTTTTGTCACGTGATTTATGTTATTTAATATACGACTATTAAAAATACTAATGAGATATGTATTTATTTCTTGGGATGTTATTTATTTTTTACACGTATGTTTACTGTTTATATTATGAATCATTTGAAATTTAAACTTTTTTTTTCTCAATTTTTTAATAAAAATATAACTTAAAATTGTATGCAATCTTTGCCCAATTTATAATCATACGAATAAAAGTATAACTTTTTTTTTCTCAATATTATTTAATGGTAACTTTTTTTTACGAATTTTATTTTTACATATAGATGGCCATTTTTAAGTATATGCACCGGGCCTCAAAAATGATAAGACCGGCACTGAAACCTGTGTATGAGTTTGATTATTTATTAAGCTCTCTTGAGTGACATTGACCTTAGGCTAGGATAAATTCTATGAATCATTAAATTTTTTTTGCTCTTGTCCTTCATTATTTAAGGGGGCATTTGGTTCGCTGAAATCTGACGGAAAAGGAATGAATTTTCCAATCTGATGGGTTGTTTGGTAGTCCAAAGGAATGGAATGACCATTCCAAATTTTAAAAAAAAAATCCCCCCTTTTAAAGGAATAAACATTTCATGGCAAAATGTAAGGAATTTAAATTCCATTCCCAAACCTTTCCTTTTAACAACCACTCTTCTCATCCTCAACCCTAGCAGCCACAAACTATAGTATTTAAATTCAGACAGATTCCATTCTTTCCAGAATTCCGTTCCTTTGACAAATTCCATTCCATCAGATTCCAGCAAACCAAACGCCCCCTAAGTGTTTAATTTATCATCAAATGCAGTTAACTAGACTAATAAATTGTTATTTTTTAACACTAAGTAAATGTAAGTTAAAATGTTAGATTAGATTGTTATTGTTGATTTGTTAACATAAGTATTATTAAATTTTTTATTTTATTATATAATATGGACCAATTTTGAAAAGAAAGTTATCAGGATTCAAAAAAGAATTGTTTGTCAATGTTTCAAACGATGATCTAATAACTCGTTTTCAAATTATGAAAACTTGTAGAGGACAATTATAGAATCTAATTTCTTTGGGTTTGTAATTAATTTGTAGCTTTTATTTATTTGTTTTTTATTTAATCAAGATAAACCGATTCGAGTTTTCAAAGTTTGAAAATTTTTTATAGGACCACAAATACTCGTACTTTTGTAGCGTTGTTAAATTCCGACCCCTTTATAAAAAAAAATTCTGGATCTGCTACTGCGAGCATGTATCCTAGAAGTAGCTATTGGATCCATATTGGTAGCTAGGTACCAAATCTACGGCATGACGGTCTAATACATGATTCAGTATTAAATGATATATTTGTTTGATAGGATTCAAATTTGATAGGTATCCAACGAAGAAATTTAGCATGATTCATGAATGGGAAATTAAGTAGATATGAAGCACACCAAATTGCCAACTATTCCAGAGCATCAAATGGTCCGAAATCTAATGATCAATATAAAGATCTACATTTCAGAGAATTAAATACACACAGCTTTCAGATTGGTAGCTCAGAATCGTGTGATGTAGGATAAAAAGTGTAGTGTGTGCCTGTCGTTCAAAGAAAAAACAGAAGAACTACATTTCAGAGAAATATATACGTACAACTTTCTGGTATAGCTTGGAATCGCCTGTCGCTATATTCTGTTCAGGCTTTCCAGAAACAAAACACCGATCATCATCAAAGTTTTTGTTCCTTGGCAAGAATGTTAGTGATTTTAGTGTCACCTTATCATTTTAGTATAATGGAAATAATAAAGTATGTCAAAGAGATCATATTTTAGTTTTAGTACAAGTTAGTAGGTGTGGGAGTGCACACTAGTATATTAATCTAAATTGATTTCGGCGCGACAAAAATTGCGGAGGTCAACCCTTGCAGGGTTCTAGGGGCACCGCCCCGAAACAAAAACAGATTTTATTAAGGGACCTCAAGAGGAAATAAATAATTCTTTAGGATCTTTAATTAATTTCTGTTAAGATTAACTGAAAATCTTATCCTTTAACATACATAAGGAATAGATAAACACATTATCAAGCAGACAGTTTGTGGAATTGTTTTTCTGCCTAAAATCGAATTTGTGCTTTAAGGATTATCCCTATAATTTGAATTTCGTGTAACCTAGGCATCAATGGTCGACATATCAAATTCGGAAAGTGTATTACACACGATTCTTGAAGAAATCCGTGATTCAGAAAGCCTATTTTTCTAACAAGGAATTCCAAAACCCAAGTCCTTAGCTGAAATAGAAGCATTTCTGTCAGCAGCTCCACTTGATTCACTGTCGCTTACGTCAGTCACAGACTGCATGTACAGATGATAGTGGCTTCTCTGCTGCTTCATCCTTTATATTTGAAAATTTGCGAGAATCGGATGGTTTGGACAATACCGCAGTTGGTGTTATTCTTCCAGAAATACCTTCTTTTCTTAAATCGACAGCCTGATCCGACCTCATGTTATTTCTGAACATCTAACCTGTTGAAAGTGGATATACTTTGTGTTGACTGGTTCTTTGTAACACTTCGCTTTGAAGTTGGTGGTGCACTAGGGACTGCAACGGTATGATGTCCTGGGCGGTAGCCCATGTGGCCCTAATGACGTGTTAATCATCCAACTGAATACCAATTTGTCAAATTTCTTAAAATAGCTTGTCCATTTTAGATATAATTTAATAAATGGCCATTAAGGAAACTCCGCGTGGCTACTTAGATTTTTAAGATGTTACATGATTCAGGTCCTTGTCTTAAGGATCAATTCTAGTGGCTTGCCTTATGATCAAATAACAGATTATAAGTTTATAAATAAATGGATTTGAGCATGATGCTCGTAAAGGGTGTTGAGTTTAGCTAAAATGGTCATACTTTGAATGACGTTACTAATTTATTATTTTACTAGTTTACGACCCACCCGTATTACGTGCACATTACATTTGATGTTTTCATTTATTATATATAGATAATAATATTAAATTTTACAACGAATTCAAAATTCTACATTTGGATTTAATTATGATTATTATGGATAATAATGATAGATATTTATTTTAGGTAAACATTAATTTAATATGTTACAAAATCTAATTTATTACTAAATAATTAATGAAAAAAAAATAAAATCAACATTTAATGCAATTGAGTTAAGTTGTTCAATTTAGAAAAAGATATGGGAAAATAAAATTTTCTTGCATTGTAAAATTGACATATGACATGAATTGTTTTGCTTTATTATAATATAGATTTGGTTACCTTTACACATCAATTATGTATAATATTTGAGTTTTATGAAAGTTGTCATATATAGCCAACATAGTTTAAGCTAGCTAATTAATAATTTAACTAGGTTAATAACCATGTATTGCATAGTTAATTTTAAATATTTATTTAGGGTTTATTATAAAAAAAAGCAACATGTTTTCACGTTTTTTTTTGCGTTTTCGTCCATCCATGTTATTTTTTTCCATAAAAAAACTTAAGTTATTCTTTTTTTTTGTTTAGTGAAATTTGGACATTAGACCCCGGTTATAATTTGTGAACCGGGTTTTAAAAAACTAAAAAACCAGGTTCTAATGTCCAAATTTCACTAAACCAAAAAGAAAAGAATAACTTGAGAACTTTTATGGAAAAAAAAAATAACATGAAGGGATGAAAACGCAAAAAAAACATGAAAACATGTTGGTTTTTTTTCATAATAAACCCAAATATTTATAATATAATAATTATAAGAAAATAATAAAGTTTGTTTACTTTTGGTTAATCTATCTATACTATTAAAAAAAGAAACTTACGTATCATATGTCATGCTCGTCTTTCATTTGCCACATGTCGTTCTCTATTTTTGTCAATTCATTTACTAAATTTACCATAAAATTAAAGCAAATCAAATTTATCCAGATCTAATATGATTAATTTAATAACTAGTTAACTAAAATTAAACTTGATTATTCTTATAATTAATATATTATACATATTTATAAATATTTATCTTTAAAATTAACCCATGTAATACTTTTGTATTAACCTAGTTAGTCTTCAAATTAATCATTAAAGTTAGATATATTTGATTTACTTTAAAATTTAAAGTAAAATTTAGCAAATGAAGTAGGAAAAAAGAGAGCGATATGCGACAAATCAAAGGAGAGCATTACTCATTTAATTTAATTTAATTTAATTTAACAGTACAGAAATAGAATTCTGCCACGATTTGTTTGACGATCAAATTATACTTTTGAAATAGTCCAAGTACACAACTAAAATACAAGTCAAACCAAAATAGTTTGTTCTTGCAACTCGCCAACTCTCTAATCTAAACCCTTTCAATTTACCCACAAAACCAGGCAACCCCGACCTCCTTCTTCCGGCTCTACTCATACTGAGTGAAGGAATTCATACACAAATCATTCAAAAATCTGCTTCTTAGTTGGGTTTGTTGTTGATCTGTTTCGATTGGCATGAATCATCGTTCAACGGGATTGAATCAGAAGCCAAAAAGAAAGAAACATGGGGCATAGTTCCAAAAAGAAGAAGCGCGGTGGCACAGGGAGGCGCAGGGCGCCGTCCAATGATCACACTTCTGTCGACGGAGTTGGTGGCGAACTTTTGTCGGAGGAGCTTACCGCACTGTCAGTCATTTCTTTATGAAACAATGATTATTGTAATTCTCTTCGATTTTAAACACATGACTATTAACTAGGGCTAGCTCCATTCACCCTTAAAATCTCCTACATCTGACTTTTGAATCGACATGATTCATGAGTGTTTGCTGTTTTGAAGAGGAAAAGCGATGCATACATTGAAGTATTGAACTATTAAAGTGGCACTACATATTATAATATTTTGTTATGATAATATGATATCTTTCAGATATCATATTGGATCTGAAAGATAATGTGCTTGATTAATGAGAAAATATGGTGTTGGAAGAATGGGATGATGTGATTTTGAGTCTATTTACTTATCTGAGGCGAAATGAAGATGACCCCCACAACATGTTAAATGGAGAATAGCAGAAAATAGATGCAGCTTTCTTCTGTTAAATAAATAAACAGGGACCTACATTATGTGGTGTTTATAAGTTAAATATGTATGACTCTATGTTTCTGTTCACCTACTGCATGAACTAAGAGCACAATGACTAAAAGTTAACTACGTAAGGAGTACTTTTTGGTTTTTAAGCTTGTAAGATCATTACAACCATACACATAGCTTTATTAACTATATGACTATATTCTTTATTTTGATGGGAGACATACTTGTTTATGATAATAAACTAAGTTTTTTTTGAGTGCCTTCATTTATTATAAATATATGAGTATAGGACACCTATCAGGCTTCCAGCCCCTCCCCAACTCGGTCACTGGATTCATGGCTAGGCTAAAAAGTGGTTTGAAATACCGTTGCTAGTTGCTACTTATTCTAGAACAAAACAATGCTCAATCAGTTCCTTTGTTTTGGAATGGAGACTTTATTGGTCTTATTATTAATTATTAGTTGAATAGTTTATTTTGCATTTTTAGGCGTGCAATATTTCAAGAAGATTGTGATTTTGTTTCAGAGTCCCCACCCCGAATCAAGATCAAGCTAAGGTGTGTAATTTAAACTAGTTAGTCCACCCTATGCTGGTTGTAATCTTTCTTATTTATAAGTTTTAGCCAAATGAATGTACAGGCCATACTCACAGGATTCAGGCTACGAGGATTTAGATGTATCTGCTCTTCTTTCAATAAGGTTAATGACTTTATCTTCATTTATTGTTATCTTTACATACCACAAACCTGAAACCTTCCCTATTTTTATCGTTCATGATCGCTCATGGTTATTAGATTCTTACCTGGATATCCTCACAAGTGTCCGAAGCTGCTGATAATTCCGGAAAAAGGTTTATCAAAATCTGATGCGGATAATCTTTTGTCCCTGCTTCATGACCAAGTAAGGTTGACTAGTGTATTGTTAAAGTTCTTTCTGTTCCTACTACGTAGGCAATGCCCTGATTATTTGCCTCCTAATCAACCATTGAATGGTTCAATTACTTATTCATTCTCTCATCTTTTCAGTAAGGTATCTATTTCTCTATTTGATTGACTGAATGAATGTTAATAGTTTAGTTTACCTCTTGATCATTTTCTAATCACTACCCAAGTGCGTTGATGGTGTAGACATTGGCTTTGTACACTTACTCAGTACTTGCTCCGTATCATAAATATCTCAAGAATTTCGTTGTGGGATGTCTCATGTTAATTGTAACGTGCCCATAATTTAAAGTTCTCAACTTCAAGTTATGTATTTGCCCCATTGTCATGTAGTCAAACACATTCAAATGATGGTCAAACACATCTGTAAAGCTATTTGCCCTATCAAAATGTTATTTTACAAACTTTATGGGATGGAGAGGGAATTTATAGTAAATTTTCACTGAAACGTAGGGCATTTTGAAACTGTTCATGAATGCTAGGTAAATCTTTTGTGGACGTTTTCACTTGTCAATTTTGTTCTGATGCACTCATGCATCTTCATACACTTTGTGTATGTCAAATAGTGTAATAAATTTCTAGAAACCATACATGAACGTTTTGTTTGATGCCTTTTTCTTTCATTGTTGTAGTTCTTTAGGGTTTCACATATAAACTTTTGTGCACTACCTGGATACAAACATAGTCGCTTCTGTCTCCCAAATTATTTCATTATGAGTCAGTAAAAAATCTGCTGACCACATATGCAGGCTATTTTAAACGCTCGAGAAGGACGCGTGATGATTTATAACTTGGTAGAGGCTGCTCAAGAGTTCTTGTCTGAAGTTGTTCCATTGGAGCAACCAAACGTAAGTGCAAGCATCGTTCATCTTTCATATGTTTGTGGATTTCCTGTTGCAGCAAAATCCGAACCAAGTACTGATACCGGCATTGATGGAAATGATTTAAGCACTAGTTAAGATACATAGGGTAAGTGTCAAGGACTCGAGGTGTGGTTAATATGCATTTTCAACTTTTGGTTGATTGGATCTACACAAACTAAGAAAACCAACCAGTTTTATCTCTAGACCTCTATAGTAAAATAGTAGACCTGCTTTTTGGTGGCACCCTATTCTTATCTTTGTACTGGCCTATGGTCAATTAGATCAAACTCATAGTTCTCTCTTAGGAAACGTTGTTCTATCTCCCATAGCTCATGGTCATCTCAATGAGCTAGCATATGTCAAGGGCTCATTATAAAATGATAGCAAGAAGCATGAAATATAGACGAGACTTGCTGGCCAACAAAATAACTTAATGGTTAATAGGCCAGCTACAAAAGGCCAAATGCCCTATGCTAATGATAACCTGAGGAGGACAAGAAATCGGGGCTTGTATGAGTGGGAATATCCGTGTGTTGTTTATGTGCTAGTAATGCACCCGATGGGATCCATGGGGTAGAACCAAAATTGTGGTGGAGCGAGGAATGAAATAACGAGAACTACAAGTATGGCATACGTGAACACATGTTTTGATGGTAGCTATGATGATAAGAGGCACGGCACAATTGGGGGTAACCGGGTAAGGGGGACGGGGGAGGGAATCTAGCACCTGAGTCCTGTACTTTTACACTAGCTCAAAAAAAAAAGTCAACTTCGCTATGTTTTGTCCCTCAAGAGAGGTCTGGCTTCTGGAAAGGTTATATAGCAATCCCATTATCACAATACATCTCCTTCGAGGTAGTATCGTACCAATCTCAAAACCCTCCAACTCTGTGGAAGTCTTTTGAGTCCATATTAACTCACATGCGGTTTGAGCTGTAGCTATTCTGCCTGCTATTCTTTATGAACCAGATCAAACTATGTGCTTGTCATCAAGTTGATTTCTGTATCTTGCCTTCCTGGATATCATGTGTGGTTTGTTTCTCTGGCATGATGTAGTTTGTCTATGTAGTTCAGCAACATGTTAACTTTTTTCACTGTTGTTTTGAAAGGTTTTATGCACTACTGCAGACAAGAATGGCCAGATATCTCGAAAGAATGTTGCAGTTTCATGTGATAGGCCTTCCAAGGGACCTTTTGTGTATGGTTTCATTGATCTTTTCATTGGCTCAGGGGAGTCATGGCCCTGGGGACTCTCAGTTGATGAAAGCACCAGTACAAGCACTGCCTTAGACGATCTGCACAATGTGTCACGGGAGAAAGTCAACCAAAACCAGAAGACAGAGGTGGTCGAGGACGGTAATACAGATAAAGTGCTTAGTCCTACGTCCGGACTCGATCCTCTGGAAGAAGAGAGTAAGAGTGCCAAATCTTTTACAACGTCATCTGAGGAATCAGCAGATAATGTTAGCATTGGTGAGGTAAGATGGTTGTTATTTTTAGGGTTAAGTACCATTTTGACCATCCAACTTTCAGATATGTCTCATTTGGCTACTAAACTATTTCTTGTCCCGATTTAGCCACTAAACTTTAGTTTACTGTTCTACTCTGGGGAAAATGAATAAAATTTAATGGTTGCAGTACAAAATATGATAGTTTAATGGTCAAATCGGGACAATTTCAATGGTTATATCAGTAATAAATCTTTTAGTGGCTAAAGTTGTATACAAAAATAGTTTAGTGGCTAAATTAGGGAAAAGATAGTTTAGTGGCTAAATTAGGGAAAAGATAGTTTAGTGGCTAAATCGAAAAAAATCTAAAAATTGGATGGTCAAAATGTTACTTAACCTTATTTTTAAATAATATTGATTTAAAAAGTATTTTTAATTTTTTCTTTGTGATGTTCATTACATCACTAATGCAAAACTACACAGGATTATCCTCTGGAAGAGGATATAGAAGAAGAAACTGATTATGATGAGAATAAAAGTGATCATTCAGAATCGGAGTCATCTGCGTTAATAGATCATCATCAGATTTCACATAATGCTGATAAAGATTTGATTCTGGTATCAGTTCACCTAATCTCTTGTCAGTTTTACTATTTAAAATGTATCTAAGATTTAACACTTCAAAAAAAAAAAAAAAACTCAGGCTCATTTGCTACGACTGGCTTGCGCTCCTAAAGGTCAAGTTGCTGATGCCTTAACTGATGTGACATCAGAGCTGGTTAATCTGGGGGTATGTTCACAACTTCACATCAATTTTAATAGAGGTTGGGTAACATGTGAATGGATAAAGAGTTAGTAAAACAGGCCTCACAAAACTCTATTGTTCATTTTTTGAATTTTATAATTGATGTACTCTAGATGATCACTAAACATATATTCAAATAGATTATTGTTTCTTCTGGTGTCATCATTTTGCCATGTTTCTAATTCATAGAGGTTATTAGATTAATGGTGTTTTCAGATTGTTTCAGACCGGGTGGCAGATCTAGCAAGAAAACCAGCATCACTTTTTGACCGAAGCTTCCATAAAGCCTTTGGACAGTGTATGGTTAGTGGCTTAGTGCATTGTGGCTTTTTTGTATTATTTTTAAGCGAATCTATATTTTTTTGTAATTAAAATTAATGAATTTATACCATCAAACAGGTGGCCTCAAAGATTTCTCACTTTTGGAAAACGGCTTCTGATTCCAAAGGGCAGCATACCTCACCTACATTAAGCTCTCGGTATCTGAATGATTTTGAGGAGCTTCGGCCACTTGGTGAGTCATCAATCTTATCAGAACTATATAGGAGTATAACTCCATTCTAGAATCTAGAGATGACACTTTGGACCCCTTTACCTAAACGTGGGTCAGTTTGGGTTAAATTATATTTATAACGAGTCAAATGGGTAAATTAGCTAAAAAGGAAATGGGTTGCACGTCATCCAAATTGTATGAATATGCTTACAACTTTGTAAATTGGTTTTAGTTATAAAAAAAAAATAGAGTACGATTCAATAATAATATAATATAGTTTTATAACCATCTGCAATAGATTATTTATTTACAATATTCAAAAATTTGGGAAAATTGTATTGCCAGGTCAACATATCCCAATATGACCCATTTTGACCCACTGTATGAAATTATCTGTTTTGACCCAAAGTCATTTGAAGCAATTATTAGTTTATTACCTGCCCCGCTTGCTTTGCCACATGTACCTTTCTGATGCCCTTTGTTGTGCTGTGTCAGGCCATGGTGGGTTTGGTCATGTTGTATTATGTAAGAATAAGCTGGACGGAAGACAGTATGCTGTTAAGAAAATTCGACTAAAGGACAAAAGTCAACCTTTAGATGACAGAATTTTGAGGTAATCCTATCTGATTACCATTTTAAAAAAACAATTAAGGTTACCTAAATCCCTTTATGAAAGTATATCATATTTAAATTAGTACCTCCCCATGGATGTTGAATTGTCAAACATGAATCGGGACCCCGTTACAAGTAGAATGGTAACATTTCAAGGAGAATTAGGATATTTGATACTAATGAAAGTAATTCATTGGATGCCCAAGTGTGTTAGAACTTAGAATTCCCGTGTCTGATGCAAATTGCAACTTCTGATTCTACATGCACTTTACTATGTGTGTTTGATTAATAGAAGCAAGTGTTGTACCATGTCGCCCAACTTAAATATTCATCACTGCCTTTTACTCTTTTATGTCTTGAAATTCTTACCAAATGCAATATGATATAATATCATTGCTATTTTGAGGTACTTAGAGAAGTAGCCACTCTTTCCCGATTGCAGCACCAACACGTTGTACGTTACTATCAGGTAATTTTACTGGCTCTTTACGTTGTGACATTTAATTCGTTGTTTATGACATTCAGATGCTTCCATGTGACACGACTGCCAATTTATACTGCTTCATGTTCATTTCTCTGACATTTTGTGTCAGCTTATGGTAACAGTGCAGACATGTTTTTAATTTGGCTCCAATTTGTCACATGCTTACATGAATATTTTACATGTTTGCATGTCATCATACCTATCAATCATAACATAGTAGAGTAGATGATGTAGTGTTTTTATAGTGAAATGGTATCCTCTTCCCCTCTAGGTCACAAATATATAAATATATACTCATGAAACAAGGTATGGTTCTTAATCCTGATGATTTTATTGATAAACAGAGGAAACATATATACTACAGAAAGAAAATTTCTTAACGACTCATTATTCTTGATCGATTCACTAGATTAATCCTATATTCTAGGTATAGATATATATAAGTAGTATGAAATCCTATCTGACTTGGACATCTGTAAAATTGTCTCTGAATGATAATATGCTAACAATATATATTTATTATTTCCATTTTATGAAGGATTTTTTTTGTGAACTATGATCATGTCACTGGCTTTTGAAGGTAACTTGATATATTTATTTGATAAAAAATTTCAGGCATGGTTTGAAACAGGAGTTGGTGGTTGCTATGGTGATGCCACCTGGGGTTCCAGGACTGCAGCTAGCTCTACTTTCAGTTACTTTGATCAGAGTTCAATGGACGTGGTAGGACAGGACAACAAAGTTGGAACATACCTCTATATTCAGATGGAATACTGCCCAAGGTTACCTCCCACTTTCTATTTTTCTGTTCCAAGTTATTAAAATTGATCTACTGTTTCAATCTTTGGAAAATGTGTTTATATTATTTTATTTATTATTTTTAGTGTTTCTCTCAGTTTTTGGTCACATTGTTGATTTCCATCCTCTACAAGAATGACAATTCAAGAAGCTAAAACTTCCTTTCGTTTGATGTGCTTTTAGTATTTCATTGATTTAATTCTTTTTGTTGTGTATGCAAGGACTCTTCGTCAGATGTTCGAATCTTATAGTCATTTTGACAAGAAACTGGCATGGCATTTGTTTCGTCAAATTGTAGAAGGCCTGGCACACATACATAGTCAAGGAATTATTCACCGTGATTTGACTCCAAATAACATCTTCTTTGATGCTCGCAATGATATTAAAATTGGGGATTTTGGTCTTGGTAAGCTACATTAGTTTTGCTTCCTATTCACAAGCTCACTTTAATACATGTCATCACATGTGGCTTCATCTAAAATCACTAGTCTAGTGGAGGCTTTCATGCATACAATTTGACTTGCTGAGCTGCTATAAAATTTTACAAAATAAACAGAACTTGAATATAGGATCCAAAACATGCGTTGTGATTAATTTTCCTCCATTGTCTCTATTAGCCAAGTTTCTGAAGCTGGAGCAATTGGAACAGGATATAGATCCTGCAGAGACAACCGGAGTGTCTGTTGATGGTACTGGTCAAGTTGGTACTTATTTTTATACTGCACCAGAAATCGAGCAGCGATGGCCAAAAATTAACGAGAAAGTAAGTATATTTAAATTTGTGCATGTAATTCATGGAGAAAAGCAGTCAACCATTGTTGCTTTTCATAGTTCATTATCTTAATGATGATTTGATGCATGATTTATCTGATAAACATTAATTCCGCATAAGCTTTAGTTAACAGAAGTAAAGAAAATTTAGGAAAAGAACCCCCAACTTCGCTATCACGTTTACATCATCATTATCGTTTTACAGTTGCTTCTTGTATGTTACAAGCCTGATGTTTACTTTGAAAAAAACTTTGAAGAGCACAACAGGCAATTTATATTAAGCGGGAATTGAAACCCTTCAAAACTTGGAAAATTTCATAGATACCCAAATTACAAAATTTCAATGCACAAAGTAAAATGTTCTTAAAGCATGTTTTGGGTATATATGAAGTTGACCCATTTACTAATTTTGAGAAAGTTAGAAACCATAGTTGCCAAAAGGCTAGTATTGTGTGAATTTCAGTGCATCAGCTCATTTCTGACTACTCTTGTTCTACAGGCTGATATGTATAGCTTAGGAATCGTATTCCTTGAGCTCTGGCACCCTTTTAGTACTGAAATGGAGCGGCACATTGTTCTCTCTGACTTAAAAAAGAAGGGAGAACTTCCTTCCGATTGGGTTGCTGAGTTTCCAGAGCAGGCTTCATTATTACGTCGCATGATGTCCTCAAGCCCGTCAGACCGTCCATCAGCCACAGAACTCCTTCAACATGCTTTTCCTCCTCGAATGGAGTCTGAATTGTTAGACAGTAAGTAATTAGTAATTGTACCTTTTTTATTTGCATGTCCTTTGAAAATTTCTAGATCAGAATTTGCAAAACGCAGAAAGCTCTGAATATTTTTTGTTATCAATTTTAGGTTAAGGTCTACTGCATACTTTTCATTTGAGCTTTTTTGAATGAAAAGTCCTGTACTTTTGTTCTATTTTTAAATTTTAGTCTCTCAACTTTCAAATCCGCAAACAAATCATTGTATTAACAGAAAGCAACATTATAGGCCGAAGTTTGATGAAAGTAAATGGGAAGATGGCACCAAATAGCTATGTACTTTTGAGTTTGTACACATTTATGTAGTGTACTTTTAAAAGTGTTTCAATTAAGTAATTGGGTGACCTGATGATCGGTAACATCAGGTCACCCAACTACCTAATTGAAACACTTTTAAAAGTTTGACTACCAAATGTGCACAAAAGAAAAAGTATACTACATAAATGTGTACAAAAATGAAGTTTGACTATGCATGGTAACCTGTTGTACCGGTCATCAGGTCACCAAGTTACCTAATTGAAATACTTTTAAAAGTGCACTACATAAATGTGCACAAATTCAAAAGTATATAGCTATTTGGTGTCATTATCCCAAGGTAAATTGGTAAATTTAACTGGTTTCAAAATATTAGTTCCCGTCTATTTCTCTTTTATGCATGGAACATCCAAATAATTGTTATTGGAAGTTTGAATCTATTGAAATGAATTTTGAAATTGTTTCCAAAAATGTTCTAGGTATATTTTATTCTGTATGTTAGAAGAATAATGCTAAACAAGTGTGTATATGTAATTATTTTAAGTTTCTAACATTTAAAGATTGTTTAAAAACGCTATATATATATATATATATATATATATATATATATATATATATATATATATATATATATATATATATATATATATATATATATATATATATATATATATATATATATATATATATATATATGTGCAACTGTTTTATTAGAACAACTGCTTAGGACTTATGACAACTATATATATAAACCCACTTGGAAAGATTGCTTATACTAATTCTAATTGATAATAATCCATTTTTAAAGGTTTATTTTTATAATAGATTTCAAATGTCTTCGACTAATTCGATAACAGTTTTTAATATGCATTGCAACCAATCAATGACCTTTTTAATCAAAATATTAAATGATTATCACACAAGTAAATGGCTAAAAATGCAGTTGAATTCAGCTTTTGAATGTTTAAATGTGTTTTTTAATACAAAAAATATGTTTGTCAGCCTACGGTTGGTTATGCTCTATGTCTATCATAGACTAGCTGTATAATTTTCATAAGTTTGTCATTATTGTGCAGATATCTTACGAACAATGCATAGTTCGGAGGACACCAGCATCTACGATAAAGTTGTGGATGCTATCTTCAATGAGGAGACATTGAGCACCAAAACTCACGATAACCATGTGGAAATACCAAAGATAGGTGGAACCGACACTTCATCTATACAGCATACAGACTTGGACACTGAAATTCGTGATCTCGTTTGGGAGGCATCTGTTGCAGTGTTTAGGCTACATTGCGCGAGGCGGTTGGAAATAATTCCAATGCGTTTGCTAGGAGATGCACTACCATTCAATAGGTATCATTTCATGGAGCAGTTCTAAATCTCAATATTTACGTTGGTGATAGACTTTTCTGTTGGTTTGCATTTCATGTATATTCGCGTTTTGGTCACACTTGCCGATGTTTTCTTGATTGTTGATTTTATATGTGAAGGAATACTGTTAAGCTTCTGACAAATGGTGGAGACATGATAGAACTCTGCCACGAGCTGCGCTTGCCCTTTATTAATTGGGTTGTTCTAAACCAGGTACAATATCAATGCTGAATAAACCTTATTTGAATGAATCAAAGACGTGCTGAATATACACATGGGAAATGGAAACACAAGTCTTTTATATGGAAGATGAAAAATTGTATGTAGAATGGACTTTGAGATTGCTTAATGCGTAAAGTCATTGTGTTTGATTATCATACTCTTTGATATGTATAAATATAGCATTTCTGAAAATTTTAGCAGACAGTTTCAGAAGATTCATACTCATGCTATTGGACATGGAAGTAACTGTCTTCATGGGAATCAACCATTATAACATTTACTTAAACTTAATATATGTAACATCCCGTATCTTTAATTAGGCATTAAATTTCAAGCTTTGATGGTTGTAATTCTAAGATTGATTAATGGAAGTTTATTGCTATTCTATGAGGAATTAAAGCTTCATATTTCATGGTAAATTGTAGCTTGTGAAATAAATTTAATTTGGAAGTGAGTAGTAGATTATATCTGTTACAATATATGATAACTATAGACAATGTATTTGAATATTAATAGAACAACAATTGTGTGGTTTCACCAATTTTAAATAAAATACATCTGTCTTCCTTTTGAACAATATACTTTTTTTAGTGATACTAGGTGGTACGTTTTAGAAGCTTTAAGGGAGGGTAGAACTAAAAGATCTAGCTAAAATGGATGAAGTAGATAAGGTGTATCATGTATGATGATGGATTCTTTTTGTGGACACCTATTAGTAACCTGGCATTATTGATGGCCATATGTGGCATTTATATATGTTTAAAGACAAATGCTGTTGTTCTTCCATTGAAATGTCTGTTTCTTTGTTGCAGAAATTATCTTTCAAACGATTCGAAGTATGTTACGTATATCGTAGACCAATTGGTCATTCTCCACCAAATCGATATCTCCAGGTTAAGTGTGTTAACTTTTTTTAATTGCACATGTGAAGTGTTAAACCGGCTCTATGAAGTAACACAACTATCTCATATGCAGGGTGACTTTGATGTTATTGGAGGTACTTCAGCACTGACTGAAGCTGAGGTTATCAAGGTATTACGTTTTTCTAAAGTCTGTTGTAAAATATCTTCTTTCCTGAAGCCAATTATACTTTTGGAACTCCAAAATGAAATATAGTGCATAATTCTTTAGAGTATATAATTTCTTTAATGCTTTAGATATGCACTTTCTGATTGTGGATGCAACTTCCAATTGTTTGATATGCAGGCGGCAATGGACATCATAACTCGTTTTTTCCATCGAGAATCATGTGATATACATCTGAATCATGGGGATCTATTAGAAGCAATTTGGTTGTGGATTGGGATCAAGGCCGAGCATAGACAAAAAGTAGCAGAAGTATGCATTTGTTCTCTTTTCTTAAACTGACTAATTTTGTGGTTTCTTATAAATTGCTGAAAGTTTATATGCTTTTACATGTGAAGCTTCTGTCTCTTGTGGGATCCTTGCGTCCCCAGTCCACTGAAAGGAAAACAAAGTGGGTGGTAATAAGGCGGCAACTTAGACAGGTTTAATTTGATTATTGCTCAGTTTATATTACATTTTTATCAGAGGTGTCATTTTGACCCATTTACATTTCAATTGGTTGACGATCAAGTGGGTAAATAATATAAAGCTAAATATAAAATTTGTTGAAAACTGCCTAAGTGTATTTTTCATGTATATAACCTCCTAAATTGCTTTATTTAAAGTTTTTGGAACTATTATTGTGGTAATCTATTTTCACTCTTCTGAAATAAATCCGTAAGAGCTCCTTTTTTTGGCAGGAACTTAATATTACTGAAGGGGCGGTCAATAAATTGCAGACTGTGGGATTAAGGTTTTGTGGAATTGCAGATCAAGCCCTTCCTAGATTGAGAGGTGCCCTTCCTGCTGGTATGTTTGACATCAGTAATATTTCCTTCCAAGTCCCTTTTTCTGGAATTTTGATTTGGTTTATGTGATGGCAGTGCAGATACAGTTACACGGAAGGCACTTGATGAACTTTCTCAGCTTTATAATTATTTACGAATTTGGAAGATTGATAAACATGTTTTCATTGATCCCCTTATGCCACCCACTGAAGATTATCACAGGCATTCATTTTTCCAGGTTATTATGTACTTATAATATTTGTTTACGTTCCTGGCAATCTTCATTGCATGAGTTTGAATACTGATTTCATTGCTCATTTGAGTTGATAAATTATTTTAACTAGGGCTGCAAATAAGCTGAACCAAGCTCAAGCTTTACTAGAAGGTGTTACGAGCTCAACGTTCTTCTTAATGAAAGCTAAAGCTTGGCTCCAGGAAGATTTGTGAGCTTGACTATGTTCAATAGAGCAAGCTCAAGGAAAGCTTGAAAATATCTACAAGAACTATTCTCAGTAAAGTAAATTGCATTTGAGTTCAACCCAAACAAATTAATATGTACATAGGGCTCGATAAGCTTGATAAGATATGGAGTCAAAGTCCTCATAAGCTTGAGCTCGAAGTCGATAAAGTTCAACTGAACAAGCTTAACTCGTGTTTTAGCTTGAATAACACAATAAAAACTCAACTCACTTTGCAGTTTCTAGATCTGAAGGGGGATTTGCTGTGTTATCTCGAAAACTTATGCAAGCGTTTCTATGCATTTGGCAACAGATCTATTTGAGGAAGGATAATAGTCTTGGCTCACTTACGGAAGGAACCTTGCTTGCTGTTGGTGGTCGCTATGATTATCTCCTTCACCATATGTGGCAATCTGTATACGTAGGGTTAATTTTACGTATCTTAATATTATTTATGACTGTACATATATCAAGGTTTTTAAAGTTGACCTACTTTTCCTTTAAGCTGCACTAGAATCATAATATATCTTTCTTCCCTTTCATATGTATATTGTGTTGATGAATCATCGTACTTCGATTCTATCAGAAATCAAATCCTCCAGGAGCAGTTGGGACCAGTCTTGCTTTAGAAACCATCATCCAACATTCTTCTGTTGATATTTACAGACCCTTTAGGTACGTTTTTTTTTAAATGAACCTACAGTTCTTCATTTTCGTTGCACCTTTGTATCAATTAGCTTTGCACAATTCATGCAGAAATGATTCTAGCAGAAGTGTTCTTGTTTGTTCAAGAGGTGGAGGCGGTTTACTGGAGAAGCGTATGGAGTTGGTTGCCGAATTGTGGGAGGATGACATCAAGGTTCGTGGTTTTTTTGTAATGTTTGTTCCGAGTAAATATTCATTCCAGTGACATTTGTAATTGTGTTTTTATCAGGCGGAGTTTGTTTCAATGTTGGATCCTAGTCTTACGGAACAGTACGAGTATGCCAACGAGCATGACATTAAATGCCTTATTATCATATCGGATCCCGGTGTTTCGCAAAACGGATCTGTGAAGGTAACTGTAAATCAAGAAAGTTCCTACTGTATATCCCAACACTGTATCTCTGTTAACACAAATTCATACTCCCTCCATCCTGTAATTGTGACATTCAACTAGACATAGTTTAATAGAAGTGTTTACAATAAGTCATATTTATGAAATATTATAATGTCTCAAAAAGATGACTTTCAATGTCTCCAGATTAAACACCTTGAGCTTAAGAGGGAGAAGGAAGTAAGCCGAGAATCCCTCACCAAGTTTTTATTGGACGCAATGGCATCTCAGTTCAGAAACCCGTCTATATGGAATTGATCAAATGCAAAAATCAAACAATCAGATTCACTGCTATCATCAGCTTGCAATTTTTGGTAACCATTTCGAGTTGTCATCGTGTTCCGATCACATTTGAAAACTGTACATCCGTTCACCTGGGCCAGAGAACACAACCAACGTCAATGGTACAATAGCGAATGCTTTGTTGGAGCCACACTTCTTTTATTTGATCCTGAATCGCAATATCTTATAAGGTTTAGGAGCCCTGCTGATTGTGTTTCATGTCGATTGGAAGATGCTGGGTTGGTCGGCGGTGTTACATCTGTATGATTTTAACAGGTTTAAGGCTGCAACTGTTCGTTCACATTAGTACTCAGGTATACAACTTTATATGGTTGATCTCTGTATTTAGCCAAAAACAAGTTTCGACGATATCTGGTTATTGCACATGTTGCAACCATCTTGGTCAAATATAGTAAGTTACTTAAAAAGGAGTTTGACCCCATGATTCAACCGATCTAGATTCAAAATTTGAACCCTTGACTTAATCAAACCATGAAAAGTTTCAGGATCGACATAAAACCCTTTTATGTCGTGTCACTTTGATGTTAGATTGTGAGAAAAGTCCTTGTGAATTTTCAAAATTACTGATGGGAAGAAGTCCAAGTTCTTCGGATGGACAAAAACATAAATTTTCAAACATGTTTGTTGTGTATACAAACCCTGTTTTTATTAAAAGTTTTTGGTGTTTTGGTTATAGATACCTGGGATTGTATCATTCGAGGGATTTGAGAATTAGACATCAAGAGTATTAATTTGTTATGCCAAACTTTTTCTGGTTTTCCAGTGTTAATATTAGGAAACGGACATTTATTTGTTAGTTTGGTTAGTTTACTGGTCTGCTTTTTCTATGTTGGTACCTTCATATATTGTCTCACTTCATTTTGTAGTAAAATGTCATGAAGAGAGTTTTGGTAAATAGATACTAATGACCAAAGTTATTACTAATACAACTATTTTAGAACGTGGGCACTCTTTAATGAACAGTGTCATGTAGTTGTCTGATATTATGTTGCATATTTTTTGCACGGTCAATGACTATTCATAATGCCCATTGTATGGGTTCGATTTCGATTGTGGGTATTTTCCTTTTTATTTTATATCCTACCACTACCTCTTGGATTTTTATCTATAAATTTAATATAATTTAATATTGCATACTTTTTTTTTGCCCAATTTATAATCATACGATATTAATATTAAATTTTATTGGTTTCGTAGCAAGATATTTACTGTATCAGTTATCATTTTATTTGAAGCAAATAACAAATTCGTCATTGATTTTTTAAAATATAAAAATGCAATATCTCAAACATATGAACAATTAACATGTTTTTTGACCTATAATTTTAACACAGATAATAATTATATACAGTTTATATCTGATTAACATTAATTAATCCACAACAGCATGTGATGGTCTCCAATATTACTATCACTGAAGCTTGATGAACGGTGAAGTTGTCTTATTTAGTTATTTTCTATACAATATATAACTGATTTGTTTTTAAGTTTTAATATAGTATAACATGTAAGAATTCAAATATATCATTGTTATGTCAATGTTCTATCTACATTTAGATATATATTTTATTAAAAATCTGAATATATCATTATATTCACATTGTATTTTTCTACATTTTATTAATATTTGTTGTCGCTCGATCTATTTTTAGGTTGTCGGCGAACTAAAAAAATCTAAATTTTTTTGATACAGATACATACATATATACATATATTATAATCCCGAATCAAAAAAGTTTTATCAAAGTCTTTATCTTATATAGGTTTTAAATTGCGTTCTGCCATCTTTTTTTGTTTCATAAAATTTGTAAAAGAGTATGATTAGTAAAATTGGGTGTTACTTCTACCGCAATGCGTGGGTAATACCTAGTTTATACGAAGACAACTTAAAAGTATAAGAATGAAAAGAAAGGATAAAACCATAAGAGTATACTCTAAGATATCAACCTCGCTTGTGAATGACAAGTGTTTTGTTTGTGTATGTGGTATTATGTCGAGAGAGTGTAACGTTCCAAAACCAACCTAAATTGAAATAAAAAAAAAATCTAATAAATAGAAATCGAACCATATGGTACTAGTATTATTTTGGTTTTGGATTTTCGTGACTTTTACTAGTATTGTCGAATCGGTTCCAGTTTTGATTGGTTCTAATATTTTTACAGTTTCATAGGCTTATTTAAAGTTGTTCACACCGCTAGTGTTACGATAGACAACACATTTTCTTGGACAATTCAAATTTTATCCCCAAACATGTCAACTCATTATATAATTATATTATATCAAATATTTTATTAATACATAACTTACAACTTAGTTTTTTATCATTAAAATATAACCTTTAATGTCTCGGCACAGATACTATTGTTTGTTTATCACTTGCCCAGGACAATATTCCATATATCAACAACTTACTTTGCTAGGTATGCTGTTTATTTTCTCAAATTTAAAAGAACAATATTTCAAATATAGATAGATATAATGGCTCAAAAAGTTAAGCAATCTTTTCTTATATTTAACGCACGATAATCAATCTTTCTAAGGCAAATAATCTGTCGTTTATATGACGACACCAAGCCGCCAAGATCACAAGGGTGCCATGAGGGCATGCCTTCGAGTGGTACGTGTTAATTTCCTTGTTAATTTAGCGAGCATCGTAATACTAAATTGTGAAGATGTTTGTCATGATCATTCTCAGATCAAAAAATCGAGAGACTATGGAACGAGTATGTTTAATGAGTCTATTCTTTTAGAAAAAGTTTAGTAAGATTTACCACCACCAAAACCAAAGACATGTAAAAATATCGATTATGTAAAGTAATATACTTATGCATGAACTTAAATGTAATTAACTAATTATATGATTTAGAGGTTCCTTAGAAGCTAACTAATGTTTACTTTATGTGTGCTTTGTCAAAGACATCTAAAAAAGTGATAATGCATAACAATCTTATTTCAAATAGCAAAAACTTTTATAGTCTTACTGTTTATAGTCACATTATGTACTTTTTATCATTAATAGTAACAACTTTTATATTTTTTTTTACCGATTATAGTAATTTTTGACCTGAAAAGCTGTTATAGCAGGTTACCATCCATAAATAGCAACAACTTTTATCTTTTTACCAATAAGAGCAATAACATTTATTTTTTTTTACCAATAATAGCAACAACTTTTAATTTTTTATCAATAATAGCGACGTATCAAATTAAAACACTACTTATCTTTAACTTAACTTTTTTAGAAAAATCAAATTTATGAAAATCAGAACGCGTTGAAATAAGATTATAATTTTTGTGTTTGTTTATAATAGAAAAGAAATGCAACATTTGACTTGATAATTAATTTAAGGGGCGTTTAATTTGTAAATTGTAACAGAGAATGAGAACAAATATAGAAATGGAATAGGGGACGTTTGGTTGAAGGGTTTTGAGAAAAAAAGAATAACATGATACCAAAACATGATTGTTTGGTGATTAAGGTATGTGTATAACATTCCCACAAACTTTCAAAGGGATCCAAGTATGGAAACTGATATTCATTTCCATTATGAGCTTTTTATCATATCGATATTCATGATTACTTTTGTTTAAAAACGTCTAAAAAGTAACAACGCACAACAATCTTAGTATAGTAAATCGTTTATCGCTCAATGTATACTAACTATATATGGGTTTCTATTCAAAGGACTGAAAGTATGTCGTATTTGTAAATTTCATAACAAGCACTTGTTTTATCTAATTAAAGTGCACCTAATATGCTTATGAAATCTTTGAGACATGTATTACAAGATCGTACATTAGTTTCCTTTCTAAGTAAGTCAAAAATAATACCCGTACAGATTCTAAGTAAACAAACTGGCGAGTGATTTTCAAAACTTTGTTTAAATGAAAAAGTGGATAACTAACAGAAAAATATGAAAATGATTGTATATGACTTGTATCATGTTCGGTTATAGCTGATAAAACAATGTAAATCATTGATGCATTGCCCTTTTTGATAACGAAAGATCGAAAACAATAAACATGGTTTCCGTTGTCTAGAAACATTAATTAAATCAAATTTTGGTTCCATAAATACCTAAAACATTTTTGTCTTTCTTTATGATAGAAAAGAAATATAACATTTGGTTAAGGGTTTTGAGAACAAAAGAATAAGATGATAACAAAACATGATTACTTGGTGATTAGGTATGTGTATAACATTTAAAAAAGAATTCCAAAAATGTTTGAGTCTCCTACAAACTCTCAAAGGGATTCTAGCATGGAAATTGATATTCATTTTCATTCTAAACTTCTATCAAATCGATATTCATAATTATTATTGTCTAAAAATATCCGAAAAGTAATAACACATAACAACCTCATTTCAATAATCACTTATTGCTCAATTTAAAGTACTATACAAGTATACATGGGTTTCTTTTTAAAGTACCGAAAGTCTGTCATATATATAAAAATCATAAGAAGTTCATGTTTTATCTAAATAAAACGCACATTATATGTTTATGAAATCTTCATATGTGTATACAAGATCATAACCTAATTTCCTTTCTAAGCAAGTCAAATATAGTACCCATGCAAATTCTAAATAAAACAAGCTAGTGAATGATTTTCAAAACTTTGTTTAAATGAAACGGTGGATAACTAATAAAAAATGCAAAAAATGATTGTACATGCTTGTATCATTACCGGCAAATATAATATGGAAATCCGACATTTTATATGTTTTTTAGAAAGATATATAACTGATAAAAAAAGGTAACATAATTGGTAAATTACTACTTCTAATAACAAAAGGTCGAAAACAATAAACCTACCAACGGATTTAAAGTGGTTTTTGATGATCTAAAAACGATTTTGTGTTTCTTTATTATTGAAAGGAAATGTTACATTTGACTTGATGATTAATTTAAAGGGAGTTTAATTTGTAAGTGAGAATGAGAACACATAAATACAAATGGAATATGGGGCTTTTGGTTGAAGGGTTTTGAAAATAAAAGAATAGCCAAACATGATTGTTTGGCTATGTGCATAACATTTAAAGTCAAATCCCAAAAAATATTGAGTCTCCCACAAACTCTCAAAGGATCCAAGTATGGAAATTGATTTTATTCTCATTCTAAACTTCTATCAAACAAATATTCATAATTAGTTTTGTTTAATTACACCTAAAAACTGATAATTCATAACAATCTCATTCCAAGAATTCGTTTATTACTTAATTTCAATGGCATTTCTTACGTGCTAATATATTTCTTCAGATTTATTAAGAAAAGGTTATAGGTCAAAACTTGTGTTACAAATATAATGAATGATAATTCAAAATAAAAACCTGTTACGATCCTTAAAAATATACATAACTATTCAATTTTATTTCAATCAAACACACCAACACTAATAATGTGACAAACGTAATGTATGATGATTCAAAAAAAAAAAAACATTATAATCCTTTCATACGTATAAAATTATTCAATTTTATTTTGACCCGACACTATTTGGCATGGCCAATATACATATACAGTTTTTTATCATAAACATGTCAAACCACCGTATCGTTTTGATCGAAAATTTGTCTCGAACCAATCAAACCAAATCATGAACATCGTTAACAAATTTCCGTCAAAAGTAGGGATGTTCATAAAAATCCGAATCTGAGCATCTGAAATAAAATCTGATCCAAAACTATCTAAAATTCCGGATATTCAAAATTCCGATATCCGGTTTTTGACACTCCTAGTCAGAAGCGTATAAAGAAAAAAAAAACAAAAAAAGAACCAAAGACCCCAAATAAACCGGTTTAAAATATTCCGGTCCGGTTTTGTGTTATGATTCCTGATTCTGACGGTTTTGCACATGAAGATCAGAAGAACACATCAAAGAAACCCCAGAATCCAAGTCTAGGAGCAAAAATTTTCATCAACTTTTGTTTGTGATTCACTATGATTCAGATTAAATGCAATGAAACTGAACCAAAAACCTTAAATTTATCAAGTTTCAAATCCATGATTTACTAACTTCATATTACTTCTTTGTGATTTCCGCCATTAACACGGAGATTTTCAATAACTAAAAGTTGTGCTGTAAGAACATGTGTTCTTGAGGAGAAGCAGGTCCAATCTCTTCTTCCAAGCTCCTCAATCCATCACCTAAGTTTTTGTTCTCTGAAACCTTCGGATCCACAACATCCGCCTCCGAAACCGACGACTTCCGCCGCTGAGACGACGCCACGCTCGGAAATGTGATCCACGACGGAGCTCTGAACTCGATCCGTTGATCTTCTGTTTCCACGGCGACGTCACCTTCTAATTCTGATCGGTTTGATGATCGTTGAGATGATTTCTTGTGCATCCGACTGCTTCCTAGAACAACCTCCGTTGGTAAAATTGGCTGATCGTTGCTCGGACTTCCCATCAGCACCGCTAACGCTCGTTCCAGCGCCGTCGTCACTTTATCCATCGACGGCCGTTCTTTGCCTCTCATTCTCACACATTTACATGCTACATTCGCGATTCGTTTCAATGCCTCCAGATCTGACGGCGGCGTTAGTACTGGATCGAGAATCGCGTGGATCTCGCCGGCTTTGATCAACGGCACTGCCCATTCTACGATGTTTCCTTCTTCAAATTGCATATCAATGGCTTTCCGGCCACTAAGGATCTCGAGAAGCAACACGCCGAAGCTGTAGACATCGGATTTTGTTGTGAGGTAGTGAAGTCGATAGTATTCTGGATCGAGATACCCTAGCGTTCCGGCCGGTAACTCAGCTAATGGTGAGCTGCTGTTCGCTGGTCCTAACAAAGAAAGTCCGAAATCCGCAACTCGTGCATTGTGTTCTTCATCGATAAGGATGTTTGATGACTTTATATCGCGGTGGATCACCGGCGGGCAGGCGTAACCATGCAAATACTCGATTCCTCGAGCTGCTTGGACCGCGATTGTAACACGTTTAACCCAATCCAACTGAGCCTTTAACGCCATCGGGTTGCCATGCAGGTGTTGATGTAGTGATCCGTTAGCCATGAACTCGTAAACCAATAGCCGTTGTTCGCCTTCTTCGCAGTATCCAAGCAGATTGAGCAAATGTGCATGATTTAGTCTCGATAATAAGTCGAGTTCATTATGGAACTCCATCGAGTTCTTCTTCATATCAGGCGAAAGAATCGCTCTTTTAACCGCAACGACCACACCATCTTTCAAAATCCCCTTGAAAACGCATGAAAAACTCCCTTTTCCAACTTGTGATTCTTCAATAAACCCTCCGGTGGCTCTCTCCAGTTCATCGTAGCTGAAAACTCGCGCTCTTCTGATCTTTAACTCATCGAAATCGGGTTGAATCCTTCCGCCATCTTTTTGAAACCCGTTGTTTTTCATGAGCTTATGTCCTTTTGCTGAGCATTTACAGTTCCTTAACTTATAACGCACGTAAAATATCGCAGTCAACGACACCACAATCACCAATAACACCCCGAAAACGATCTCCCCTATGATCACTGGTAACTGGAGTGACCAAAATCTTTCGCTTTTCTTGTCGGAATAGACGTTTGGATACGAACAGTTTGAAGTACACTCAACCGAGGTACAACTTGAGCAGTTGTACTCGCAAACAATATCAGAATCGTTGGTGCATTCGGATTTCTGATACATTTCAGACGGGCATTCTTTGCTACACGGCAAACAAACCCTAGATCCTGGAGACAAACATGGCGAGTTGCCGTCGTTGTATTCATAGAATCCGTTATCACAAGTATTTGACCCGCAGACTTCTGGAGAAACAGCCAGAGGCAACGATTTCGGAAAACCAGCACCCCAGCAAACCGGCGAAAGCGATTTATCAGCCACAATACCACAAGAAAAGTAATCTCCGGCCGCGATTTCAAAAAGCTGAACTCCTTTCGGTGGTTGCGTGCTCTTATCGACTCGAAAACCCCAACAAACCACCTCACGGCTATAGCTCTTGATCCCGCAGGCATGAAACCTCCCTCCAACAACAGAAAGCATTGCATCTTGTGGCGCCAAGTCAACGTTGACTTGGCCCTGACGTGCCAACGCGACCACGATTTCCTCTTGGGACTCCCAACTCGTCCCCCAACACGAAACATTCGACTCAATACCTTCGATTATCCCACACACATGATAACCACCAGCTGATATCTTACGAAACTTGACATTCTTTGGCACGCGACTAATCACACCACTACTAGTCTCATCCCCCCAACAAAACACACTTCGGTTCTGCGAAAACAACCCACAATTAAACTCAGAACCAGCCGAAACAGACTGGATCTGCCCATCAAACACATGACTCTTGGTCATGTTATAACCCCAACAATCAACAAGCGAAATATTTCTTCGGTTTCCCACTAATGGTTTTCGGAGACCACACAAGTGATGGTCTCCGGCGCTGAGTTCCATGAACTCAGCAAACTTAGCCATGGGATGAGGAACACCCATGGCTATGAACTTACTGATCCCCCAACAGAAAGGCTGGCTGTTACTCATCAAAAGCCCACAAACAAATCCATCACCAGCGGTTAAACCGGTGAACCGCGCAAGCGAAGGGGTCGAACCAATAATATTCGCATTGGAACCGTAACATGTCACAAGATGAGACCCATCTGACTTAAGACCACAAAAAGCTGTACCATATTCACCATAAGATATGGCAATGGATGACATTGAGCCCAGACCAATCACCAAACCATTTAAATCCGATGCAACAACCATGAAAAGTAAGGTTTGTAGCGTTAAATCCTCGACAAAATTCTTCAAAATCCCCATTATCCTCAGTAGTTGACTAAAAAAAGTCAAACAAAAGAATTCGATCAATTCCCACCAAAAACGCCTCCAAACCCACACATCAATACATCATCAGTCCAGTTGACAAACAAAAGTCAAATCAAAACACGAATTACCACAAAAAAACACCATCAAATCCAACAACAATCGTCAATCAGATAAACCAAGAAGCAATCATCACATTGACCAACAAAAGTCAAACAATTACCATTCATTCAAACCTGAACAAAACCCCCTTCAAAGAACCCAAGAAAACCATCACCCAGATAAAAGCATACAAACCCCATTTCAAATCAACACATAACAATCCAAAAAAAAAAAACAAACTTTATTGCTAATTTAAACAAAATCAGTCATGTTCTTCATATGAAATCAAAAGAGAACAAGTAGAACAACTTACTTGAACACAAATGGTGGTTGTGATGAATCCTTGTGGTGGTAGAAATTAGAAAGAAAAAGGAATTGAATTTTGAATTGAATGAAATGTAATGAAGGAGGAGGTGGTAGTGCAAATGCAAATGTGTATAGTTCAAAAGAGAGAGGGTGTGTAGGTGAAAGCATTAAATGTTGAGAGTTAATGCAAAATTGATCTTTTCATGCCTGGATTTCTGCACACATGTCCACTACTTTGGTCCTTGAATCTCTCTTTTTCTTTTATATATATATATAATATATATGTGTATATATATACCCTTCTTACAAACCTTCGGTTTTACCATTAATCAACATTTAAACTTATACTTTAATACCAAATTAAATTTAACCATCTTTGACTCTCTTAACAAATATATCCCTTGTAATTAATGATAAAAACTTATTAATGCTTTTCTAATTAACAAATATCTTCTTAATTTAATGGGAATGTATGTTCTATTTCAATCTTTTGTATCAAAATTTTGAATAATTGTGGAAACAAAACATACTTATTACTCTCATACGGTCATACCATTGTTAGTCTCAGTAAAGAGGTGTTCGAGAGTTTTGAGTTGAGTTATTTGTCTATTGAGTTTGAAAAACGTAAATAAATCAAAGTTATTTGTTAAAACGAACAAAAAAAAACTTCTTAGTTTTTTGATTTGGAAAGCTTTAACACACAACTTTAATTTAAGAATTATCATTGATCATATTGGTTTCTCTAAAGTATCCCTCCAACGCACAAATAAGCATCACTTGTATTAAATTTGTTGCATTGCAAAATATTGTATTTCATTCTGTTCATCCTATAAAATCGTGTTATCTTAATTAGATTCATCAAATGTATTATAAAAAATTTATAACTCTATGAATCTATTAAAAGTCTTTAAAAACAAAGTGTTAAATGCAAATAACATATGAACTTTTAGAAAATAATAAGAATAAACCATCATTAAGAGGAACATAATCTCAAATATGCTAACATGAATTATTTATCATATTACCTAAATAGGATTCTTCTTAAAAGGCTTTATCATTCTTAATAAGGAGAGGATATTTATAATATACAGATTTTTGAAGAAATTATGTTACATCACTTGCATGTCCTAAACACAATCATTTTGTCAATGTTCAAATTTTGATTTTTTTTTAAAGCACATTTAAAGTTTCATATAAAAGAGAAAACTAATTAACATCTTATATATATTACAATATCCACATGTTTAATCTACAAAATTATTAAAAAAAAGATAGATAAAAGATAAAAACAATCCATTACTTTTAAAATCAATAAACACAAAAAAAAAAAAAAAAAAAAATCATTAACTCTATCCAACATGTAACACCCCTCCCGATCCCGGAAATGCCACGTCAATATAATATCATATGTGGCAATAACGCAACGGATCCATAACGCACGTGTCATGGGATAATGCAGATTACGGCTAATTAAAAACTTTAAACGCAAAGTTAATACATACAAATCCCAGATTAACAAAACATACAAATTCCGGTCACTGGATACACCGACCCCCAAACAGCCGTTATACAAGTTCTATATAAACATGAAACCATCACAGATCTTCAGTCTATCTCGGATCTACCTCGGCTGCGGCTGAGATCCTTTCTGATTCCCTGAACATGTTAGACTCGATAACGTGAGCTATAAAGCCCGTGAGCACGCGAGGGTTGACACTGCACAGAACACATAGCACATAGCACGCAAAACCCTGTCCCTGTCCCTGTCCCGATAACCCAACACACATCTCAGGTATAAAGCACAAGTATGAGATCGAACACAGCCCTGTGGGGACCCCTCCCCGATGGACACATCGCACACAGCAATGGTCGGTAATACCCTGTAGCACGGAAGCTACCCGGCTACAGGCCCTGCCGTATATATACGCCCCAAGGACTGTAAGGGACAGTCAACCCGCGCGATTCCCCTTCGCGACTTATCGTCCGTATGGAACTCATCACGGACCCCTGGATCGGTCTCGCATCTCATACATAACACGTATAAGGAATAGAGCATACCTGAGGTTCACGTCCCTGTCTCACATAGATATAACACGCACAAGATAGCAACACAGCTAAAATCATAAAGACGGCGCGCGTTTGGAAAAGTCTCGAGTACTCACCTGATTGGTTCCCCGAAGTTTGGCCTCCCTGATCGAACCCTGCTCGTGATCCACTAGTCCCTGTAACCACACGGATAGCCCAACAATCAATCGCAATTCCCAATTAACACATATCACACAATCACAATGATTCGAACTCAATTCAAACTCGATAACCCCACGGAACCGAAACCCGACCAATACCCGAAACTCGACTCAAACCCGACTCAAGGCAATCCCAAACAAGACCCCAATCCCAACAAAACACAGCCCAAGCAATCCCGAAGGAAACCCGACACAATCCGACCCAAACTCAATTTACAAGTTAAACTCGGATTTCCCCAGCAGGCCTTTGGTCGCGCCGCGGGGACTCTGGTGGTCGCGCCGCGACCCCGCGAAACCCCTGCATCCTGACCTGCGATTTCCATGGCTGCCAGGAGTATTAAACTCCTTTATACTCACGAATTCAGCCTCAATTAAACATACAAAATCATACAACAGCAGCATATAAACTCTCTTTTATGGCCTAGAAGCTAGCTTATACATCTTCACATCAAATACTCAATTTGAAGCCATGAAATTAGAATACCCTTACCTTGGGGCTTCAAACACAAAGGATGAAGAAGATGATGAAGCAAAAACCCAATTCACACAATCAATTCTGGATGAAGGCTTGCTCCTGCTGGACTTCTTCACAAGAACACACACACATAACACACCTTTAGGTTTCTCAAATGGATAAGGGAAGAATGAAAGATAAGGATCCATATGTACGTCTTTATCTCAACCCAGTCCCGAACCCAATAACCCGAATCCGATATCGCATTTTCACTATTAATGCCCATTTAACCCATTTAATCCCACGATCCCAAAAATATAATCCGTTTATTAAGATTATAACCCGGTGACACGTAAGCCCAATCCCGACACGTATTAATCCACGAAACGGGATATAATTGGACCAACCCAATATCAATAAATTATTTATCCACTAAAATAATTCCACGTACCAGGTCAAATTAACGGATGTTACAAATCCTCCCCTCTTAAAGAGATTCCGTCCCGGAATCTAACTCGAATTCTGGAATAGGTGAGGATATCTCGATCGCATTTCCAACTCGGGCTCCCAGGTAGCGTTGGTACCTTTATGGTGTCTCCACTGAACAAGTACCAAGGCAATCTCTTTATTCCTCAGCTTCTTGATTTTTCGGTCAGTCACGGCCTCGGGTTGCTCCACATATCGCAGTTGATCATCGACTGTAATCTCAGATAGGGGCACATACTGGTCATCTATAGCCAGACACTTCCGGAGATGACTCACGTGAAACGTATCGTGCACACCAGCCAACTCTGAAGGCAATCGCAGTCGATAGGCCTGATCCCGGACTCTCTCAACAATCTCGAACGGCCCAATATACCGCGGACTCAGCTTCCCACGATGTCTAAACCGGATAACCCCTTTCCACGGCGACACCTTAAGCAACACGCGGTCCCCAACACTGAACTCTAATTCTTTCAAACGGCGATCGGCATAGCTTTTCTGACGGCTCTGGGCGACCCTCATATGCTCCCGAATCACGGCCACCTTGTCACTGGTCTCCTGGAGTAGCTCCGGCCCGCTAATAGGTCGCTCACCGACCTCGCCCCAACACACTGGGGTCAGGCACTTACGCCCATATAGTGCCTCAAACGGAGCCATTTTAATCGTGGCGTGATAGCTATTATTATACGCGAACTCGACCAACGGTAATTGCACGTCCCAATTGCCGCTGAAGTCGATAGCACATGCCCGCAACATATCCTCGAGGGTTTGATTAGTGCGCTCGGTCTGCCCGTCAGTCTGCGGTCTATACGCCGTACTTAGCTGAACCCTGGTACCCAATTCCCGCTGGAAACTCTGCCAGAAACGAGACGTAAACCGCGTATCCCTGTCCGAAGTAATCGACATCGGAATCCCATGCCGCGATACTACCTCGTTAATGTACAGTCTCGCTAACTGATCCATGGTGATAGTACCTCGAACGGCTAAGAAGTGCGCACTTTTCGTTAGTCGATCCACTATAACCCAGATCATGTCGTTCCCGCGGACCGTGCGTGGAAGTCTCACAATGAAATCCATCGTGATGTGATACCACTTCCACTCGGGGATTTCTAACGGCTGTAGATGCCCGTGCGGCTTTTGATGCTCGGCTTTGACCCTCAGACACGTCATGCACTGCTCAACATATCGGCCCACATCTCTTTTCATTCCCGGCCACCAGTAAAAGTCACGGAGATCACGATACATCTTAGTACTCCCCGGATGCACAGATAGCCTCGACCGATGCGACTCATCAAGAATCAACTGTCGCAAATTCCCAACCCTCGGGACCCACACCCTATCATGGAACACAAGCAACCCACGATCGTCCCTGATCAATGACTCAAGCTGCCCGATCAATCGTTCACGCTTCACATTATCACCTCGCAGGCCCTCCTGCTGTGCTAACCTCAGACTATCGATCAAAGTCGAGGTGATCTCAAGCCTCGAGGCTCTGGAAATCACAGTCTGGCCGCATGCCCTACGGCTCAGCGCGTCAGCTACCACATTAGCCCGACCCGGGTGGTACTGAATCTCGCAATCGTAGTCCTTAAGCAACTCAAGGCTACGGCGCTGTCGCATATTAAGATCTTTCTGGCTGAACAAATACTGAAGACTCTTATGATCGGTATACACAATAAACCGAGACCCATACAGATAATGACGCCAAATCTTCAACGCAAACACAATGGCGTCCAACTCTAAATCGTGCACGGTATGGTTCTCCTCGTAAGTCTTCAGCTGGCGCGAGGCATAAGCGATCACCTTCCCTCGCTGCATCAGAACACAGCCCAACCCTGACCCCGAAGCATCACAATAAACCACGAAATCATCGGTACCCTCCGGCAAGGCCAACACTGGAGCCTGACACAATCGGGTCTTTAGCTCTCTGAACGCACGCTCCTGACCCTCGGACCACTCAAACGGAACGGACTGCCGTGTCAATCTCGTCAACGGCAAGGCAATCCTCGAGAAATCCTGGATGAAGCGTCTATAGTACCCAGCGAGACCCAGAAAACTACGAATCTCAGGCACTGATCTCGGAGGCTCCCAACTCATCACTGCCTCAATCTTAGCTGGATCCACTTTTATACCCTCGGCACTGACCACGTGACCCAAAAACTGCACTTCCCGAAGCCAAAATTCACATTTGGACAGCTTCGCATACAACTTCTCCCTGCGCAGCACAGTCAAAATCTCTCGGAGGTGCTGCTCGTGGTCTTCGGCACTCCGCGAGTAGATAAGGATGTCATCAATGAACACGATCACGAATCTATCCAACATAGTTCTACACACCCGGTTCATTAAATCCATGAAAGCGGCGGGTGCGTTAGTCAAACCAAACGGCATTACAAGGAACTCGTAATGCCCATAACGAGTCCGAAACGCGGTCTTCGGCACATCTTCGTCCCTGACCCTTAACTGATGGTAACCCGATCGCAAGTCGATCTTGGAGAAATAGCTCGAACCCTGGAGCTGATCGAACAGATCATCAATACGTGGAAGCGGATAACGATTCTTCACAGTCACTTTATTCAATTCCCGATAGTCGATACACATCCGCATACTACCGTCCTTCTTTTTCACGAAAAGCACTGGCGCACCCCAAGGCGACGAACTAGGACGGATAAATCCACGATCCAGAAGCTCCTGCAACTGTGACATCAGCTCTCGCATCTCTGTCGGTGCCAGCCTATAAGGCGTCTTAGCAATCGGCACCGCCCCAGGAACAAGATCGATCCGGAATTCCACTTGGCGATCTGGCGGTAACCCAGGCAACTCCTCTGGGAATACCTCAGGGAACTCACGAATCACCGGAATATCCTCTAAGGTCTTCTTTTCCTTCCTCGCGTCAACTACATAAGCTAGGAAGGTCTCGCACCCTTTAGAGACATATCTCTGAGCCCTGGCCATAGACACAATCCCGATATCTCCCTTACGGCGTTCCCCATACACAATCACACTCTCACTGTCAGAAATGGGTATACGGATGATCTTCTTGGCACACAGAATATCAGCCCGTCTGGCAGTCAACCAGTCCATACCCACTATCACATCGAAGCTACTGATCTCAATCGGCAGCAAATCGATCGCAAACTGATGGGAATCTATTTCTAACACACAGCCCCGATAAACCCGACTCACTAACATCGAACTCCCATCGACCCTCTCGACAATCAAAGGAACAGATAAAGGAGAAGCAGACATACTAAAATACGCACAAAATGTAACAGACACATAGGAGCGATCTGCCCCGGAATCAAATAACACACGAGCTCGAAGTCCGTTAAGGATGTACGTACCCGAAACAACATCTGTAGCATCCCGTGCCTCCTCTGCGGTAGCCTGAAACACACGCCCGCGGCCTCTCGGAACTGTCTCACGGCGGCTAGACGCCGACGGCTCGGCCCTGGCCCCACTCGAACTAGCACCCTGTACTGCCGGCCCCGGCTCTGGACACTCCCTGACTCGATGCCCTAGTCTCCCACATCTGAAACACAACGGCTCAGGCACCGTACAAACTGAAGCGGCGTGGCCCCGCTGGCCGCACCGGAAACAACGTGGCTGCTCCGATAAACACTGTCCGGAATGGCGCCGGTGACATTTCGGGCACTCCCGATCACCATACGAGCTCTCAACACGACTACCGGACGCCTGGGACCCCTGTCCCACACTACTCTGGCTCTGTACTCCTGACCCCTGACTCTGGCCCTGACCCTGACGTCTCGATCGACGATCTCGACCCCGGTCCCTATCCCGTCTCTGACCCGACCCTTGCCCTGAAGTCTGCCCAAAACCCTGACCTGAAAACTGCCACTGATCCGGACGCTGATCACTGGGGGCGTCCCCGGAAGACCTCCACACACTGGACGGCTGCTCGGAAGTCCCAGTCCGCTGCCTCTGAGATGAGGGCTGCTCCCTCTGCTTGAGGATCTCCCGCTCCCTCATGCGGGCCATCTCAAGGGCTCTAGCAAATGTCGGAGTATCGTGCAACCCCACAAACTCTCGAATATCAGATCGGAGCCCATCTATGAACGCATCGGCTTTACGGCTCTCCGTGTCAACATGCTGAGGCGCAAACTGTGAATACTCGTTGAATCGGTCGACATACTGCTGGACCGTCATATTGCCCTGCTGCAAATGGAGGAATCGGCGCTCCATCTCCCGTCTCTCATCCCTCGGAATGTACTGTAACTCAAACATAGCCCTGAACTGCTCCCAGGTCATAGCATAAGCGGCGGACTCAGTCATCGACGACTCAATCGATTTCCACCACTGCAAAGCACCGCCTCGTAACTGATATGCGGCGTATCCAACCATATCTCTAGGATCCACGTGGGCCACTCGGAACGCGCCCTCAATCTCACGCTCCCATGCGATGGCTGCCCCCGGCTCACCGTCACCCCGAAACTGCGGCGGAGCCCCTGTCATAAAATCTTTGAAGGACCCGCCCCGCTGCGAAGATGACGAAGCACCACCCCTAGACTCAGTCTCGGCACGCTGAATAACTGGCCCCAAACTCTGACCCTGCTCACGCTCTTGCTCTTTCTGCTTCCTGTAAAACTCGGTAAGAACATCTAGCAACTCGGATTTACGAATATACTCGTCACTGGGCGGCTTACCCGCGCCCGAACCCTCTCCCTGATCTGTCATAATAATCTGCACAAAGCAAAACGATTAAGCACAAGGGATAAATCATCCAGCGTTATACACTAAGCCAGGTCGGTTAATTCACTATATTCAATGTCGAATTAACAGTTTATATCATATATTCAACATCGAAGTAATACTATATATCATACATGCAAAACTACATATATATTCAATATTAATAAAGTCAAAATAATAGTCAAAGTTAGTAGTCAAACTTGTTGGGCTACCATTAATTTAATATTAATTGTACTTTTACCATTTTATCCCCAGTATTATATTATAATCCTATAATATAGATAAATTCCATAATTCTAAATTAGATTAAGGTTATGTAGTGATGCTAACCATATATATAAAATCCAATTAATTATATGTGGCAACAAAACTTAAATGTTCCTCGTGGCTCAATTGCCTTCTTCCACTATATTGTTGTAATTGAGTGAGCAGTATTTCTAATTATTAGATTAGATATTGACATCTTTATTAATTATATATTGTTTAATACTATAAATTCCAAAAAAGAAAGATATTATAGTTGACGAATTTGGTATGAAAACAAATAATAATAAAAACCAATAAATATATTAGTTATTTTCGTACATCCCTCATCTCTATCAACTATTTTTATAATGTTTTATGAACCTTGAAATATATTAAACAATGTGTATTAAAGACAAACTAAAGAAAACCCTAGATATGGCTGCTGAATCTAGGGATGACAACGGAGCGGGTTCGGAACGAGAAATAAAAATCCCGTCCCCTTTCAAAAAACTGTGGGTATCAAACGGGGATCCTCATCGGGTATGCGGGGAATCGGGGAACCCATTTATAAATCAATGATATGAAATTTAACCACATGGTTCATAATTTAAGCTAAAAACGTCCATGTATATTAAAATTACAATACTAATATTAAATTGAATTCATATCTCTATCAAAATGATAACCAAAAAACATTATTTCAATAAATTATATGTAAATAAATAAGTTTTTAATTATACATAATAATTTATATGTATTATATATATAAAATAGATAAAAATTTTTATCTTTTATATATAATATATATACAAATTAAATAGCATGTTGCTATTAAAAAAGTAATCGGGGTATCTGGGGATTCAAACGGATTATTTAATCGGGTATACGGGGCGGGTATTGTCAATATATACCATATCCGCTCCATCCGCCATTTAACTTAATCGGGTTCGGGGAAACCCGTCCCGATTAGATCGGTTTTCCCCGTTGAGTTCGGTTTTTTTTTTTGTCATCCCTAGCTGAATCTTAAGCAAATAATTACGAGGGAATTATAATAAGAAAGAGAAAAGAAAAAAAATCAGAATAATCAACTAAAATAGTAAATTGATGATTTCATCATTTAAACGACTAATACGCGAAAAAAGTTTGGTGCTCATTGCAGAGCAACGTGTAGTCTTGATCGTAGCCATTTCCAAGCGATTGTGTAATTTCTTTTACGTTTTGACACAGATAAAAATATCTTAATTTTAGCTAATTAAGATGTCATATGTTCACGGAATCACGGTTTGTCTATCTTATACTCGTTGTAAAGTATCCTCCTATCACATGAAATACCATCTCACAAGTTAGGGACTTGGTTCATAATTCGCTCAAACATGCTCATTGTGTTCGATAGCCTAATTAAATGTTCGTGGGAAACTGATACGTTATATTAAGAATATCTTGTCCATGGCTCGTTGTGAATTCTCATCATCCACACTCTCTCTTGTCTGTCAGTTTGTTTATTTATGCGCATAATGAAATCATTATAATATTATTTTATCTTTAAATGACTTTATAATAATCACATTAGCTAGTAAGTAAACAAATACCCCCGATATGATTTGGGATCATCCTATCTCAAATCAGGACTTTTAACTTGTCACCGCAATTCATTAAACTCTTTTGGTTTCAACATTTAATTAATTTGCTTTGCTAGAAGTCGATACTTGAAAAAAATCGATACAATATCGAACATTCTATAAAAGGTCAAGGCCAACATAAGTTTAGTCGTGTTAAAGTAATCTGCCCACAACACATAAACACGAGACAATAATTTATTCGGTCAACATCATGTGAACCTACAAGTTCAAACAATTCAATGAGTTGGTGATAATTAGTATTAGTTATGATTTAACAGTACTTTGATGCTACAACTATTATAAATGGTTTCAATACAATCGATAATTATATAAATATTATAGAATAAGAACTTGATGAATATATGAGATGGTTTTGTAATATAAATTGATATGACTATTTGATTGTCATGAACCAATAGTTTGCGGCTTTAAATGAGACCGTATCAATATATATTTTCTAAAATTAATAATATATATGGTTTTTATTTAATATTATACAAATCAGATATATGAATACCAGTGGCAGAGCCAGACGGGGAGAAGGGGGAAGGCCTCCAACGATTTGCGTAAATAATGAATACCTTATACAACCGTGATTCAACGAAAATTTTTTCTGGATCCGCCACTGGTATATACGATGCTGTAGATTAAACTTGCATGTATTTATTATGTGTCAATAATTAATGGTAATTTGTATTTTGACTTTTTAGCATATGGTTTGACTTGTGTCTTTTGTCATCAAAATCGTCACGTGGATGTTGATGAAATCGTAATACAATTAACAACATATAAGTTATACTTTTTTGAAAGGGTTAATATTGAAAAAACCCTATTAACTTTCTTTATTTTCGCGATTAAGTCTCTAAACTTTTTTTCTTATTGTTTAAGTCCCTAAAGTATTTTTGTTTTATCAGTTGATTTTACCGGCTAATCCGGTAGCCGGTCAAAAATATATACTTTTGAATAAGACAAACATAGTTTAGGGACTTAAACAATTGAAAAAAAAATTTAGGGACTTAATTGAGAAATTGTGAAAAGTTGATTGGGTTTATTCGATATTAACCCTTTTTGAAAATACCATACTTCAAAGATTAAATTAATACTTACGAATAAAGTAACCTATTTAAATGTATTTTGAAGAATTGAATAGCAATTAAAAGATTTGTGCATAAAAGTAAATTTTATATGGTAATTAAATTTTTTTGCAATAATAATATTAATATATGTTTTCTAGAATGCTTATGTATGTTTAACAAATAACATTATTTATAGGAAAATTTACTAAAAAAACCATGAAGTTAGATAATTTTTACGATTAAAACCTTCAACCATTGTTTATTGCACAAAAAATCTCCAACCGTTAAAATTTACAGATTTTGTTTGTGTATGATGCATCTAACTATAGTTTTGTGTTCATCGATCAGTTCATCTTGATGCAAATGTTCTAGATTTTGATTTTGGTTATTCATTTTCAAATGTGTTCTTTATTTTTGTTCAAACTGATTTTAGATCATATGTGGTCTTCTTTTTGTTCATGTTGTTGGTTCAGATCTATTTTAGGGTTGAAAGATGTTCGTTTTTTGTATGTATGTTCGATTGACTCTTGGGCCTTAATCTTGTATTTCAACTTTGTTTATGTAGATGTAATCGATTTTGTTTTGTGTTCACGACTTGCATTGTTAGGTTTCATTTTGTGTTCAATTTTGCTCATTTATGTTTCATTTTAGCTTCTGAATATGATTAGTCAGGACATGGATGTTCGCCGGAGGGTGGGAGTTTTGCCGAAAAGGAGTTATCAAAATGCAACCGGCGAAAAAAAAAACCTAATTTTAATGATTTTTTGTTGTCTGGAGTTTTTTGTGCAATCACTACAAGATAAAAGCCTTATACTGACTGAAGCTATTAGTGACTGAAACCAAAACAGTCACTAAAGGATACTTTATGACCTATGCTGACTGAAATTAAATGTAGGAAATGTTTTATAAAAATAAAAAAAAAAAAAAAAAAGATTGAGAGAAGACTAGAAGAGGGTCGATCTGCCTGCCCCTCAGTCTCCAGGATCTCATTTCAAAAAACCCTAAAATCTATCCTCGTCGCCGCCGCGACCGTCTCCACCACCGTCTAACATATTCAGGCCAAATATTCAGTCTCGATCTGCTCCTTGTCGCCTCTCACTTCGCACGCAACTCACATTCACAAACCCTAAATCTCTCTGATCGAACCCTTCAGTCTCCAACGGAGGAGTCGCCGCCGCTGCGGCCGTCTCCACCACTGTCTAACATATTCAGGCCAAATATTCAGTCTCTGATCTGTTCCTCGTCGCCTCTCACTTTAATGAAAATAGTTTGGAGTTTAAATTAAAAAAAACAACAATATGTTTAAGGTTTTTAACATAAAAATCTCTTTAAAAATTTGACATGCCATCAAGTTGCTAAAAATTGGTTAAGTGATTTATAAAACAAAATAATTTGGTAGAATGACTGAATTAATCGAAAAAAACCATACATTTGTAAAATCTACGTCACCAATTGCAATTCATTCAACAAGTTACTCGTAACTTTTTTTTTTTGGAAAAAACACCAAAATCAAGAGTTTTATTTGATTAAGAGATTTATCAGGCGAAAAAAATGATTGAAGGACTTAATCGAAAAATATATATATAGTTCTTTATTTTTTTTTACGAAAATATTCCTACGTATTACAAGTTAACACTTAGAATTGTTGTATTTGAATTGAACGCTTAGTATGTAAATTCACGATTTTGGTGTATGTTAAATTGTTGTTACTGGAAATTCATATGATATTTATTATTAACCAATTACTTTAAATCTTTGCCATTTTCAGACCAATTGTTTGTAACTTTCTGTAGAAATAGTTACATTAATATCAATTAACTTTGAAACCGAATTTTATTTATTAATCATTTAAGAGTATAATGAAATCGAAAAAAATAGAATCACATGGAGTTTAAAAGTTTTTCTAAAGATATGGAAAGTAATAAAGAATTGATTTTAATGTAAAGTTTATTTCTCTCGTTTATTTATCAAAATGAAGGTAATCAAAACATGAAAAGATAATGAAATATATGTTTATCATTTTCTCTATTAGTATTCATTATCTGGATTCAAAAACATTTAAAAAAAAATGAATGAATGGATAATCAAAGTTGTAAACCTAAATGATTTCATCATTTAAATTCTGTCATATCAAATATACCTTTATAGTTTTATTTAGCCATTATAATTTACTACAATTATATATGTAAAATAGGAATTTAAAGCATTATTTGAAGGGTTGCCATTCATAAAATTACTTGATTTATAATATTTAATTACCACATAAACTCATAAAGTACAAATCAAAAAAGCAATATTGATCAATCTAGGTTCAAGAACTAATATATACTCGTTAAATGTAGAATTAATCAACTAAAGAGTTTTTTTTTAGTTAATATTGAGAAAAACCCTATAAATTTTTCTCATTTTCTTGATTAAGTCCCTAAATTTTTTTTTTCGATTGTTTAAATCCCTAAACTATTTTTGTATTATTCAAAAGTATATATTTTTGACCGGCTACCAGATGAGTTGGTAAAACACAACCAATAAAACAAAAGGTTTAGAGACTTAATTGCTAAAACATGTAAACATAGTGAGTTTTTTTGAGTAAGACAAATAGTTAAGGGACTTAAACAATCAGAAAAAAAAATTTAGGACTTAATCACAAAACTAAGAAAATTTTATGGGGTTTTTCGATATTAACCTTTTTTTTTATATCTTTATCGATTTATTCTTTCAAGAATTAAATAAATTATATATACCTATATTTCTTTTTATCATTTAATACAAGATACTTATTTTGGTATCATTTAATGTAATAAATTTTACTTGTTTTATTGGTTAATCGTAATACATGCATATATTAATAACAAAATGAATATATTGAATACCACATTAATTAAATCTGTTTTTTGATATAAGAATTCAAATTTGAATAAAAAAACCAATTACACATTTTGAAAATCAAACATAATTAGAAATTTGAAAACCAAACTAAAAACTTGAAATTTAAAACGACAAAAAATGTTAGTCGTGCCAAACTAGCTAGTTGACACGAACTCAATACGAAAACAAAGGGTAAAAATAAAAAATGAGTCAAGGAGATATTAGATATTCAAACCAACAATTCATTTTAATTACCACAATTCTATGTTCTTATTATTAATTCACAATTTTAACAGATGATTCAAAAAATTGTTATTACTAAAAACGATCAAAAAACGAATTTTTTTCAATCAAAGTTATATCAATTTATTACATATCATGTTTAAGATATATATATATATATATATATATATATATATATATATATATATATATATATATATATATATATATATATATATATATATATATATATATATATATATATATATATATATATATATATATATGGTCGGGATCCATGGAAAACCATCTTTGACTGGAATACTGGAAAACTATTCAGAGCCAATCATTTTAATTAAATTCATATATTAAAAAAAAACTGAAAATCTGATTTAATATTATTTGTTAGAATATAATGAGGGGTATTTTAGGTATTGAAATATTTGAATCAATTAAAGATAATATTCCAGATTTTCCTCATTCCGTTTCATCCCCCTTCATTGATTCTTCTTTCCTATTTTTGTGGTTTTCAAATTATTGAGTGAACGCATATTTCTTCTCATAGAAACCGTTTGATTAAAGTGAAACAAGCACTCATTGGGGGTTCTTGTTCATCATCAATACTGCAATGCAGAGGTTAGTGAGCAGATTTTGATTATTCAAAACCAATGAACATGTTCAGTAGATCGATTAGGTACAAGATTTCGAGTAGGGTTTGACGTTTTGTTCATTCATAATCATTTTTCTTTATTTATTTATTTATTTATTTTTGCTTTTTGGGTATTGAACTTGTCCCTTTACTAAACTTGTTCATATGGGTTTTGGAGTTCTTGTTATCAATGTGGTCTGGTTTGGGTATTAGGGTTTATTTTGTTTAACATGTTTCGATATGCATTTGTCGAATGAAGATGTTCACTTGTGTAAAAATCTGTTGCATATGTTGAACTTGTTCATAGTGGTTTTGGAGTTTCTTGTTACCAGTGTGGTCTGATTTGGGTATTACGGTTTAAGTTTTGGTTAACATCTTTAGATTTGCCATTATCGAATGAACATGTTCATTTGTGTAAACCCATTTGCATTACTACTATAAATTTAGGGCACAAGCTTCTCGTGTAAAAAGCATTTTTCGAATTTTTTTTAATGATTTTGGGGTTTTTTTATGTATCTTATACAAGCTCAGAACCCGATTAATGTAGAAGTATTAAGCTTGTTGAATCTATTATTTTGGTTCAAAACTGGTGTACATGTTCTGAAGATTCATTATGACAGTGCATTTGTTCGAAGTGTGATGTTGAACATGTTCGATGTTCAGTAATTGATTAAATGTTCATCATGTTCAATGTCGAGTGTTCAGTTGGTTCATTGCTCAATATGTATAACGTTAATCATTCAATATGTTCAAATTTCATAAATCAGTGAGAGTGTACATGATCATATTCAAATATAAAATTAATGGTTGTTGTAAATATGGTGCTTTTCACAGATGGTTCAAACACGACCAACCAACAAGTTTCGGTTTCACAATACATTCGAGGAGACAATTACGCTATCAGGAGACGACGAAGATGAAGAATGATGTTTTAGACGAGTCGACCTGACTACGACATGATGAAGACAATGAATAAAGAATGTCTAAAAAGAGTTGCTGAAATTAACAAGTATGAAAGGATGGAATCTAAGAGGAGATTGATGGGCAGAAAATAGTAAAGCAGTGTTGCTTTATGTTGATTTAAAAAATGCTTTGTTTAAACTCTACAATACAGTTGTCTTTGTTTTTTGGTTATTATTTGGGTTTTTGGGATCTAACTTATGAATTTGTGAATGTTCTCTATGGTTTAATGGCTAATTATTTATATTATTGAAGTGTTAGTTCTTTTGTATGAAACATTCAAGCAAGGGATGTCGTTGAACTTTTTCATTGAAGATACTTTAAAATTATACAAGCTCAAATTAACTCGTTCACGAGTGTCGTTATACTTGTTTAGTATGAAAAGTTTTATGTGAACATAGTAGTTTTAGATGTTCATTACAAATATGTTCATAAAGAACATCGTATTGGAAATGTAGTTGATAATTTGTTAAATTGCACCTAGTACATACACTTTTTTGCCAAAGTGTAACCTCTTTAGTTTCATTGTACTTCATGAAAGTCGTTCCAATTCCTCAACACCACAGAATTTGTGTTTTTCAGTCAGTCGGCGTGTGGTGAATCCGACGTGTGGTGAATCCCACGCTGTTTGCATACCTCTCGTACACATTTATCCCCTGTTCCAGATTGTCATACACCCGCCCTTGCATAAGCACTTCAACATCCTCTGTTATTGAAATCCAATAAACTCTTCCTCCTGGAGATTTAAATTCCGTTGATACCTTGTCCATTTCGTATCGGTGTCCATCACTTGAACCTGATTTATTTAACGTGTGAGTGATTACATGTACCTATTATGCAATGCTTAATATAGAGAAATACTTGCCTTTTGAATTTGAATCTTTCTCCGTTTGGTTTACATGTGTTTCCCCCATGTTATTAGTAGTTGTTCCACTTTCATTGATTGGTTCAAAAAGTATAATAAAGTTGGTATTTGGGTTAAAAAAATTAGTTTCACAAATGAACGTGTTTTAATACTCGTAAAGATGTATATTTAAGGATACTTGCCTTTTGCATTTGTGTCGGCAACCGTTTGGTTTACATTTGATTGCACCTCGTTCACCGTTTAAAAATCAGTAAGAACAAGTTCAATATGAATTTCCTAGGACTTGGTCAGAATGCACAAGTTCAGTATTAGCATGTTCGAGAATTTGAATGCACAAGGTCAGAATGCACAAGTTCAGAATGTACGTGTTCAGTATGAACATGTACTATATTAAACATCATGAGTTGTTCAATATCAAACATAAAACATAGTGCACAAGGTCAAAATGCACAAGTACAGGCTTTCAAGTTCAGAATGTATTAAACACCATGAGTTGTTGAATATCAAACATAAAAAACAGAGAAAGAATGGTTAATCTATTAAACAACAATGAATACAATATAACAAGTTCAACATAAATAACAAAATAGATACAATAGAACAAGTTCAACAGTTCCATGGTCAAATAAAACATTTTTTGCTTGTGGAACTGACCGCAAAAATATGGTTCATCATTATCGCGTGGATGCAGGGTATGATCAGCGTTCATCTCGATATCTGATTCTTCATCTAGGGGATCCATTGATCGGTTGATCGAAAAAATGGTTTTTTCGGATGAATGTTTCGGCCGATTACGCAGCTTCTGATGAATACAAAATCAATTTCGCGATTATACACAAACTAATCGGTCCATGATCAGACTGCAAGGGGTTCGATTGCCATGTCTTGTTTATTGTAGATGATAATTACGTGAATATTGATTGAGAGAATAAACCTGATATTTATCATTAAGAAATCCCATTAATTTAGGGATTTCCTAATCTATTAATTATAATTTAATGCTCAAATTATTTGGATGACTAAAATACCCTTTTATGTTTTTAACCAAACAAAGTATATTTATAACCAAACACACTCGTTTTCCAGTATTCCAGTCAAAGATGGTTTTCCATGGATCCTGAACCTATATATATATATATATATATATATATATATATATATATATATATATATATATATATATATATATATATATATATATATATATATATATATATATATATATATATAGGTTCAGGATCCTGTACTTAATCGATCTACTGAACATGTTCATTGGTTTTGAATAATCAAAATCTGCTCACTAACCTTTGCATTGCAGTATTGATGATGAACAAGAACCCCTAATGAGTGCTTGTTTCACTTTAATCAAACGGTTTCTATGAGAAGAAATATGCGTTCACTCAATAATTTGAAAACCACAAAAATAGGAAAGAAGAATCAATGAAGGGGGATGAAACGGAATGAGGAAAATCTGGAATATTATCTTTAATTGATTCAAATATTTCAATACCTAAAATACCCCTCATTATATTCTAACAAATAATATTAAATCAGATTTTCAGTTTTTTTTTTAATATATGAATTTAATTAAAATGATTGGCTCTGAATAGTTTTCCAGTATTCCAGTCAAAGATGGTTTTCCATGGATCCCGACCCTATATATATATATATATATATATATATATATATATATATATATATAGGTGTGTTCAATGGAAAATCACTATGCACCTGAAAACTATGGAAACCAACGTATGTCGTCCGATTGAGTGCATTTAATGAAAAATGCGGTGACATGATCGTAAATCAGGTGATACATCACGCAAGATTTAAATGCATCACGCAGGAAATTTGATGCATCACGCGGGGAATTTGATACATTTGTGGTGGTGCAGTGCAGTTTTCACAAGTTTTCAGGTGCATGGTGGTTTTCCGTTAAACCCCTATACATACATACATATATACATATATATATATATATATAATGTATTCTATATATTCAAATCTATATAAAATGTCATGCATTCTATATAGAATATCATAGACGATCAGAAACAAAATAATCAACAATAAACACATAAATCATTTGAATCTACCAGATTTATCATCGTTGAACTTTCAATACACCAAGGAACATTTTGTATAATATATATTATATGTAGAATATCATGTATTCTCCATATAACATCACAAATTTTTTATAAGATATCATAGAAGATCTAAAGCAGAAAAGAAATAAAATTTCATCTATACATTTCTTCAAATACTTGCTATGGAACTAATACAAAACACACTAAAATCACTAATTTAAACAAAAACACAGAAATATACAACCATGAAAAATACAAAAAATGGAATATCTCTTAAACTAAACCCTAGATGAACTAGGACCCATGATACACGTTCGCCAACATGAAGATGGAAAAAAAACTCAGATCTTAAAACCCTAGCCGCTACCAACCAGATCTTGAACGAAGATAAAATCAATAAACCATGAAACAAATCTTGAAGATGAACTCGAGATAGAGAAAATGAAAAAAAAATGAAATGTGATGGAGAAGATGAAGAACATGATAGACATGGAGGAGGAAGAATGCGAAGATGGGAGGAGTCTGTTTATTTAGTTCATCTTCTTCATCTTCGCGACCCATACCGGTATCATCCCTACCTGGTAACGGTACCGATTAGCCGAAGATGGTACGATACTCGGGACCCATATGTGAATTAAATCGGTAGTCGGGAAAACAGGAGTTGAAACTAGTTTAATTCGGAAATTCCCGGTATCAAATTGGGGATATAAATAATCATGTTTTCTAATTCCTAAATCAATACTTATGAAACTGTCGTTAGTTAGTATAAAACAGTTGCTGCAACTTTTTTCTTCTGGGTTTTTTGTGTTTTAATATTAATTTTCAGCATTTATAGCACTATGAAAAGGTCACTAATTGTTATCAAATATTTTTTGGCATTGTACGTCATGTATTATGTGTTGTACATCAAATAATGATACCAAACAGGACTAATGCCGATTTTTCGATACCGAATACGGTACTAGTACCGAACCCGAATATCACATCTTGGTATGGTACTCGATCTAGTATTTTCGTCCAATTCGAGAGTCGGGTCGGGTCGGGTCGGTCTTAGTCCAAGTATCATCCTTAGTTGAAAGTCACATGCCACTGTTAAGAAGTCACTAGTGACCATCAGAATTTTACCGAAAAAGTAAATTTTAACAAAAAAACACAAATTTTAACAAAGAAATCAACATGAAATGTGCATTTGAATAATAAAACATAGATAGTGAGTTCGCAAGAGAAAATGTTTATTGTAGACGAAGGGTTAGTAGCAGATTGCAACTGGTTCATCAGGTTACAAGTCATCTTTATGGAAAAAAAAAAAAAAAAAAAACCTCAAACAATGAAAATGGTTAAGGGTTTTAGTACCAAAAATGATCCAACTTAATGGTGAAGAATATTTATATCTGAGATGTTATACTTAGATATGTGTTTTTTGTTAAAAAGATTTTTGTATATAATGCACCAGATTTGAATGTTTTTTTTTTTTTGTTTAAAACTGTATTTTTTGTGTATTTTGTATAACTTGCATACCTAGTGTTTAATAAAATGTCTAAATGACGTCTTCTTTTTTTCTATTTTAGTTCGTTTGTAATATTCTATATAGATTACGCGATACTCTGCAAAAAACACACGATACTCTACATAGAATTCTTGATATTCTACATAGATTACATTCATCTGTTCGTCAGATATTCTGGTTCCTAATGAGTTTGTATTTGATGATTCTACGTCTTTTATGTAGATTTGGTTTGTATTTTTATATAGAATATATGATACCTTATTTAGAACAAATAGTATTCTATCAGTGTTGTTCCGTAAATTTTGGTGGCCCTGTACGACTAACTAATTATAGCCCCTTAAACTAAAATGTTTAAACAATATTTAAAAAATCATTAATACCATGAAACAATTCATACATATGTACACAGTAAGTTTTTTTTTTTTTTTTTTTTTTTTTTTTTTTTTTTTTTTTTTTTTTTTTTTTTTTTATGAAAAGAATATAAGACAAGTTAAAAAGGTTAATTCCAAACTAGTCTTGCATAACTTTCACTGGTAAAAGTTATGATTAACAAATTGTATGAGCTTGTATGGTATTATATAAGACCTTACAAATAATATATAATAGTATAATATTATCAAATTGAACAAATAACAAATGAGAAATTATGCTCAATGTAATGCAATTGGAATTCGGTTGAATGAAACGATCATTTAAGACTTAATTTTCATATATATGTTAGAGATTATAAATAACAAGTTTAAATTTTTATTATACATTCATAAGACCATTGAGATGGTATATATTAAAATTAAAACCGACTAATAATGGTTGAGAAATTATTGTTCAAAGCAAGTTATTGAAACTATTTTTGGAAGAAATGGTCTATTTGAGATTTTTATCATATTATCTAAATTAGAGGTTATGAATGAAAAAAAATTATGGGTTTGTATTTTTAATATGATTATTAATATTGGACGATAAATAATTGGACAATTAAAATAGATATATTATAAAATTAATGGGAAATTGGGAATCATACCCAAACATAGGAAAGGAAAAAAAAAAGTGAAACGGGTATATTAAGTTCAAGTTTTCAGCTTGTGATTGACTAGGAAGTTATACATTTGTTTTTTAGTGCTATATACAAACGTGAATTTGTTACAATAAATAACATTAATCGTAAGAGTTAGTGGAGCTAGCATCAAGGTGGGGCCCTGCCTAAGATGAGGCCTAAGATGAGGCACTGTGCAAGCGATCATGTTGCACTCCCTGGGCAAAGGATGTGTATTCTATACAGAATTGATTGTAACTAATTTGTATCTATGTTGAATATTATATTGTTGTACTAGTTAATTAGTTATTGTTGTATCCATATAGAATTCATGATACTCTATATAGAATACAATGTACATAGAATACGCTCACCATTTAATTTGATAAAACTGTGTTTTTGGTGTAAATCTACATAGAATATATGACACTCTGCATAAAATACATGATAATCTACATAAAATACTTTTCACCAGTTAATTTGTTAAAAGCAATGTTTTTTGATATTTCTACATAGAATACACAATATTCTACATATACATGATAATCCATGTAGAATACGTTCAAAAATTTATTTGTTATTGTTGTATATAGAATACGTTGAACAATTTATTTTTTTATACGTTTTTTTAACTATAAAAAACAATTCTCATGAAATGAAAGAGAAAATGGAAATGGGAAAAAGGAAGAAAGAGAAAGAGAAAAAGACAGATTTTTACTTCAAAAATACCCTTTACACATTTTTTCAAGATTCCTCATTATTAAAATTCTAAATAATTACAAAAATGTAATTTGACAATTTTCAGCCATAGATTTTCTTGATCTAATGGCCACAAATGAATCTTAAATTCACAATATTTAGGTTCTTAGATGAACTTATATATATATATATATATATATATATATATATATATATATATATATATATATATATATATATATGAGTACCACTAGTTTTGCGGAGTACCGGAGGTACCTCGCTTAAAATCATTTTTTTTGAAAGTTTTTTTCATAATCATGTTTAAATTAATAATACAAGACTACTTGCAAAAAATCACACACAAACACACACTAGAACTATGTGAAACGTGTGTGTTCACATGAACTGTACACGTTCACAACTAAGCATGTTCACATGAATGTTTTCACGTTCACATGACTTTTAAGATGATAGACAGTGTAAATATATATAATTTTTTACGAATAGCCTTATATTATTTGTATCTAAATGAATATGAAAAAAAATTCAAAAAAAAAACTTTTTTTCGTAGCAAGTTCATATCTTAAACCTGTGTGTTCACAGGTACTCACGGTACTCTGCATTTTTAGGTACTCACACGAACCATATATATATATATATATATATATATATATATATATATATATATATATATATATATATATATATATATATATATATATATATGGGTTCTATTGAGAACTTTTATGCATCGAGACACCATTGAGAACTTTTGTGCATCGGACTATCTACTAATGGTGCACAAAAAGCATTTAGGGGATATTAAATGTATGGAAATTATTTTTGAATTTAAATGTTTTTAAGATAATTAATAGCTAAATTTGGTATGAAAATCACCATTAACTTATTTCCTAAAACCACTCCCTCTTTCTCTCTATCTCTCTCTCCTCTCTCTTAGCCCCCTCTTGATTTTGGAAGAGATGAACGATATGCATGATTTATGTTTGTATGAACGATTCATGTTTGTATTATGATGTATTTTGATATTGGAAGAGATGAACGATATGCATGATTTATTTTTGGAAGAGATGAACGATATGAACGATATGCATGAAGAGATGAACGATATGCATGTATTTTGATGTATTTTGAATTTGTATTATTGTTGTTAATTTTGGAAGTGTAATAATTAAATAAGGATTGCATAATTCCTGTTTTACCCCTCTGCGAATTTCATTATGTGCACTTGATGCATAAAACTTTCTATTTAATTACCCTTTTGTCATTTGATCTAACCCACACATTCTTTTCATCCAAAGGCCAGTGGAGGTTCTCTTGTGCCTTATGCACAAAAGTTCTCAATGGAACCTCCATATATATATATATATATATATATATATATATATATATATATATATATATATATATATATATATATATATATATATATATAGAGAGAGAGAGAGAGAGAGAGAGAGGGAGGTTCCATTGAGAACTTTTGTGCATCGAGGCACAAAAGAACATCCATTGGTCATTGGATGAAAAGAATGTGTGGGTTAGATCAAATGGCAAAAGGGTAATTAAATAGAAAGTTTTATGCATCAAGTGCACATAATGAAATTCGCGGAGGGGTAAAACAGAATTATGCAATCCTTATTTAATTATTACACTTCCAAAATTAACAAAAATAATACAAATTCAAAATACATCAAAATACATGCATATCCTTCATCTCTTCATGCATATCGTTCATCTCTTTCAAAAATAAATCATGCATATCGTTTATCTCTTCCAAAATCAAAATACATCGTAATACAAACATGAATCGTTCATACAAACATAAATCATGCATATCGTTCATCTCTTCCACAATCAACAGGGGGCTAAGAGAGAGGAGAGAGAGAGAGAGAAAGAGTGAGTGATTTTAGGAAAAAAGTTAATGGTGATTTTCATACCAAATTTAGCTATTAATTATCTTAAAAACATTTAAATTCAAAAATAATTTCCATACATTTAATATCCTCTAAATGCCCTTTGTATATATATATATATATATATATATATATATATATATATATATATATATATATATATATATATATATGTATATATATGGTCAGGTTATATGGGGCACCATATGCATCGGGACAAAAAAAACTAACAACAGCCTTTAGATTAAATGATCATTGATGCATCACGCGATGCATGTATTTAATATGCAGGGGTATTTTGGAAAGAATAAATATAGCTAGTCAAATAAAATTTAATTTTATATCAATTAAATATTCAATCAATATCTGAACAATAAATGCTAATTAATATTAATTGATACACTTCCAAAATTACAAAATCTTAACAAATTAAAAAAAAAAAAAAAGATTTGATGTCGATGCATCTAATATTCATCCTTCAATTTGTGATGAATCTCGGTTCTTCATCCTCATTTTCGGTCATATTCAACATCTTCTTCGTCCTACCATAATGCATCAACGAAATGGTGATGCATCTTCATCAGATTTATCTTCAAAACACGATGCATCTTCATTTGATATAACAACCCAACTTTTAGCCCAAATAATTATATGATCGTCGAACCAATATTACATTATATAAATTTATAATTTAATTAAGTTATGAAATATTTAATTGAATTATATAATATTATGAATTATGATTTAATAATTATTAAGATAATTAAATAAAAGATATATAAGATACGAAATTAATAGTGGGTTAAGTAGCAAACTTAACTAGTCAAAATATATAAATGGAATATAATTCATAAAATCAGATTTCACTCTCTCTCTAGACTCTCTCTCTAAGACCTTCTCTCTCTACTCTCTCTCTACATCTCTCTAAGTTTACTCTCAAACCGACCGTCGGATTTCCAAGATTAATACGTCATCGGAAAGATTACGAAGAGTATTACAAGATTATGCATTTGCATGTCTGATTAACACACAAAATTGAGGTAAGAATTTACATATTAAGCTTTTATGCTTTCGGTTTTAAGATATAAATTCGAGTTTAGTGTTTTTATATGATTTAAAGTTAGATTTAATTAGAAAATGTATAATATAAACGATTCTAGGCTTAATACTTAGTATATATAAGATTTTTGACATAAAATGTAAGATTTAGAGCTGTAAATGATGAACAAATTCGAGAAAACAAGAACAGATTCGAGATTAGCTAAAATCAAGCTCTAGTTTCGAGTTTGACCATAAATTCGAGTATAGACCTTCGAATTTGATGTGGTGTTCGAATTTGATGTTAGATTCGAATAGTATTTCGAATTTAATCCATGGTTTTCAATTCTAACCCTTAAACTCGAGAATAGGTTCGAATGTAGTGTTAAATTCGAACTAGAGGTTCGAATTTACTATAGAATCGAGATGCAGCCTTTAAATTTGTTTCGAATTTGTCCCATGATTCGATTTTGACCAGTATAGTCAAATTGTCTATTAAATTCAAGAGAAAACATTCAAATTTATAATATGCTTTTGAATTTAGTATAAGCACAAATGAAGGTTCGAATTTAATAAATGAATTTAGGCACTTCGAATTTAATGATTATGTTGGATTGACTATATAATTGAATTTGATGATTCTAGAATTGTCTTGGAATTTGAAGGTGGCTCATGGATTTCAAATTAATTTTTTTTACCTTCGAGTTTAGTATATAAATTTGAATATGGATTCGAATTTATATATATATTTCGACTTTAATCATATATTTGAAATATAAACTTGAAACCCACACTCCCTAAATTTAAATATATTGAATGAAATACATACACAACACATAAAATAACAAAATAATTAGCTTATGGATTAATATATATATATATATATATATATATATATATATATATATATATATATATATATATATATATATATATATATATATATATATATATATATATATATATATATATATATATATATATAGAGGTGGGTTCAATGGAGAACCTTATGCATCGAAGAACCTTGGAGAACCACAATGCATCGCTAGAAACTGAATGCATCAACATAGATCGATGCATCACGCTTCGGGAATTTGAATGCATCAACATGGGGAAATAATGTAAATCGATGCATCACGCAAGAATTTGATGCTCACGTGGAAATAATGAGCATTACCGGGGGAATTGTGATGCATTTTGTGATAGGTGAATGGAGGTTCTTCCGATGCATGGAGGTTTTCAATTGAACCACCTATATATATATATATATATATATATATATATATATATATATATATATATATATATATATATATATATATATATATATATATATATATATATATATATATATATATATATATATATATATACAAAGATCTTTAGAGAATATAATAAACAAAAGATAACAAATGAAAGAATGAGATTGATGATCATGCAATCAAATTATAGATTTTGATATTAAAAGACCAACGAATGAACCTTGAGCATTAAGAATTGAATGAACACTGAATATATATTATTCAGATGATATAAAGAGCTGATAAATATCAGAACTGATATTAATAACAGATTGAGCAACAAGATGGCGAGCATCTGAAAGTCTGACATAAGTCAGATAGTGGTTCTAATCCACTACAGATTGTGAGCAACAGAGCCAGAGCCAGAAAGTGCAAATAACCAGTAACTGTGAGTTGTAGATTTCACTTTAACTGCATATTATGTGAATTGAGACTTTTGTTGCATGATCCTGATTTTATTGACAATCTGATCTTGAGCTTATTGATTTATATTATCATAGTATATTTACTATGATTTGTTGAGCTGAGCATTTATTCTTCCAAAATCTATTTCATTGATGAGTCATTTGATTGTTAAGCTTAACTCCATCACTATTGCTCAGTGTTGGGTTAATGTTAGGCTTATGATGTGCTGATTTACGTGATGAAAGCACAGAGGGTAGCTAGAGCTGAGCATTCCGATGATATCCATATAGAGCTTTACTGGTAGCTAGCCCAGTACGTGGCTGATCCCCACTAATGATGCGTGTGTATGGATTTATCATCATCCGAGCATTCCTTATGAATTTGTCTAAAAGTCTCAAGAGCAACAACAGTTTTATAACTGGGAGCTGAGCAAAGTCGCGCATCAAAAAGAGCATTAATTGGCCAATGACCCTTCGAGATTGAGCTGTGCATGAGCCTAGTGCAGTGCATATAGAGCTGAGCCGTGCATGAGCCGAGTGCAGTGCATGTGCTTCCGCGTTCATAATTGCATGTTAAATGTGAAATTCTACATTCTCACTAAGCAAATAAGCTTACCCTGTTGTTGCATTATTTTTCAGGTAAAGGCAAAGGATTGGCTGGACCTAGTTCATAAGCCAGGACTTTGAAAGAGCTTGAAGTGCATTAGAACCTGTTCCAATACCTTGGTACTTGATTAAATATTGAGCTTTGGGGTTTGGGCTAGTTTATATTATGATGATTTGATGTTTTAGTCTAGAAGTCTGCGCCTTATACTTAAAATTTGTCTCTGATTGTAATTAACTTTTATTCCGCAACTGTTAATTTTATATTAGTTTCCTGATTGATATTGCATTGCTACTGGGCCTTGACTTGAGACCTTTGAGAAATCAGAGGGTCTCACATTTGATTCATCAAAAATCACGATGCATCTTCATTTGATTCATAAAAAACATGATGCATCTTCATCATATTCATTTTCAAGCATGATGCATCTTCATCAGATTAATCTTCAAACATGATTCATCTTCATAAACACGATGCATTAGATTTTTGTCTTCCATAAACATCGGATAAACACAATTAATTTTTCAACGTTTTTCATTAACAAAATGAATGAAAAACCTGATCATACCTTCACACGTGTTTACAATGCATCTTTTTATCAGTTAATCTTCATCGTTCATTCAAAATTTTGAAACTTCATCCGCGAATTGGTGGTGGTGTGAAGGTGGTGGTGCAATGGCCAATGATGATGGAGTTGTGGCATCCGAGATGACTGGTGGCCGCCGCCTAGAGAGGGAGAGATGATGGTGTTGTGGCCGCCGCCTAGAGATGATGGTGTTATGGCAACGTTGCCGCGATGGTGATGAGGGGGAGAGAGTGGCCGACGGTGGCCGCCGGCTAGAGAGAAAGATGGGGGAGAGAGGCCGCCGGCTAGAGAGAGATGAGGGTGAGGGTGAGAAAATGTGGGAGGTTAAAGTGGAAAGTTATTGATTTGATTTAGTTTCTTATTTTAATGAGAATAAAATTAATTAAATTAAATCTCTTAATTAAATTAATTTTATATTAATTATTCCAATATTGTCCTTTATGCATTTTTGGTTCCCACCGGTTCCCAATGCATCGTGGTGCCCCATGGAACCTCAATCTATATATATATATATATATATATATATATATATATATATATATATATATATATATATATATATATATATATATATATATATATATATATATATATATAAAAGCTAGTCGAATTTAAGGTTGTAAACATTCAGCCAATTTAATGAATATCGACCCTGGTCCTTTGGAGTTAATTTTGGATTCAATAGAGTTAAAATCTTACTTTAAGTTATTAAATTTGTCACATGGGTAGTGATGGAATTAAATTGGAACTATAACTTTGTAGTTTGTAGGCCATATCTTTTATGTATATAGGTTTAATTAAAATTTTTTTAATATATTTGTTGTTTTATGCGGAAAAATAGATAAAATAAACGACAAATATTTTGTATACTTGTTACCAAAAAAGAAAAAGTCAAATAAAGCTCGATCGTAACTTCATATGCTTACCATTAAAAAAAACAGGATATACTTTTTTTTTAATCCAATTTCAATGTCCACGATTCTTTTTTAAATTATCTCAAAATAAATGTACACTTACAAAAATAAATTATAACAATTTATTAAATTCCAATAATAAATCTATGTTTATAATATAGTTATATCTTTTAAGAAATTGATTAAATGAATAATGGTAAAATGATCATCTATTTATATTGATAAAGTAAGATCATTTTGTCACATGTCAGTCTCTCCTGACATCTTAATTTCATTTTCTCGTTTTAGTTTTATTATTATAATTTCCATTCTAATATTAAGGAAAGTAAAATTAATAACTCCAATGATCTTTTATAAGTTATTTATGATATTTTATTTTCATATTAATTAAAATATTTAGTAAATCTATATACATAGTTAAAAATCTGTGAATAAGGATTCCAATTCAATAAATAAAGTTTTTATTACCCGTATATTATGTACTTTAAATTCATAGTTTATATCGTTGGGATAATTTATCTATTGAGTTTTAATATTAGCATTCAATTATTATAAATCCATAATTGTAATATACCATTGAATTTTAATATTAGCATTTTATTTTGATAGTTATCATTAATAAATGCTAAATAATGTCACTAATTAAAGTGTTAGTAAAAGTGTTACGAAAAGCTCATAATTACCAAAATGAAACAAATTCTAAAAGTACTGCAACCTAATTATTACCAAAAAAATTACAATACTAAATCAGACAAACAAAAGAGCAAGGGGGCGTTTGGTTCGCAGATTTTTTAATCTGAGATTTGCATTTTGTCAAAGGATTTTGCATTATGCAGCATTTGCATTTGTCAGGATTTTGTCAAAGAATTTGCATTATTTTATAGAAAAAATTTGTTAATCTGAAAATGTAAGGTAACTGGGATTTAAAATCCTAGGGGGAAGGCTAGGATTTTAAATAACAAAGAAGTGAAGGATTTAAGAAATCCTGGGATTTTAAATCCTTACTGAAATCTGCGAACCAAACATAGGATTTTAAATGCAAATCTCGGGAAATCCGCGAACCAAACGCCACCTAAGTTGTTATCTAATTATATAACTAATGTACATATTGATCAACTTTACCATGAAATATATTATATAATGATGACGCGTAATATTTCAACAGATATTATCGGTGCAACAAAATAGAAAATAATGGTTGGTATTGTAAAGGACCTCATTCGATATTCGTCAAAACAATTCAAGGAATTTAGATCATATAGTGACCGAATTAATGTCTGTATTTGCACCCGATGAAAGTGAAAAATGTAAATCTCATCACGTAAATATGATAACGCATCTCGTGCCTGTATACATACTTCTTACCAACTAAACATAAAAATGCAGAAAAAAGTATAAATTGTAAGTCAAAACAGACCATCAAGAATAGTGATGAAACGTTTCATTATTGGTGTGTATGATGAATGATTATGAAAGTTTAGCAGCCTGAATTTAATAATAATTCCCTCCAATAAATGTCTCACCTGCATAACAAAAAAAAAGTGTCAAGATGTAGAATGATGATCATATCATAGCAGCAATGATGGAGGGAGGAATAGAACTTGAAATGTAAATTGAAGTTTGTTTTAATCATATTCATCGATCATCATGGAACTCTCACTTATACTGGTGATCATGGCTTTCGTCGCTCCATCTAGGTCGTTATAATAAGGGTGCTAGGGAGCCACGCTACTCAGACTCACACGAGAAATGTCATGATAATCTTACTAACTATAGTTAATAATAAATATGCGATGATATATGCTCCTTAGTTACGGGTTCAAAACCTGGTGGTGTTGGTGAAACCCGATACTACCAAATACAAGTACGGGTTGTCCTTTTTAGGGATTGATTCGGTCGAGTTTAGACAGATTCGATATTGACAGATCCAAATGGGTTCAAGACAGATATATGGGTCTTCAATGGGTTTAATAGCAATATTAGAGACATGAAATCACATGTACCATCTCACAAAAAGTTTTTTTTTTATTTATAATTATTACTCTGAACTTCATTAATCTATTGAATCCATTGAAGAATCAGAATGCAAATAACAATTAATAAACATAAGTCCTTAAGGTTTTACTGGGGTATTCTTGCTCAAAAGAAGAAGCTTTCTAAGGGTTTAGGTTTGGTATCTATCCCTCTTATTGCTTAACTGTAAAATTTACACACATGTATCACTAGTTATATGGATCAGCAATGCATATTTTACACACAAACACAGGAGATACAGATGTTGATATGGATTTGAGGCCACATAAGGTTAGAAGCAAGAAGACACGAGAAGCGCAATGTATGAGTTTGTAAAGTCAAAGGGTCAAAAAATGTTTTGGCATTTAGAATCACGCCAGTTATAATACCAGCTTCACTCAATGTCTACTTTGACCGCAATATAACCACCTCAGAAGATGTTATCTCGACTTCTCACCTTAAGCCTACTTGTACTCAATGCATTCAAACATTCACCTCAAACAACCTCAAATGGGGTCTTTTGTTTCTCATCTGGTGTGATGGTGTCAACCTAACCCTGATTAGCATCTACTTGCTCTTAATGGGGTCTTCTGTTCTATAATTTTTGCCTTATTTGGGCCCAAACTGAAACCTTTTCGTTCCAAATTCCTCTTCTAAACCTCCAAATTTGCATTAACATATTACCTAGTCTCATCATCAATCAACATTGTATGCAAAAAAAAAAAAACTAATGTCTTACTGCTACATACTTTCATACCCAACACCTTTATTCCTTTAAATTTTTCTAAGACATTAACAAACATTATACAAACATCTTTTCACAGCCAACCAGATATTTCTTTGCACCCTATAAACGCCTTATCCAAATCCCTTTTCTGTGTCATGTCTCTGTCCGAAGGTCGTCTGATCAAGAAAATAGTGATGTTATAGATCAACATCAACTAGAAATAAAACCAAATTAACTTTTCAAACACAGTTCAGACTCAACCGATGCACAATAATTTCTCTTGTTCTTGAAACTGATCATCTGTTATATGCTTTGGTTCCCATCCTTGATACATTGATGTGAGTTGCATCCCTAGGTTTCTTTTTCTTTTCTTAGCCAAGCTTGAAATAAGTTTTTTCAAGGGAAAAAAAAAAGATGTGAAGACGAGTTTGTATAACAATCTAAGGTTGATTTGGGTTTTACCATTGACAGTTGAAATGTTTAATAAAGGAAATCACATTTGCACAATAATATCAAATAATAGAAATGCAGAAACACGCCTCAAAAACTTATTTCATGAAGTGAAGCAATCATACAAAACAAAAACGATGATCTAATATAAAATTTAAATATTTGATTCAACGTCTTGAATAAAGAAATCGCTTATACCTAGTTACCTACAGTAATCCAAGCCTCCTCTGGAGCATGTGTATATATCTGCACAAGCTATTACTTATATATGTATCCCGAAGTACTGCTTCCTGGCTGATAAAACAAGAAAATGATCGATAATTAGCTTAAAGTTATAAACGAACCAAACTTACTAAAAAACACTGTTCACACACGATATTTAAATGACTAAATACCGGTGTTGAAAGGATAATTTATATTAAAAGTTTTACGATCGTTTCTTTGCCCATTTCATATTAACTGGCTACTTCATCTTAACGCTTCCATTCAATCAATTTCTGACCATACAATGACTTATTTATTCAATGAAGTTACAATTCTTTACCAAGTTATACAACGAAGTGGAATTCCTACCAATTAATGCAATATTTGTTACCATTTTGCTACCAACTGATGCATATATGAGTAAAGTAACGCCTATTGCCTAAAGGAGTGAAAAAATAGATGGTTGCATTAATTGGTAAGCTATTCACTACATTGCATAAATTGGTAAATAAGTGTAACTTCATTGCATACGTGACTGGTCCTTTTTAAAATTCTCGAAGAAAACAAAGAGTAAAAGAATATATGTAGGATGGAGTCAAAATCCACAATTTTGCTTTGATTTATTTCTACCAAACCAAGAATGTATATTTCATGGGGAATCCTGTTTAATCAGATATTTAGGTTAAAATATATAAATTTGTACATCCTTCGACAGATGGGCATTAGCAATTAAAGCTTTGATGACCATGATATTTGATAACTAATTTGTATGAAAGTGAGCCTAGTGATACCAAGAAATTAGAGAACCTTAAAAAGCAGACGTGAGGATCGCCGAATAACAACTCCACCACTTTCAAGGATTTGACCACCAAGAAGTTTTGTGCTTCTTAAAATCCTTTCATGACACTGACCATGAACGCAATCACTTTTGTGGTAAAGTTTCTTTGGTTTAGGGCCATCACTGGATGTTGATATAACAACCACGTTGTCTTCTATGCTGCACTTTGGAAAAGGAACATAATTACAAATCCTGTGATATACATAAAAAAAGACTATTTGGGAAAGAATTGTACCCCAACACTTCCATTCCTTCTGCAGAATTGATCCTTTCCTGAATGTTCTCTTCTATGCTACAATTCATGTAAGGAACACCATTACTACTCCTGGGATATACATTAAATAAAAAATTTGGAAAGAATGTTACCCCAACACTATCATTCCTTCTGCAGAAAAGATCCTTTCCTGCACACGTAAGGTGATGTTATAGCCTTCATCTAAAAAAGATATGAGAGCCTTCTCAATGAGTTGTGGGTGCTTAGATGTGTGTTTTTAAATTGATTATGTGATACCAAACAATCTGATGTAACAAAACATGTTACAGGCAATGATGTTTTGATGTACTTCTGCTACTTGAAGCTGTAATACCACCTATGGCGGTTGGCAAATTCAGGTTTAAAGAAATAACTTATAGAAAAAGGGTACATAAAATTTTACTCTGTTTGATAATCAGTTTGTTGCGGATAGTATCAAACAGGTTATTCAGAATTAAATAATCATAATTCATAAGCAGGTGAAACCAGTATAACCAAACACTAGAAACTGATTTTTGCTAACCAGGAATCACTTTAAAATACAATGAATGTTCCCAAAAGAAATTCCTAAAACAGCATACCGCATTTTCAATGGTTGAAAGTCTGTGGTTACCACCTGCTTCTTGATTAACCTCAGTAGTGCTAGTTAATAGATTTTCAGAACATATCTTTCCAGTTCTAGAACATGACGAGTCCTTTTGGTGACTTGAAAAATCTGAAAACTGAATTTGCTCAGAAGAAAAGGCTACATTATCAGGACATTCTGCTTGGAGACTGTTATTCTCCTGCACCATTGAATTTTTACAACTTTCATGCACAAGCTCTGAGCTCAGGCCATTCTTTGACCAACAAAGTTCTGAACCACTTGGTTCACAAGGAGCATCAGGGATAATTGAATTCAAGAGATTACTTGGTTCACAAGGAGAATCAGGGACAACTGAATTTAACGATTTAGTATAACCATCTATTGGAGAAAAGATTATGCTAGATACCTTAGTGACTTCCTTTTCCACCACTGAAGGGAAAGTTCTCTCAGTTTCTCTAAACATTGATTTTAGTGAAAATCTGTTTTGCACGTAAGAATTCATGCTAGCATCTGAAATTGTAGTTTTGTCAGGTGAACTTGACTTAAGATTATTTTTATTTCCTAAACACTGAACCTCCTGCCTGAAGCTTTCAAATTCAGATTTCCGATGATTTTGGCACACACATACTGTTTTTTCCAAACTTCTCAACCAATCGGATCGTTTCAAATTCAGATCAACAACAAGCCGGATGCCATCTTTTGCTCGGACATGATATGTAAAAGACGGAACTACTGTAGAAGATTTCATGGAGGCAGTATCTGCTGAAAATAAACCATCACTTTCATTTCTATGTGGAAGCTGACACTTTTTATCTTCCTTAATCTTGCTCTTGGAAATATAATTCTCCCAGTCTAGCTTTGCTTTTGAAGATTTAGTTGTAACTTTGGAACTGCTGTGGAAGGATCTGAATATATCTTGTGAGAATGATGACAATCTTTTCTTGCTTTGCAATCGAGATGACTTTCGGATAGAGGCATTAGGAACTTCAGCACCTGGAGCCTGCATGTGCATTAGATAACTCAATGGACAAGATGGAATCTGTATTTACAATACTAGAAATAATAAAACCAGACTTGTGAAAAGATTGCAATTTATTAAGATATTCCACATGAATTTCATTCAAATCAAGAGAAGCACGCTAACAAGCATATGGTTTATAGGGTTGACAATAGTAAAACTTAGATTACATTATGCTAGGAGAACTACATTGATGTTAGGTTAAATAACCTTAGTTAGAATGATGATTGATCTTACAGTTAATTTCTTTTCTTGTGTGTGTGTGTGCGTGTGTGGAAAAGTCAATATACAGATGTCCTATATATAGAACAAACTCAAATTTTTGATGGGTCTTAGGTCCATTAAACTTCACTAAAATCTTTGTTTTCTATGTTTACTATTTACCAAAATCATTTTTTTCTCATTTTTCCTCTCTTTGTACACTCTTATCAATCCAGGTAACAGGGCAGTTTCATAAATATGCTTAAGAAACAAAAAGAAAACAAATAGTACATTGATGCATTGATGGTTCACCTGTAGTCCTGTACGATGAATAAACAAACAAAATATAAAGCATGTTTATATGCCTTTATCACTTTAGAAGTGTAATTGCAAAGTAATCTATTCCGGTCTTCATAACTTAAATGATTAAGGAAGTCTGAGCAATGAAAGAAAAAATACCTCTACATAACCTTCCTTTTCTATATGACACTCTTGTTCATGGCTATCAGTTAGAGAGTGAACTTTCAGGTGACCCTTGTCCATAAGTTGACTGATTTTTCAGCAGATACCTGCAACCAATAACATCAAACGTAGTTCAAGACTATCTGCGGTTTCAAACATTTTATGTGGTGGTGTTATGTTACATCTTTTGAACAGAATAATTATGGTTAGTAAATCCTGTTGTAAACTTCAAAAAATTGTTAGTTCAATAGAGTTTGTGACACACATCTTTATAAAATTATTAGTATCATTTGCCGGGTGAATAATTTAATTATTGTAAACGTCTATGGTTAATATCTAATCTAGAATGCATTAGATGGGCACATGCTCGTATACCTGTGAACATAAGGAAAATTTCCTGTAATGCTGATCCTCAAGTAGGGAGATAAAACTCATTCCCAAATTTGATAAGAAATAATTATTTTAATTGAAACAGAAATCACCGATAAAAAGAAAAACAAAGAATATGTCAGATAAGCAGAAAGAAATATGAACATCAAAATATGAAACAGGCTCGTTATCTACCCAAATTCAGATCATGGAGATAACTGGAGTGCACTGAACACCTAGCAACTTCCTTCGCTTTCTTATATTTGGCCGTCAAGATTCATCATCTACCTTCCAAGCTAATTTTGAGCTCGATCCAAGGTCGGCCAAGATCGACAGTGGAGAAGTAGTGAAGAGAATCAAGCTAGAGAAATATAATAAAGGAACTGGCCTTAAATAGGGTTGCATGAAAGAATGCCATATATGTCTTGAAAACATAGGGGTTTGCTTCTTTATGCTTTATAAATGTTTCACAACCTTCTAATTCTGCAAGGGTTCATTTTCGACATGCTTCGACTAGTTGGGATAAAAAGCCTGTTGGTGTGGAACAACATGTAATTGTAAAAGATACGTATTACATCTCAATTAATAATAAGACACTAGTTTCCCAATAAATCGATACTCAAAAAGGATACAAGATAAAACAAAAGACGGACTTGACGTTGAATTATAGAAGTTGTAGCATCGATATGAAAATAAATACATTGACTACATTCAATCCCATTTAATTAAGAAGTTTCATTTATGGCATAGTAGAAGCCACTTCTAGGAGAAACTAAATCTCATAATTAATATTACACTTCATTATATAAGTAGTATCAGGAGGTCATCTTATAGACTTAATTTGAATCTTGATTTCAAGATTATTCTATCAACAGGGGAATGAAAATCTCCATTATTCATTTACTACAAGCTACGTCTTCAGTTCTCACAAACTTAGAAACAACTTCATCTAACAATGTAGAAAGCAAAAGATGATACCGACGTACTCAATAACAAGCTATGAAATTGCCTACATCTCACTCCTCATATAATCTAAGTAAAACATACTTATTATACACACTATTGAACAACAATATTGCCAAAATGAAGATGAAGTAGCATTTTGGGTTCTAATTAAGACCATATACAAACAAACCTGGTTAACCTTTTAGGTCATGGATATTAAATGATACGATATGTAAATGTACATATACTTACAGCATAGCTAACACGAAATGAGGAAATGATTTAAAAAAGAATTATGAAATTTTTGTATATACATGCATACATACACACACACGCGGATAACCCAGGTGACATAGCATTGTGCAAGTGAATAGCTTACATGTGGAAACATTGATAAATAACTATTGTTTTCTGCTATAAGTCATAAATCGTATAGAAAAGGAAATATGGGACAGTGTGGATAAAATATTGCATATAGCAAAGACAAAAGTTTCATTTCAAGTATTTTGGTTATTTTGATCTCAAGAGAGGTAACAAATACAGCAATATATGCACGTTAGTTATGTGGACCTATGGATATGTATGACATTGATGAAGTGATAAAAATCATGCCAACGGTGATTTACAGCAAGTCCAAACTCCAAAATGTGATTATCCCACAGAATATATTTACACAACTACATATATCCGGCTTATTTTCGTATTTTACTCCCTTTCACTCCCGAAACCAGCACCAGAAACGGGTATACGCCTTAGATTCAATATTACTTGGCCACTAGTTTTTTTCAGAATAACAAAGAGTTCTGCTGCTAATGTGACTTGTTAGTTACTCTGTGGTGAATATAGGTTTATTTATGAAATTCTTAGCTGTGTGCATTGCCTAAGTATAAACTGATATGAATTAACTATACAAGATCTTCACAAACCCAACTACAATTTTAACAAATGACGCAACTCTAAGCGATTGACAATCATTTCCCAGAATGGCAAAATGGATCTGGTTAACAAAACACAACACACACTTGAAATTCTAACAATCTAACGTAACCACGTTCAGTTTCTCATTACAATCTAAGATATACCATACATTTAATTAAGAAAATATATCACAGTTTATAAGCATTTTCTGTAAGCTTAAATTTGAGGAAACTGGATATGAATGTATGATTAAATTCAGCGACGCGTACCGGAAATCAAGATGCTGACCAGTCGGCGAGGAGGTATGACGGAGATGGTTGCCGAGCAACAGAGAAGAGTCGCTTCTCTTCAACGGCTCAAAACTCGAAAGTCCATACCATAGCAGCTGGCATAGCAGGGCTTTCTTTCTCTAGTAATAAGAGAAGAGGCAAAAGTTTTTGATTTTAAATCACCAAAACGGCAAAACGCCCCCACCAAATTTATTTATTTTACAAAAATTGCATTGGAGCCCTTCAAATCTAGGGTTATACATAATACACTTGGAGATGAATATTTCTATTTCTAGGACTAGACTAGTTCTCGATCAATTCTTGGAATATAGCAGTCTTTTTCTCGACCGGTTCTTGTCGGATAAAAATGGTTTTTTCAGACGATTCTTGGTTCAGACCTGTTAGGACCTTCAGTTTTTCAGTCTGGATTTTTTGTATCGATTTTTCTGATTCAGGTTTTTCGTTTTGTTAGATGGTTTGGACAGGTTTAAAATCCCCTTCTCTAAATACACTTATAGGTCCACAAAAAATGACTAATTATAAAGCTACTTTTGGGATATTTGAACTTTAAAGGGCTAAATTCATATAAACTCACCTTTTGATAAAATGCATTTCGAAATTTGATGCATGAAAGCTTTTAAATTTAAGTTTTTATGCATGTATCAAATAAGGTAGTAAATAAAAATTTAATTTTATCCATGAAGCAAATGTTTAAGTCCCATAACCCATTTGACATCCAAAAGTACATGTTTAAGCAAACCCTTTACTTTGTTGATTGGGACTTGTTGAAAGTGCTTAGAGCAAAGAGTATGGGCACCCCAATGGACGAAAATATCATGTACTACACAACACCTTAGCAACATAAAGAATCTGTCAGAGAATAAAACAGACGAATAAAGACAATGTAAAAACATAAGCAATTACGTCAAACATGTTTATAAAGTCACTTCCAACAATATATAGCTATTTCAAGGCTTAAAACAAAGATTTAATCATTTTATCAAAGATTACCATTAATGGAGTTTTTAAGGTTTTTCATGAAAATGAAAAGGATGAAGCTTTAACAACTAAATGATTACACATAAAGATTGTAAACACAATTGAGAATCAAAATCGGATTCTAAGTTTCTAACATCAACATAAAGATTCATGACGAATTTAGAGAATTATACCACTAAAATGAAAAGCTTTTGATAAAGAAGCTTGGTTACAATTTACAAGCTTTCATCCCTATTATTTCATTTTCAATTTCTAGAGTCTTTCTTCTTGATTAATGAATTAAACAGTGGAAAAGATGATGGATTATAAAAAAGATTTTGAATGGTGATGTTTGTTGTGAAAATTAGAGAAGGATGGCATTGAGATTAAAATATTCAAAAGGGATAAAAGGAAAGAGACTAGGTGAAGGAGGAGAGTTGGCCATGCTTTGGTCAGCTTCCTTTTTTCAATACCGATAATTCTATAAACTGTCAGTATTTCCACCTGATACCTTATAAAATATAATATTTCAATCTTATAGTCATATTTCATGATTTTTCATTTTTCACACTCTTTTCAAACATAATAACGACAATGATTCTGAATAGCAGAACATATCCTCCCATCCAAACTAATCATCATGATAAAATAGCACCAATATCATCAAAGATCAAGAACACAAGTCAACAAAGACCAATATCAACAATGTCATCATCAACCATCTACATTCGGGTATTCTAAAAGAACGCATCGGTTTTTAATTCATCGTAATCATTTATTCATCTCATCTATAAATCAGTCACACGTTATAAATACAAACCCAGTAAAATCATCATCATCTATTAAAAATACAAGCCTACTTAATTTATATAAAATCGTCACCTATTAAGATTATACTTTAAGGTGTATATAAATCCAACACATCACACAAACACACAAGTTATTTTCATACAATACATTCATCACATACAAGCAAAATCATCATTTATATTCTCATATTAATAATTAATACAAAACACCAAATATTCTATCATCATACATGTATCACTCATACTACACACCATTCAACAATTACAAAATCACCATCTTTTCATGCAAGATTCTACATATAACATATCCCCACTTCACACAAAATCTGGTATCCTAGCTAGTTACAATTTTTTAGGAAAATTATCAAGAAAGGTAATATAAAATACAAAATTTGACAATAAAGGTACTGTAAAAATTTTTTTGCCAAGAAAGGTAATATAAAATTCCATTTTGGCCGAGAAAGAACATGAAATTCAAATTTTAGGTCACGAAAGATAATCAAATTTTATTCTCTTACCAAAAAAGGGAGCATAAAATTAAAAATTTACCTTCTTAATTTGTCATCAATACCCTTTTTTGTCAAATTTGAATTTTATGTTATCTTTCTTGGCCTACAAAATTTTACATTACCTTTATTGGCAATTTTTGAATTTTATATTACATTTCTTGGTAATTTGTCTTTTTTTTATTAAAAAGCAAATCAGTATTTATTTTAAATCTAACAACAATAAGTTATTATCAGTCAAACATTGTCATTTTTAACGGAAGATTTAATTCAAATTACAAGCAAAATTAAACATCAATATAATAAACAAAATAAAAGAACAATACAAAGAAATTAAAAAATTAGAAATGAAATATGAATCTCAAGACACAAGACTTCCTATATTTAACTCAACCCCAAAAGGCACTACAATACAAAATCAATATGCTAAAATTGCATAAAGGAAACGAATTAGAAAATGTTAGTCGCCTAAATTAAAATTTATCAACAAGTACATGTTAGAATGGAAAACCGTGAAGAATAAATAGTTACTCTCACTAAACTTATGAACATCAGTAGACATTTCTTAGAAACTGAATAAGAAATAAAAATTATACGAAATTTGCATGTTTAGACAAAAATCCTTTTAATAATTTTACTACAAGAAAAAAACAATCCTATTTACTTACACAAAGATTTTCAAAGACAATTTGATTATAGTCGGCCTTCCGAGTATGAATTCATTTATGTAAACAATGAATGATGAGAAATAAGAAAAATAAATGGGTAAAAATCTCTCAAGAATACATCCCAAAAATACACGTAATGTCTTCATCCACTGATATCCTTAACATTAACTGTGAACAAGACGTAGAATAAAATATTAAATAATGAAACAATAAAATAGGAGTACAAATAAAATTATAGAAAGAATTACGAAACTTACAATGAAGACAACTACTAAATTATATCATTCATCAAACAAACAGAAACGTACCAATTTTTAGAATCACTAAAAGAAGAGAAAAATCTTGATTAGCTACAATTGGCACCTTAGGAGCATGAATTTTTGTTTTAAAAGCTTATATGTAATAAAAATGTGTTAAATAAACAACTAAAAGTGAATCAAGAATAAAATTATGTTGTAATAATCAAGCAAACAAAATTGGACGATATGAATGTGAAGAAAAAACAACAAAGCTAGAAAAACAAAGATATCATCTTAAATACAAAAACTTTTATAAAAGATCGGAAGGTGATCCTTTGTCTCTATTCTTATTCATTCTATAGCTATAGAAGGGCTCCATGTGGCTTGTCATCAAGCAGTGGTCAGTGATGTGCTTTTAGGGGCTAAATTTGGGTCTAATAGTATGGTGACCTCACTTTTTTTTAATGTTGATGATGCTATGTTTATGGGAGAATGTTCCAACATAAACACGAAGAATATCATTAGAGTGTTGAGAAGCTTTTATGTGATACCAGGGCTCAGATTAAATTTTCTGGAAAGTAAAGTGTATGGTATTGATGTAATGAATAACAAGATTAAGGACGTGACTTTCCTTTATTGGATGTGTTCAAGGCAAACTTCCAAGCCACCCAAGTCAACTTACTATATGCGGTAGATAATACTCACGCAAGTATTCAAAACAGATTTTTTTTATTGGAGTTCATGAATCCGATAGAAAGTTAACTTGGGTGGCTTGGAAGAAAGCCATGACAAGCAAAGAAGATGGTGGTCTTGGTACTAGTAGTCTTTTTTGTTTTCAATCGAGCTCTCCTATTTAAATGGCTATGGCATTTTAAACGCAACAAAGATTCCATGTGGGCGCAAGTCATTAAAACAATTTATGTAATTAATGGTGGATTTCAGGAAGAGGAGCATCGAAGGCAACATTCGACGATCTGGGAGGAAATTATAAAAGCTTTTAGGCCTTTATCCAATCCATGTTTGGATTTATTAAGCTTTTCGTAAAATGATTATTAGAGATGGTAGAGGTTGGAATCTGTTCAATTTTCTGTACTTATCCGTGTTGGATCATTGGATTAGATTCGATTGCCCCACTTCCATATTTTTCTATCAATTTAACGAACTTTCATTATTAAATGTATGATATTCTACATCGTTTTATCAATCAATTTAACATACTTTCATTTCTATTATTTAACCATCATAACTTTAATATTTTCTATCATTTAATATGATACATTAACTTTCTATACCAATTAATGTATCAATGTATCATACTTATACTTCTTTATTTCTATCTCATTTAATATAATTTTTCAATGTTTTCTCGACTAATCTAATACATAGTCATTTAATACGTTATAATATATTAATTAATGATAAAATGTTTAATTTTTAAATCCTATTCGTTAACCGTAATATGTTATATTAAAGGGTTTATTATGACAAAAACCAATATGTTTTTACGTTTTTGGTGTTTTTGTCTCGGAATGTTTTTTTTTTCTTTCAAAAAATTCCTCAAGTAAATTTGTTTTTTTGGTTTAATGAAATTTTGCTATTAGAACCCATTTTTAAATTATTTAAAAATTCAATTTAATAATTATAACCAGACTCTAATAATTAAATTTTACAAAACTTAAAATGAAGAATTTTTAAAAGAAAAATAACATTGATACAGAAAAAAGTAAAAAAAACCACGAAAAAAATAATTTTATCCGTTACAATTGATTACTAAAATAAATGTATAAAACATCTTGGGTCTTTGACCTCACATTTTTTGGGAAAAGTGATTGATTACTCTGGTGGGTTTTTACAGTCATGCTTGTTTCTACCCAGAAATCAAGAAAGTGTACCATACCACATGTGTACTCTTCCCATGCTTCTTCACACTGGCCTCAAATTGGTCAACTTAATTTGATAAAACTAAATTAAATGCACAAATTCTTCATCATCTTCCTCTGCAATCCACCATCCCAACACTCCAATCAGTAGCAACAACCAGATAATTCCATTCCGTGATTGGTTCTTGTTGCCGTTCTACTGGAATTTAGCGGCAATTGAAGTGAAGAACTGCTTATGCTCTCAGATAGATCCTTGGATCGCCACTTTGTTTTTTCAGGTACTTGTTCTTCCTCGAATCTCTCTTTCTAACTTTGTTTTTGACATGGATTTTAGGGTTTTTTACTTGTACGGAAGGTTTTTGTTCATCACAATACCTCATCTGTTTTCTTATCCATTTTGTCAGAATATATATAAAAAATTTCAATCATAATCGTGGGTGAATATGTTTACCTGGAAGGTTTCTTGATGTAATGAGGCAATTGGGCATTGGACAAAACACCAAAAAACCTGTTAGCGAGGTAGAGCGTGAGCTAGGGTTTTGTAAAGTTGCAAAATTTTATGCATATTTATATGCAATTGTGCATATTTGTAGGTAAGTATGTATTACAGATAACAGGCATGTGTCAATGGTTAAAGGAAATGAAGAAGACTGACCTTGAATATTGATATGGTATTGGATGTGCTTTTTAAAAGTGATGATTGCTGCTTGATGAATCCAAATAAGATAATTTAGTTGCTCAAAGCTAGTAATTTTACATTTGTCATAACAATTATTATTCTTGTAGCAACTCCTTACCAGATTATCCAAATCTTATGACACCTTAAATAATCAGAAAATCATAGGCATAATCTGTTTTCAGATACTTAAAACTGCTTATTTCGACTTTATTTTAAAAACACACAAAATACTCGAAATGAGAATTATACTCAGTTTAATGTACATCCAAATGCAAATGCCCCTTAAATACTCACTATAACAAGCCGGTCCCTGTATTAGCAGGTTCAACTATTGAAAACATTTATTTCTTTGGTATGCTAAGCCCTAATGTGTGCTGTCGGATTTAATTTTAGTTTCCTGCTGGGGAGGAGGTTGGTTGTGGATTGAAGAAGAGGAAGGACATTTGTTCTGTTTCATCATTTGGTGAAATTAGTTGTGGCAATAGCACTATAATGACCCTAGGATTGTCCTAAATCCTAATCAACATGTTTCATATGTAAATACATTTCTAAGTAAAAGGTCATACCACTCTCTGTAGCTTCCATTTTAGGAACTCTGAGTATATTGAATGGAGAAACAAGATTTCGTTGACTGAAAAGGTTATGGCTGTGGTGTATGCAAATAGAAAATCTTTTTCTGGGCTGATGTACTTAAGAAACCGTGAGTTCCACTTCCAGTAATTAATTTACTTATGACTGTGATGTATGCGAAATAACAGATTTATGTTGTTTGAAGAGGTTATGGCTGTAGTGCGTAATGCGTTAAAAGTCTATTAGATATAGTATACTGTAAGTTTTAGGACTTCTTTTGGTATGGCAATATCTACTAGTCCTTATGGCTGTATCATTTATATATATTATTTCAACAGGCTTGAAGTTGGTAAGGTTGAAGCAAATACAAACATGGGTGTTTCTGGGAAATGGATAAGAGCACTCATTGGTTTGAAGAAACAAGAAAAGTCACAACAGTCGGGAGAAGATGGACATGTTAGTATTCATATCACTTTGTTCTTTTTCCAAAGCAACTTCCTTATATTATATGATTGAACTAGATTTGTTGTTGCCAAAGAATATGTCTTCGTGAAACATATGTAGTCAGAATGTCAACATTATTTAAATATTAAATAAAGTTCACCTGATTATGAAAGAATGTCATAACATAACAACATATTTTCACAGTTTATATATTTATACTATATAACTTTTTACACCCTAGGTCATTAATTTTCGAAAAACACACCCCAAAGCATATTTTTAAAGACCAGGGTGGAACAACTTTTCGAAGCTTAATGCCCAGAGCAGAGCAATGTTTTTCCCAGTCTTTTGAAGTTTAATGAACGAGGGGGGAACAATCTTTTATAGTTCAATGATCTAGAGTGTATAAAAGAAGTAAATAGCGTAAACGGAACAATTGTGATAGTATGTTGCTACTTTATCACATTAAACCTATTTATAATTGTGTAGCCAGCATGGAAAAATATTGGTACAGTAGCTTTATAGGTTGTTATATATGAAGGACTAGTTTATTACCCGTGTACTACACGGAATTGTTAATATAAATGGTTTTTTTAAACATTATATAAATTTAAAAAATTATTATAGAAATAACAAATAAAATAGCAATATTATACTGCTAAAGAGATTATTGAAAATATATAAAGCAGGTAACTAAAGGTAAATACACAACTAAAAATTAAATAATAACAAAGAATGGAAAAAGTTATAGAAGCTAACAAAGCTTGGATAAGAAGCTAAGGAAGTTAGGTGCCAAGTGGCATCTATTTACTCTTTTAATAGAAAAGATAGACATGATTGGATGCTAATCAGGATATTTGAATTACTATTATCTGAGTCATGTTTCAAAGAACAATCGTGGTCACTTCTATTATGTCTTTGGTATTAGTGTGATGATTAATATGCATGCTATTACATGATGTGGAGTTATACCTAATGATCGTGTACTATATCGGCATTAATATCTCATAACTTGCACTTGCATAATCAATTTCAGAGAGTCAATAATGGGAAGTCTCGTCACCGGAGAAAAAGTTCTATAGAGATAAACAGTGATATTTTCCTAAGCAAGCTCAATCAGATTCCTTCTAACCTGGTTGAAGATGGCAATAGCAGTGCAATTCAAGATGTTACTGACTCCCCTTCCACACCACTTCAAGTGCGAGATTCATCACAGGTGGAACAGCGCATGAGAGAAGAATGGGCGGCTACACACATCCAAACTGCTTTTCGAGGATTTTTGGTACTAATTATCTCAGTACTATGCTTTAATCTTTTAGTACACTGCTTCAAAACATATAGTAAACAGCTATGGACCAGCTTTACATTCTGCCAAACATTTGGATGACATCTAACGGTAGCAATTGGTGTTCACATAAAATGAGAGGATAATAGTCGACTAATTTGAAATATAAACGGTAAAATTCTATATAAAAAACTGTATAAGGGCTCTAGAGTAATGAAATTAAGAAATGATAGAAAATCAATTTACTGTCCAAATATGTAATGTAGATCAATGAGTCTGACAATCAGTCTTTGACATAATGATATTACAGTATTACTCATATAACTGGTAATTGCATATGGCTAGATGTAGAAGAAGACCAAAACAAGCATAACCAGATGGGCTTCATAACCGAGAATGACATGATTCATTAAGTAAGGGGGTGTTTGTATGTACAATGTGAAATTGATTGTGTATTGAATAATTAGAACAAGATCTGTGGTAACAAAATAGGTTGTAGGATATAGCGTTTGTATGTGCTTATGTTGTTTGAAGTTGTAAAAATCAACTAATCAATTGATTCGAGTGTTTTACACTTCTGATTATTTAAAGAACTAATTATAAAATGACTAAAAAGGATATTTTTGTGAAAAAGTGAGACATCTTGTGAAATAGTAGTACAATGGGTTACTAGATAAACCCCTTATGAAACCTTTTATAACCAGTTGATGACCTGTACCTTTTATAACCAGTTTATGAAATCATTATCCATTACTAATTACTTGACCCCTAAATAATAAGAAAAAGCAGATGATTCATCCAAATATTGTCGTAATAATCAGATAATCAGTGCCAATTAGCACGGCCTGTTGCCCCCTAATTGTCTGATTGATGCTGGCTGCAAATAATCATGACAAGGGTGGCAACGGCAAAGTTTTATGGGGTTTGTGCATTATGCACACAAGCTTGGTTTAAAGCTGAAGCTGTAATACATTCACTATTACTAGTTGTTAATTTGTTATTCTGCATTCACCTTCTTGCAATTTACTTTTGTTAGGTCATCTGATGCTATTGATGACCGTGAACTATTTTTGTTGATATTCAGGCTAGGCGAGCACTAAGGGCGTTGAAAGGATTGGTCAGACTACAGGCTCTTGTCAGAGGCCATGCTGTGAGAAAGCAAGCTGCAATTACTCTTCGCTGTATGCAAGCATTAGTGAGGGTCCAGGCACGCGTTCGAGCTAGGCGTGTTCGGATTGCATTGGAAGGCCAGTCAGAACAACAAAAACATCAACAACTTCAACATGAGGCTCATGTTCGAGAAATAGAGGTATGTTTTTGATATAATCAATCAACCTATCTTCTGATAATTAAGGTGATCATTTGCAAATGCTGCTGTTAGGTTATCATTCTTAAACAAATGCATTGCCCGTGTAATTGCTTTTCGTACCTGTGTGAATTGTACCATCATGGCATTTGGTTGGTGCTTTTACAAATATATGCACTTTAAACATTGCATTGGGCTCCATTCCGTCATAATAGAAAAAGTACCCCCCTCCCCTCTCCCCCAGTGGTCTCGATCTGGAAAAGAAATTATTGGTCCAAAATGAGAGAAGCTAGAAGTAGAACTGATCATGTGCCTATTCATCAAAAAAGAAAAACAGAAGCTGCAAAAAACAGACATAACTGTAGCTATTGAAGGCAACTCCAACCTTGACTCAACAAGTCAATAGAGTTTACAACTTTTACATCCCTACAACACCAATTAAGTACCAGATTTTAAAGTCAAAACATACTTTATCACATACAATGTCTGTCCACAACGTAGCAATATTGTTTGGCCGAAGCAAGATTGTTAGTGAAAGACTACTCGGATATCCTGAGGTGTATGAGGATCTTTAGCCAAGTGGCTAGGTTACATCTGTCCAAATTATGATTGGGAAGATATATTCATCATTAAGAACACATTAACTGTTATTGCTCTTGAGGAGAAGGTGTGTTCATAGATCAACTGTCTGGTTTTTTGTTCCAAGTGTAAGATTCATGTGTGCATCTTTACACATGCTCTATGGGTTTGGCTTGTCAGTCTTCCTGGACTTGAGATAAAGTTGGGATGACATAATGTGGGTTATGACTACTCAGTGTTTCTTCAGATTGTAGTCTTCCGTGTTGGTGGTTGTATTGAGGTAGCTAAGTTTCATAAGAGCATAAACATGCTTTGATATCTTGGTTGAGGTAGAAATATCTGGTATCTCATGCTCTAATCCAAATATTGGTTTTTGTTTGGATGATGATGAGCCCCTTGATGGTTCAAGGAGGGTACATGACAGTAGCAAGGTAGCTATGATATTGCCTTTCCAGCGAGTATAGTGGGATATGGTGTTGCAGATATTGAGGTATCTCAAGAGTGCTTCAAGGATATGTATTTTGTACATAGATGACCATACAATGTTATTCAGATTTGAGTCATACATGATGTCAATACAACCCAGTGACCCACATCATCTGGTGGTGTGTTTGCTAGCGACACCTATATTTCATGGATAGCAAGAAACATGATTCTCTTGAGTGTTGACGTGCAACTTTTGTTACAAAAGCTGGGTGTATCTCCTATGCTTTAATGCTGATGTACTTGGATAAAATCAAGTGGACCCCATAAATTTATTAGTGAGAAAATGCTTGATTCTTTTTTACAAGTGTATCCACTATGCCAATACGAATGCACTGTAGTCTGTAGAGCTCAATACCCAACATTCGGATGTAGCCTCTCTGGTAAACATAAATGGATCCTATAAGTATTTTACATGTGTGATGTATTACCAGCATGAGTGATAAAGGTATGAGTATATAGATTTTTGTATTCAGTATCATTGTTAATGGTTTTCTCGGCCTGGCCTGTGTTTTGGGTACTGGCGGGCTGTCTATTGTGGCTACTTATTCCTAAACTTCTGTCAATTAAAAGATAAAAGAAAACAGATAGAGTCATTTTCACTGTTTCATCCATAGTCAAGCATAAGTAGCAGCTTCCTGTGTCCCATAACCTTACCCCTATAAAAGAGCAAAATGATAAATACAGTATATTTGTCTTGATAACAAAGATATGTTATCCTAAGTAATTTTCTATATAATAATAATCCCATTAATCCATGATGTCCAGCCGAATAAATAAATACATACAATACATTTTCTCCCAACATTAATTTCTTGGAATTTTTTGTTTATGCCCTTGTCTTTCGATCACACAATTTATGAAAAGTTCCATTGTATTACAACATCTATTCAACCCATTGTTAATTTACATGCCTATTGATTTTACTTGACAGCAAGGATGGTGCGACAGTGTTGGATCTGTTGAAGAAATCCAAGCAAAGTTGATAAAGAGGCAGGAGGCGGCTGCTAAACGTGAAAGAGCCATGGCATATGCTCTTGCTCACCAGGTAATATGGAATATGACGATCTTGTGTGAAACTGAAAAAGACACATAAAAATATTCCCTTTCTACCGTTTTCAAGTGCATTAAAATGCGTTGAGGGCCTCATGCTGCTTTCCCTTTTTTTTTTTTTGTGTGTTATTGCATTCATCTCCTATACGGTCTCTGAGATGATAGTTAACAAAACTGTTGTTGGAGTACATAGTGGAGATATTATTGACAGCTATAAGATTAAGTGCACAGAAATGACACATTATATTTTTGCTGCAGTGGCAGGCAGGATCCAGACAACAGGTGGCTCTATCTGGATTTGAACCGGATAAAAGTAACTGGGGTTGGAACTGGCTGGAGAGATGGATGGCTGTTCGTCCATGGGAAAACCGCTTTCTCGACATCAGTACAAAAGATGAAGTGAAGATTCAGGATAACGGATCTGCTAAAGACGAGGAGGAACATGGCCTCAAGAACAAGTTAAAATCTGCTGGCAAGAAATCTGTTGTTTCAAATCTCCATTCAGAATTGCCAAGTGAGAAAGGGGGTCAGTCTCAATCTGATGGGATCGGTTCTTCCCCTGTCAAGTCTACAACCATGCAAGAATTTCCTGCCTCATCGTGTGTCAAGCCAAAGCCTAAGCCACTAACAAATTCAGTCCCGTCAAGATCCCACAGCAATCCTAAAGAGAGATCAACTGTGGGTAATCAGGGAAAGAAACGCCTATCTTTGCCAAGTAGTGGTTAGTCCATCTATTTTCTGAGTCATGCTTTCCTGATGTCATGTTCAACCATTCTCTTAAATACAATAGTTGACTAATTGGACTGTAGGAATAATTTTGACCAATAAGCACAGGCCAGTTTAACATGTTGAAATCAGAAGTGATGAGATCTTATATCTGTCCTATACATACATACATACCCATGAGCATCATAAAATGTTGTTTTGCACATGAGCATCATTCTTAAATGTCTACACAAAATTCAAACTATTATGGTCCATCTCAACTCAAGTCGATTCTTGGTCTGTATTAGCATTACACATTGATCATTTGATCCTTGAATCTCAAAATATCAGTTGCTTGTAACATAATATGTTTTCAGTATCGGAAAGTTGGGCATCAGACCTTGCTGAACCATAGGCGCTTATCATATTAAATAGATGAAATCTGCTAGACAGATCAGATTGTCATCAAGGGACTGTTGATCTATCCGGCAGTAAAATTTGATACCATCTGTATCATTATGTGATACAATCAAATTTGTTTATGTTCATATACTGTATGTATATGTTTCTTTGACTTGTGTGCATTTACCTTTTCCATTTCCAGGTCTTATTACCAACTGTGAAAAGTGATATATGAGTATATATGCAGAGTGATTGTAATGAAAGGGTAATCCTAAGTCATAAATAGCCTGAAGCAATTTCTGACCTCTTCTTCTGTCTATTTGATCAGGGAAAACTGGTAAAGTTGTTGGGGGTTCAAACAGCAAGGACAACAAAGCTCATTAAAAATACTTTTCAAAGTCGAGGGGAAGTGAACAAAGAGACCATACAGACAGCTGCTGATTATCATAGAGTTTCTGAAGAGCTGAATCACGAGATGCTTGTATATACATGAAATTATTTGGTGCATCGAGTTATAGCGCCCAGTGGCCTGCTGCTATGTGTGTTGGTGTTGGCACCATGATAATCGAAGAAGCCGAGCATGTTGTCACAAATAAGAGATCTTGTTTCAAGTCTTTTTAGCAATGTTGTCGTTGTTGGGTGTTGCGTCATTATTTTGTAACTAACATTGTTTATCTTTTATAATTGGAGATCCGTTCGAGTGCCTGGTGAGGAGAATAATGACCTGAGCGTTAAAATGATCGGTTGGTGTATGTTGATGAACTTCATGTGTAGTCTTGTGTTTTCCTTGTTCAAATATGTAACAAAAATATATTTTATTTTCATTTGTTTTGTTTAAATTATTAACTTATTGCCTACAGGAATAAACTTGATGAATGTCATGATCACACCAACCCAAATTCACCTTCCATTGACATGGCTCCGAGTACCCTCCGAGATCTCAGCCCGACATCTTTCAACCCTCGGGTTGTCTCTATTGGACCTCTCCATAGAAATGATGCAAATGTGCAACCATTTGAAGCCCGGAAAGTCACTTATCTGCACAGTTTATTGCATCGTGTAAATTCCAATAAGCCAGGGGAACCTTTGGAAGCATGTGTGCGAAGGTGGCTTCTTCAACAGACCGAATCAAAGCTTGTTATGCTGGAATGATCAATACCTACAATAGCATCGAACTTACGAAAATGATGGTTATGGATGCTTGTTTTATACTGGAATTCATCAACCAGCTTTCAGATAAATCGATTCCAGGAAACATGTTGCTTGCCCAGTCCATAATTTATGACCTGGTACGTGTTGCTTGAAAATCAGATCCCTTACTTTGTTCTTAACGATGTGTTTAAGCTCACGATGCACTATCTCGAACCAAACACCCATCTAACCGAATTCATCCATCCACTTCTAAAACCCCTTAAGGGGGCGTTTGGTTCGCAAATTTTTTTCTCTGGGATTTGCATTTTGTCAAAAGATTTGCATTGTGCAGCATTTGCATTTGTCAGGATTTTGTCAAAGAATCTGCATTATGTTATAAAAAAATTTGCTAATCTGAAGAATGCAAGTTAACTGAGATTTAGGGGAGGCTGAGTTTTTAAAGGGATTTAAAGAATTCTGAGATTTTAAATCCTTACTAAAATCTGCAAACCAAACACTGGATTTTAAATGCAAATCCCAGTGAATCCCAGGAAATCCACAAACCAAACGTCCCCTTAACCTCTTCCAAACAAAGCTAAAACTCAGCAGCATTCGTACAACTAATCATGATCATATTCTCGGCGTTCTGCACAAATGTTTCCAGCCTGATCGTCGTCAGTATATTACTCTATCAGATTTGTCAAGTTCAAACTTGAGAGATCAGGGGTGAACTTTGAGCCAAACCGAAAGGTAAAATGGCCGATGGCAATGAGTGTGAAACTACATCGGATCCCATGCTGTTATTGGTCTTGGTGTAAACCTACTTTCAGAATGCCAGTATTGCTTATTAATCATTTTACTGAATTAGTTCTAAGGAACCTCATCGCGTATGAGCAGTCATCGTTCTCTCTGGTTCCTCATTACATCACATCGTACGCATTAGCCATGGATGTGCTGATTGATACCCACGACGACATTGCCAGGTTGATGAAATCGAAAGTCCTTGTGAACCATATCGGTTCGCATGAGGAGGCTGCAAATATGATCAACGGCATATGCAAAGAAGTTGCCTGGGTAGATTTCTTTTACGCTAAACAGTGGAAAGAACTGGATCGCCACTGCAACCGTTTTTGGCCAAGAAATATTGCTACGTTGAGGCGTACTTATTTTAGTAATCCTTGGAATGTCACTGCTCTAGTTGCCGGAATGGTTTTGTTTGTTCTTACCGTCTATTTTGCTATTAAGTCCGCCTGAAGCAACGGCTAGATTAGGAAGTTTATTTATATTGTTGTTTAATCATAATAAATCTTGTTTAATTAAGGCTAATTTTAATTTGAACTTTTAATTCCATTGCTTTAATACTTCATTTTTATCTATATGGTCACTTTCCATGCATTATAAACAGGTAAAGGCCCATGATGAATGTACACCGCATAGCACTTTCAGCGACGACATATATCATCGCTAAAACCTCAACAAACGACAAAATATCTCAGCTTTATTGACTTTCTGGTAAAATAATTTATAACCTTTCAGCAACGACATATGTCGTCCCTAAAAGTAAAAGTTATTTTTTTTTTATTTTTTTGGGGCGAAAATGTTAGTTTCGCGATGAAAATGCCGCCCTTTTTTTTACCACATTCAGCAACGACATATTATACTTTCAGCGAGAAACGTCGTCGTTTTGCGGTTTCAGGGACGACATATATATGTCGTCGCAGAAGGTGAGCACCTTTTCACCTACCAAACACGGTCCCCCACCTCATTTCTGCTCCTCACTCCTTCATTCTCTCTCAGCTTTTCGACTTTCGTTGGCTTCCGGTGACGGTGATGGTGATACATTGCCCGTGACGGTAACGTAAGCACATTGCCGGCGATAGCTTCGTTCTCTCCATTTTCCGGTGACGGTGCTTTCCTTTTCTCCATTTTCCGGCCTAGTAAGTTTTGCTTTTGTTTTCGTTCCGGTCACATTTTTTTCCGGTGATACATTTATTATTTGTTTTACTTTAACCTTGTTTGTTTTGTGAAGCTTACTTACTCCGGTCACTTTCCGGCACCAATTTTTTTCCCGGCCACCGACCCCAAAGTTTTTCCGGCAACCATATAATTAAGTTATTGTTTTTCCCCTATATTACTTAATATTTATGTGTTTTTATGTTATATAAGAATATAGTTTTGTGATTATTATGCAATTTTTGTATTCTCGTGTGTTATTCTTTGAAAGAGACATCTCTTCTGTTAAACTTCTTTAACTTTGTTCTTAACGTTGTGTTCATGAATTAACTGCCTTTTTATATTTCTAATAGATCATTATAAATCTATATAAACCTTTATTTTGTTTAAAGTCAGATAAATGAAATGCAATGATGTATTACATAGAAAACGTTGTTTTTTTGAAGCACCATATATAGTTTTGGGTGTCGATTTATACGAATTAAAAATAAATATCATGAAAAATAATGTGGGAGTTTCACAACATTTCGAATTTTGTGTAAGAATGTATATTACAACGAACCGAAATGTATATGTATATATGTGATCAAATTAGAGAGTTACACATGGGCAAATGATCAAAAATAGTAATATTTTTTGTCATTTTTTTCATTAATAGCAACATTATTATTTTTTTATCATTAATAATAATAACTTTTATTTTTTTTTCAATATTAGTAATTTTTAACCCCACTAACTGAGAACTCAGTTAAGTCAGCTGACATGACTTTTTTTTTGATGAGTTGGAGAGCCACATGTGTATCCACGTTGATGTTATCGCTCCGGTGGTCATGTTGTTAGGGGTGTAAATGAGTCGAGCTACTCGAGCTCGACTCGTTAAAAGCTCGAATTAAACGAGCCCGAGCTTCACATATAGAGCTCGCGAGCCTAAACGAGCTTAAACAAGCCTATATATAAATATTTTTTAAATTAATAAAACTATAATATATAGATTAAATTAATATAAATATATTAAAATAACAAAGTATATATATTATTTAAAAAGATTATTTAAAGATTAATTAAAAAATTAAAATATATAATAAACGAGTCGAGCCCGAACTTGGAAAATTATTCACGAGCCGAGCTCGACCTCGAGCCTGACAATTTTAAACGAGCCGAGTTCAAGTTTAAACAGGCTCGGGCTCGGTTCGGCTCGTTTACACCCATGTTGTTATAGTGCGACTTACACCACGACCATTACCACCAAAATCCATCACCCTATCAGAAATTTTCTTCTTAAATCATCATCTTTACCCCCTTGTCTCTTCTTTCTCAAACAACCTCTTTCATACTCCAACAAAATGTCATCATCTCGTCCCTCCGCCTTCGATGCACTCATGTCCAACGCTCGTGCCGCTGCCGCAAAGAAGAATACACAATCGTCTCCATCTTCTCCCAAAAAACGTAAAACCCTAGATTCAAAACCCCCCACTTAATTTGACTCCAAATAGCGAACTTAAACTTCTGGAAGTCTCACCAAAAACCGATAAAGCGTCGGATACGAATAAAATCGAAGAAGAAAACGATGTACCTGATGGGGTTTTACAAGACAATCCAAACCCTAATTTTGTCTCCTCAGAGGAAGGAAAGGCATCCAAGAAACCACGAGTTATTACTGTGGATGAGAGTATTGTTCAATTAAAGAAAAAGGCTGCTAATTTTGACCCCAAAAAGGTTGCGTTTTGGGGGGAAGGAGAAAGGGTACCGTTCCTGTTTCTTGTTAGGGTTGCAGAGAGGTTTGCAGAGAAGGGGAGGAAGAAGAAACAGAATGGTTACAGAGATCTGGAAGGAAGAAGAAAGAAGGGACCCTTCATTTTTAACCTAGATATTTTCAGATGACGTGATTCACACGTGGCTCTCCAACTCATAAAAAAAAAGTCATGTCAGCTGACTTAACTGAGTTCTCAGTTAGTGGGGTTAAAAATTACTAATATTGAAAGAAAAAAAAAGTTATTATTATTAATGATAAAAAAAATAATGTTGCTATTAATGAAAAAAATAACAAAAGATGTTACTATTTTTGATCATTTGCCCGTTATACAGGAGGTTGTGTCGAAATGTAGTAAATATTTGTTGTGCAATTCCGTGTCACAAAATAATCGGTTTCGTGGTTTTTTTTTCATTTTCCAAAACATGTGTTTTCAAATTATATTTTTTCTTGTTTGCAAAACTTTAGTCACAGATGGTCGTTGTATCTCTCTTTAGTAGTTCATTGTACTCGTTTCTTCATCTTTTTTCTTTTAATTAATGTTCAGACTTCCATAATTGAAGCATCAAATACATTCTCTCGTCCTTGTGATAACCTGGTAGGAGAAATCACACAGCACAACCAACTTCAAACACCTACAGACCTTTGTAGAAATCTTCAATGATGATCTCCACCGTCCAGATCAAACAAATATGCGTGGCGAAGCTTCTCATCAAATTTCATGCAGATCCAATGGTGAACAAGTTCGTACAAACGATTCTTCCACAACTGCGCAAAGCTAGACGAAATAACTGGTCATAAAAAAGTAAATGTATCATACTAACAATATAAAAACTACACGTACTATATCGATACACCTTAAGAAGTATACTGCTATTGTACGGCTTTAGCCCTATTTTTTTGAAAAAAAATTACGTGTTTATTTTTTGATAAAAATAAATTTACCCATAATACTATCCAATATAGCATATTGGGATCATTCAATGTCGAAGTAACAATTTATATCGTATATTCAACGTCGAAGTAATATTCTATATCATATATACAACACTGCATATACATTCAATATTAAAATAATCAAAATTAATAGTCAAACGTTTACCCAGACGATCATTCAATATATCATATTGAGATCATTCAATGTCGACATAACGATTTATATCTTATATTTAACGTCGAAGTAATACTATGTATCATATATGCAACACTGCATATACATTTAATATTAAAACAGTCAAATTTGGTGGCTTACTCTTAATTTAGTGTTAATTGCATATTTACCATCATATTCCTAGTGTTATATTGTGTGTGTAGATATATTTGTGTGTGTGTGTGTATGTATGTATGTATGAATGAATGTATGTATGTATGAATGATAAAAGAATAATAATTTCATATATATCCTTGAAATTTCTAATATTACGCATATATTTTTAGAAACTTTCTAATTACACACACATACACACACACACACACACACACACACACACACACATATATATATATATATATATATATATCATTTTAAATCTTTAAATCTCATATATATATATATATATATATATATATATATATATATATATATATATATATATATATATATATATATATATATATATCAAAATGACTATTTTAAATTTTATTACATCATTTAAAAAATATTAATTATCATTTTTAAGTTAATTTTATTATTGAATTAAATTAGAAAATGATATTTTTTTTAATGAGATTTAAGATAATAGTTTAGTTATTTAAAAAAATTTTAAATGATAAAATAAATTTAAAATAGTCTTTTTGAAATATACATTAGATTTAAAAATTTAGAAGGAGAAATTTTGCAAAGGACATATGCTTTTTACTAGATCGACAGGTACAGCCCAATAACTAGAGGCCTGACCCGATATTATTCTTTTATAAGACGGTAGAGCCCAATCAATCGACGCCTGACCCGATATAACTGGATTTTAGCATCTCCTCAAATAGAGACGCTAATCTTCATCTAGGGTTTATTGTTGTTCTCTCCGGTCTCCCTGCGTCCGCCGCTGCAAGGTTTAGGATCTCTCGTCAACAATGGCAGAACAGGTATATCATCTACTAGATTTCACTCCTCTTGCTAGGTCAACCGTTTTTGTTTTCTTATCTGTTTTCTACATTTATACACAGACTGAGAAGGCGTTTCTGAAGCAACCCAAAGTCTTTCTCTGGTTTGAAACGAACCCTAAACTTTTAAATTTACGTTATTTTGTTTAAATTTGATCGATTTTAATTAATTTCGATAAAATGGTGGATAAATGCGATGCCTTTTAGCTCGAAGAAGAGTGGCAAAGGGAAAAGACCAGGAAAGGGTGGAAACAGATTCTGGAAGAGTATTGGTCTTGGATTTAAGACACCAAGAGAAGCTATTGAAGGTATCATCACCAATTTCTTTTACATTTTGCGCTTTTTCTGTAATAAATATGTATTTTTTGTTTATATTGAGATCTCTATTTGATGGATATGAACTAAAATTTAGGAAATTGGATTAAATTTGTTTGTTGCTGTTAATTGCGGATTATTTTATGCTTCAGATTCATGATTTACTAATCTCTAAAACCCAGAATACAGTTTTGTTGATGGTTTGATACTTTGTGTCATTCTTGAATATGCTTGTTAGATGTGCCCATCGTAAATGTTATTAGGTTATTGTTTAAACAATCTGATCAAATTTGTGTTCCATAAACTTTTTTAAGGAAGGAAAGGAAAGGAAATTTCTGTATTTTCAGGCTAAAAACCTTCCATCCAAAGATGGGAAGGAAAGGGAAGAAACATTCATAGCCTTGTCCATTCTTTTCTTTTCCATTCTATCAATTGCTTTCTTTCTTCTGGAACACAGTGTATGTGTCTATGCTTCTAAATTCATAGTTTTTTGTGTTGATGGCATTTTTTAACTTTAATTTTGTATGATAATTGAGTTTAGGAACTTACATCGACAAGAAGTGTCCGTTCACTGGTGATGTTTCCATCAGAGGCCGTATTCTAGCGGGTACATGCCATAGTGCCAAGATGGTTAGAACCATCATTGTTCGAAGGAACTATCTTCATTTCGTCAAGAAATACCAAAGGCAAGATCAGATGTTGTATCTGTAGCTATCTTTTTACAGCTTTAAACCCGACATATTTTTATTCAGCGTTCTAAGTTTGTTTACCTGTACTCTTTTTTATACAGATATGAAAAGAGGCACTCAAACATCCCTGCCCACATCTCACCATGTTTTCGTGTGAAGGAAGGTGACCATGTTACCATCGGCCAGTGCAGGTTTGTTCTCTCAGATAGTTTCTCATTAAATTCATTTCACAAATTAATTTTGCTCGTTTCTGTATAGCAAATGCACTTGATGTAATGTGTAGCATGTTTCAAACCTAAATTGCCAAAAATGGATTGTGGGGATGAAATTTGTTGCTACAAGTTTGTTGATTGATGGACAAAGTGTTGTTGGTTTGAAACTTCACAAGAAAGAACATTTTGCATTTATTTTTGGGCATGGTGTTTAGTGGAACTGCTTGAAGTCTAACCATACGTAAGTAATGTAACGCCAGAAATTTTGATCTTGATGTTTTTGTTTTTCAGACCATTGTCAAAGACGGTGAGGTTCAATGTGTTGAAAGTGATTCCAGCAGGATCTTCGGGTGGTGGCAAGAAGGCTTTTACAGGCATATAAACCACTTCAGTTTGATCATGTCAAAGTTTTTGAGAACAAAATTTGAGTTGTTTCATTTCATCGACATTAGTATGTTGCTGTTTCTGGTTTATGCCAACACTTTTTGAAAGTTTTTATTAAGAATTTTTTATCTTGAACAGGCTATACTTGAAATCTATGGGCCATATTGAAACCAAACCAAATTTGAACTGGGGTATATGTTGTCCCAAAGATATGAATAAATGTTTTTTTTAGGTATTCTAATAAATTCATACCAATCATACAAAATGGCATAGAGAGGCTGCATTTCAGTTTATGTTTATTTTTCATTCCTTGGTTTGGTTCATTTTTGTATTGTTGAATACTTCTGGTTGTTAAGAGATCTTTGAGGTTTTTATTACTTCATATGCTAAGTAGATGTGTATGTTTTTTACTTCCATTCTCTTTGATTTAATGAGAATAAAATAAAAATGATTTGACTTTTTTACCTTTCTATAATCTGTGTTAAAAGGGAAATCGGGAAACATATTAATTTGGAATAATTACAAAAATATAAGTTGAAACAACTCATTAAGTTTTATCCAGAAAAGTCACGTTACCAAAATACCTAACATTTTCGTTACTATATTTACGTTACCGTCAATATTTACTTGTTCTTTTTATTATTTTTAGTAAATTTTGTTACGGACGGTGGATTGTCAATCATGTACTCTTACTTTAAGTTACCAGATTTCATTGTGCACGTTCCCAAGAATAGATTTGGTAACGTACAAGTAATTTTTGTAACGTAATGCATTAAAATCTAGTTTATAAATACTTTTTAATAAATAATTGTTTACATTAAATGTATGTAAACTTCAAACTAAAACGGTATAAACATTAATTCCTATAAATAAAATACAAGAAAATATAATTATTGTCATAGATATTGTTTATCTATTTTTTTTAAATACACGTGAATATTAGTTAATTTTTTTGACATTCTTATAAGTTTTTTATTTTTAAATTTATATATATTTAGTCGATATAATATAAAAATTTCAGTTTTACGTAAAACATATATATATATATATAGGGTTGGGATCATTGCAGAACCTTAATTTAGTGCAGAACCATAGAACCAATCTAAACCATTAGATTATAATATAACACTAGGGATAAGATGGTAATTATACAATTAACATTGAATTAATAGTAGCCTACCAAGTTTGACTGTCCACTTTGACCTTTTTTTTTACTCTTTTAATATATAATGGACATGCAGTGTTGCATCGACGTTAAATATACAATATCAAAGTGTTCATTCGACATCGAATGGTCGTATGAGTAAAAAAAATTTACGAAAAATAAACACGTAAATTTTTTTTCAAAAAAATATATTCATGACCGTTCTCGTTAAATCCACCAACTTTGACTACTAATTTTGACTATTATTTATCTCTGTTAATAATGAACGTATATGCAGTGTTGCATCGACGTTAAATATACGGTATCAAAGTGTTCATCCGATATCGAATGATCTCATGATCTCACCATGATATATTGCATCGTGGTCTGGGTAAAATTTTTTTTACGAAAAATAAAAAAATATATATCATAACCGTTCTCGTTAAATCCACCAATTTTGACTACTAATTGTGACTATTATTTTGGCTCTGTTAGTAATGAACGTATATGCAATGTTGCATTGACGTTAAATATACGATATCAAAGTGTTCATTCGATATCGAATAATCTCATGATCTCACCATGATATATTGCATCGTGGTCTGGGTAAAATTTTTTTACGAAAAATAAAAAATATATATCATAACCGTTCTCGTTAAATCCATCAACTTTGACTACTAATTGTGACTATTATTTTAGCTCTGTTAATAATGAGCGTATATGCAGTGTTGCATTAACGTTAAATATACGATATCAAAGTGTTCATTCGATATCGAATGATCTCATTATCTCACCATGATATATTGCATTGTGGTCTGAGTAATTTTTTTTTTACGAAAAATAAACACGTAAAATTTTTTCGAAAAAAATATATCATGACCGGTCTCATTTTAAAGAGTATAAAATTCTCGTTTTTATGGTATAATTTTTTTGATTTAAAAATTAATAATATTAATGTTATTTTAATTTAAAGAAAAAAGATATTTATTTTGCTAATGTCAATCTTTTTGCTATTTCCAATCTTTTCCTTTTTTACCCCTTCAATAATTAAAATATCATTATTACCAATCTTTTTTTCACTAATTCCAAACTTAACTATTTTAATCAAGACCATTAGATTATTCTAATCTATGGACGATATTGGTTCTACAGTTCTACACTAAATTTAGGTTCTGCAATGATCTCATCTCTATATGTATATGTGTGTATATATATATATATATTCGAGTTATTTGCATAGATGGTCCTTTAACTATCTCAAAATTGTAGTTATCGTATTTTTTTCGAATACGTTGCAATTTGGGTGTTTTATGTACCAAAAAGTTGCATTGAATGTCATTTCTAACAGAATCCGTTAATGTCACTGTTAAGTCAAAGACATTTTCGTCTTTTTAATGATAAATGACATTTTTTGCAATTATTATTATTATTATTATTATTATTATTATTATTATTATTATTATTATTATTATAAATCTGTCCATCTTCATCTTATGTTCATAAATCTGTCTCCCAAATGACACTACTTCTTGAATCCCTCTATTCTTCTCCAGATTCAAGCTAGGAGAGCTATTGTTTTGATGATACAAATTTATGTTCCTGGGGGCTTTAATCCACATATCGCCATCCTCATCCAGCTAATGACCATGAACCATCTTGCTATATATTTTGGCCTGAATTGAGGGTTTCATCCAGATTCCACCGGTGAAGGAAAGATTCTTGGGATTTTTGTAAGAATCATCAAGATACCCATGTTCGTTGTCGTCTTCTTGATTAGACCAGTGGTTCGTATATTGAGAATTGTTATTTGAAATCCTAGAACCAAAATAACAACTGATGGTTTATATCGAATTCCACGACCCGAAAATTAGGGTCTGATGGTCCACAATTGCTTTGTTTACTTCTTGATTGTTGGTGTTGGGACCGTTTTCGATGGCCTCCATGGCTTCATAGTAGAACCACCAGAAGAAGAACCGACCGCCAGGGAAGGACGACGCGTGTAGCTTCTCGACACGGTGGCACTAGCGCACCTTCTCCGTCTTGTGGCGGCACTAGGCGGGGGTCTGGCGGTTGTTACCTTCTCAGCCACGGATGGTGGTCTCTCAGTCCTTTGGAGTATAATCAAGTTCTTAAACGATAAGGACTACCACGGCGGATTCGAAGAAACCGAGATCGAGAAGCTTTTCCTAACAATGGAAGCAAAATTACGAGGCATGGACTCAAGAATTCGCTCCACTAGTAGTCGGCGCTGATGTACCGTCAGCCGTGCGAATTCAGCCGGTCGTTGTTTAACGTGAGGCCAGGCATTTCACTGTTCGTCTCTCGGACGGTTTTCAACAGCGATCTGAGAGGAAAACTAGGACTAGTGAAGGTGTCGTTCTGCATAATTCAAACAACAAAAGACGTATTTGTGCCGTCGTCGGTGGCGGCGTATTTGAAAGAGCACCTCGAAGGGCAAATGACGGTGGAGAAGTTGATTTTCACACACACACCAGGGTTTGAAGATAATAATAATAATAATAATAAGAATAATAATAATAATAAGGAAAATAAGAAAAATTGTAAAAAAGGTTCTTATCCTTAAAAAGACGAAAATGTTATGGACTTAACAAAAACATTTAACGGATTCTGTTTGAAAGGACCTTAAATGCAATTTTTTGGTACATAAAACACCCAAATTGCAACGTTTTCGAAAAAAGGACGATAACCGCAATTTGAGAATAGTTAAAGGACCATCTATGCAATTAACTCTATATATTATAACAATAAATAAAATGTTATAAAGATTGATTTTATTATTTATTATATTTTCATATTTGTATTATTTTATATTTGTATTTATCTTTTATTTTATATGTGAATCTATATTTTATATTTGTATTTTATCTTTTAATATTACACATTTATCTTTTTTATTTTATATTTGTAGTTATATTTTATTTTATTTTTGTATTTATCTATTCAGGTAAAATATGGGAGCGACACGTGGAAAATTATGTTCTCCTTTATTATATAGATATTAAAAAGTATAAGTGTAACACCCGCAAATTTAGAGGCAGACAACTATTCGTAATTTTATCATTTTATCATAAACACTGAAACTTAATTTAATTAAGATTCAAATGTCAAGGTTATGAGGTGATTTTATAATGTAGGATAATTATTTACAAGTGAGATTTAGTGGTTTTAATTATACAATATAAAAATTTGTCATTTTAGAAGAGATTAAATTAATGAAAGGAGAAAATTATGAGGTGTGCAAATCCTAACAAGAATTGGTTATGATTACATAATCCATCATACATCCTTATATATGTATAACCCTTATTCTCCAAATTTTTTTTATCACTAATTTATCAAAACACACACACTAAAATCTGGAATGTTTAGAGAGAGTATGGGCATAAATTGAAGATTTGAAACATCTCCACCATTGGCATCTTCTTCACAAGTTCATCAACAACAACATCAAAAAACCTTAAGGTAATGATTATGAATTCGTTATCTAATTTCTAGCATTGATTTGGTAGTGAAAAATGAATTAAAATGAGAATTTTATTCTGGAAATCAACACTTAATAATAGTTCTAACATTTACCTTCATCAATTTATGATTTAAAGAGCTTCAAAATGCATAACAATGGAGGTTTTAGGTGGGTTTTGGGATTAATCTGGATTTATGAAAAATAACACCAGTAATAAGTGAAGAAACATCTTTAGAACATTATTTGGTTATCAATTTTGGATTTAAACCCAATATAATGGTATCCAAGAATGTTGGAGTTATGAGATTTTGGTGAGAAATCTAAGAAATGGAGGTTGGATTGGAATGGTGTGGTGTGTTATATAAGAAATCGGACTAGAATTCAGTGGCCGGAGTTGGCGTCGGCGCCGCCGCTGCTCAGCGGTGGCCGTCGAGAGCGAGGGCAGCAGTCGTGGCTGCGCCGGTGCTTTGCCTCGTTCTTGCTGTCTGCGTTTTTCTGTAATGGGATCGAGAGAGAAGAAAGGGTGAAAGTGGCTGCCGGATTGAAACCGACCAGAGAGTGGCCGGCCGGCGCCGCCACAGCCTCTGGCCGGCCGCCGGAATGAAGAAGAAAGCAGGGAAGGGGGGGCTGCTATGCTTTGCTTATCTTGTACCTTGATTTTTCTTTTTCTTCTTTTTCTGCACCTGACCGAGAGAGAAGAGAGATAGGTTTCTCTTTTTTCTTTTTTTCTTTTGCTTTTAATTTTCCTTTGGGCTCAATTAGGTTTAAAATCCTGTTGGGCTTCTCAATTAAATTGGGTTTGGGCTGATATGTATATTTTAAGGATTAAAGTGTTGGGTTTTAAGGTTTTAGGTAGTTTATTATGTTGGGTTAATTAGTTCAACTAAGGTTTTGAGTTAGTTTTATTTTCTAAGTCTAGAACAAAATTATTTTAGGTGTAATTGTTATTTTTATCATATGAATATTGCGGGTTACCTAATATAGAAAGGGATTTAGGAATTTAATTAATTAAAAGGGCTAATCAAAATTTTGTGTGTCTTGGGCTTAAATTTCAATTGAACCTTTAATATTAGAGTTGATTAAATATAAGATTATTTCTTTTGATTAGTTGGTGGGTTATAATATAATTTAAGTTGGGAAATTTATTTGGGTTATTAACCTTATTATATGGGTTGAAGTTTTCATTAAATTGAAATAGGATCTCAATAGATGAAATTAAATATTTTATATGAGAAATAATTTAGTTGTTTTAATTAAGTTTGTAACATCCCAATTTTCAATTATCCGTAATTTATAATTTTAAAGACTTAATTGTTGTACTTTTGGATGATTATTATAATTTAAGCAAATCATGATCATATTATTAGTTAAGTAAGAAAATACAAAGTGAGGGGTATATTGTGCAATTAAGTGAAAGTGACAAATAAAAAGGGAGTTAAAGCTCATAATTTCCAATCTCACTCTCTCTCTACTCTCACGATTCTCTCTCTTTTCTCTCTCTAAAAGAAACCGTGGGTTTCTTCTTCAATTGGAAATCAAAAGCATTGAAGATCATTAAATTGGAGGCTAAGAAGTTGGATTCAAGTGGCATTTAGGGAACTATAACAACTACAAGAATCAAATTAAGGTAAACATCATTCAATAATTCGGATTTTTGATATTTTGGTTCGGTTTTTATGAAAACCGAATTCTAAGATTAGTGATGCAAATGTTTATGCATGTTATATATTATGATGGATTAGTTTAAATCGAGCATGTATGTTGTTGTATACAAAAATTCAGAATCAGATTTGAAGTCTAAGTGTGATTTCAGAAATTTAGTGTGTGTTTTAGTGTGTGTGTTCATCGAGACATGCTGAAAATTGGACACAAATGGGTTGTTTTGGTACATAAGTGTTATGATATAAGTTGAAATAGTGTATTTAAGTTCATATCTGCAATTTTAGATACTCAAACATGCAAAAATGGTCAAAATATGATTTCTGGAAAATATTGGAAATTTTCTAAGTATGAACTCGGATGATGATCCATCCGAATTCGGATCACTCATTTCGGACCCATGACCATTTCGGACCACACCTCCATTTCGGACCATACTCAATCCGGACCAAAAGTGATTTCGGATCACCTCAATTACGGACTCCTATCCCATTTCGGACCCTGCTATTTCGGATCACCTTAATTTCGGACCAAGGACCTAATTTCGGACCATCTACAATTCGGACCATCCGAATTCGGATCTGGTCCGAAATCAGACCCATTTACACTTAATTTTCAGAATTCAATTTTTTAAGCAATTACTGACACAAGTTCACTATTACACTTACATTACAGATCATTGTGGTGTTATCAAAACACACATTGATTCAGGACAAGTCACACTATACCAATCACTGTGAGTTGCAGATTATCATTCGAACATTTATTGTTTTTACATTCATGTTTATACATTCAATGGCATGTTCACGTTGTTCATATACATCATTTGGCACTCGTACATGATTAGTTGTTATGATGCACACTCGTACTTGACATGTAATACACATGTAGCCAGCGTTCAATTGAAAGTGCATCTATTTACATCATGCTTGCACTGCATGATCATTACTTCACAATCTGATGCGACCTGGACTGGGGCTGACAGCAGGCCACTGTCGGGGACTGATCATCCCACTCGTTATCCCGTCAGGTTCGGCACATCCCCGATCAGCATATTGAACTGCCACCCCATGCTAGCACTGCATGGTTTACTTACACATTGAGGCTTTCACTGCCGTTTTCACATACATGGGGCTTACACTGCCCATGGTTAAGCATTGCATGTAAAGAAATATTTGTTGTTTGTATAATCTGTTTTCTCACTAAGCATTTAGCTTACTGTTGACTCACATTGTTTTCAGGCAAAGGCAAGAGTGTTGTGGGACCTTCAGCTTAAGCAATCCATTTCTTATCTCGGTGACCATAGAAGCTAATTGGTATATGGACAATGTAGCTTTGGGGCTGGGATTTGTTACTATTAAACATTATTGATGATGTAATAGCTAGATTTAATCACTGTAGTCATGTACTTTACTTTGCTTTAGTGTGGATTTGCTTAATTCTAATTTAAGTATTCAAATTCAATTATCATGATTATTCATTGGGTTGTTTGTCGATCCTGGAGATTACAATTATATCATTAATTAAACAAGGACGCCACAAAGTTGGTGAGTTACTAATGCAATTTTAATTAATAATTATATATATATATATATATATATATATATATATATATATATATATATATATATATATATTGCCGACGGAGCAGTGAGAAAAATGCTCACGTGGCACAATATTATTGGTAGAAATTCCTATTTTTAAGGCTGATTTGGCACAATATGATTGGTTAAAATTGAGAAAATTAAGGTTGCTGATTTGGCGCGATATAATTTGTTAAAATTCAAAAACTAATGGGATAACATCAACAATCCTATCAAAGTAACAAACTTGCATAAAATAATGGGATATTTATTTACATATACAAATTACAATTAAACATTAATTATTCAAAATTATTACTTTTATAGTTTTATAAAATAGATATGAATAGTTGATTATTCTAAATTTTTCATCTATAAATATATATATAAATTTATATCGGTTAAAATTTTAGTTTATAGATAAAACAATGGGATATGTCATTTGCCATTTAAATTGTTCAATGTGATTTTATTAAGATAAATTAAATTTTTTTATAATAACTGCTTTTGTTTGATAACATTTTATTAATTGGTTTGAATAAATTGTTATTATAAAAGTATGTTAGACGATATTGTAATTAAGTAATACTTTGCAAATACGTGTTTGTATATTAGTTGATGGAAAAATGATGGGTTTTCATTTTATTGTAAATTATTTTTTTTCTGTATACTTCATTTTTTAAACTAAAATCAATCTTTTGATCAACTCACATGTATTAAACTAGATATGTATAGACTTCAAATATAATTATGTGTAATAATTAATATTAATGATTAATATAAGTAACATTTTTTCGCAAACAATGTACAGTTTTCTTAAAAAACAAACTTTTGTTGTGTCATCAACCAGGCCCGTCTTTTAGGGCGTGCGAGAAGGTCGACCGCACAGGGCCTCCGATTTTGTAGGGCCTCGCAATCGTAAAAATGATCGGAGTATCAAACGAAGTACTTTGAATATTAATTTTTCATTAATCATTATTTCGTTTTAAGCATATTATATACCATTTTAGAAGTCTAATTAATATACAAACACAAAACTTGTCGTTCACGACCTCTAATTTATATATTAAAACTCAGTTGCAAAATAAGTAATCTACTATTTAAATTTTTCGTAATCAAGAGCCTATATCGTATGCATGAGTACAGGGCCTCCAAAATCCATGGGACGACCTGTCATCAATTAATTATTAATATCAATGGGGTTTAGCCCATTTGGTATAAGAGGTTACGTGTAAGTGTCGGATCACGGCTTCGACTCCCGTCGGAGACAAGTTGGAATTTAGGTAGTTAAAGTAACTTCTGAAGTCCCCATTTGGGACAAAAGGGTAGTTTAGGAATAGGATTAGATTAATTTGTCGTTCAAAAATTAATTATAAATATTAATTTATCACACATCACCCGAGCAACGCACGGGTATTTAGCTAGTTTTATCATTGACGGTGGGATAACTGAAACAAATTATTACGTTTATTTATAGCATTATTAACAAGAATAAATCATTCGTATGTAGAGAAGTACAGATTAATTATTTTAACGAAAGGGTTTAGTAAACCTTAACAAATAAATTGAAATTTGCCGGTTAAATCCCTGAGCTTTAATTAATAAAATTGATAACGGATTTAGTTTCTTATAGAATTAAGAATATTGATAAATAGGCAATGTACTTTGATATCAGGGCATTAGGGATTTCTTCGAGACGTGCGGCTTTTGGTCGTACTTTCAACTAATATTGGATAGTCGTTTGGCGAGTACAGATTGCGAGCACTGTGAGTAATTGATTTAATTTCGCAAATGATCATAAATGATATGCTTGCACTGGATATCTCTTTCGTTTCTATTGCCATGATTATTCTTTAACTACCATGCTTAGCCTTGAATGTTGTTATTTATTTTGTTGCATTGAGCCGATATCTGAGAACCCTTTTCCCCAGTATGCATATTGTGTATTATGTGGATTTAGCGAGGTTGCTGTGTGCTTCCGAGTTGTATGGTGGGCGAGCCGCATGTTTTGTACACGTGCTAACCGAGCGAGTCGTACGCCGTGTACTTGTTATCGGGCGAGCCGGTAACAATACCCGATTCGTGTATGCTAAATCGAGCGAGTCGTAATGCTACACATGTTGAATTTGAGCCGATATTTGTGTTGAACATGTTATATATGTTTGCCTGTGCTTTTAAATCTGTTACTCGCTAGGCGACGGCTTACCCCGGTTGTGGGGACAAATTTTCAGGTTTAGCTGATAAGGGATAGGCGTCAGCTTCAGGATATAGAGTTTGAGCATTTATGGTATCAGAATGACTTCCGCATTTACTCTGATTTATATTTTGTACTTTGGATGGGTAGATCCCTAGACTTTCAATTTGGTTGTAATAATTAGGTGTTATATTTTAGCGCACTCTGAATGTGGTGGTTTTAGTTTATTTATGTATTGAAATTGAAGTTTGAGATTAAAATGTTTTATTTTATTACTTCGAGGATTATGTTGCAGATTTTAGTAAAAGCGTCGCGTTATTAGAACGGGGTGTTTCAATAAGTCACATAAATAGTTGTCGTCACGTAAACGTGGTAACGTAAATGACGAATATTTTGGTTAGGTGAGTTTTTTTGGGTAAAATTTGAGAAGTGAGTTTATATTTTGGATATTTTTGTAATTAAACCTATTAATTTTTTTTTTCATTTAAAGAAATATGCTATAAAACATACCAAGTAAATTAAAGATTACTTGATCATGTAACTGATAAGTTTTAAGAAGTGTTATGTCAGGTTGCATAGTCAAATAACACCTCAAAAAGTTTTGTTGGCCGAATGAAAAACAGTCGTTTCATCATAACTTATTGGTAATATTGGGGGTTTAAATGATATGTAATACTTACCAATCGGTTTCAACAATTACAATTTATTCCACGCAGGTTATTTACCATTCCACGTAGGATTAATAACCGGTTACCCATCAATAAAACATTGATTTATTGATTTTTAGTTAGTTTGGTGTTTTTTATGCAACGAAAATTACGGTTGTAATCACAAAAAAACTGACAAATTGAAGGTTTTTTACACAATTATTTCTATGAAATAAAAGCGTTGAATCAATATTGGAAATTTGAACCAATGATAAAGAAAATAGAATCAATGGTAAGATTGAATCAATGGTAAAATAATTGAACAATCAACAATATTTGATCAAATATATAAAACATCTATTCTTTTTATATTCATTAAAATCAAACGTATACGTTATGGAGGATTCTATTAAAATATAGTTGATTATGTATCAAAAATATGTTTGATTCTATTAAAATGTTATTGATTCTATATTAGTTATACATGATTATATTAAAACTCACGATGAACGAATTGTTTTCAGTTTCTTATTCATTTAGATTTCAATTTATAATTTTATGTATATATAGATGTTAAATTATTGCTTCAATAAATATGGTTGTCTAATTAAAATTATAATTAATGGTTTGGAGAAATAATATATTACATCATTAGTGATTTGCTCTTAATTTTGTTTTTGAAAGGATGACACATGACATGACATTCAATTATTGCTTCTCACGTCTCCTAACCATATATATATATATATATATATATATATATATATATATATATATATATATATATGTATGTATATATATATATATATATGGGAGGGTTCTTCTAAGAACCATAAAAAATGTGGGAACCTAAGAACCTTTTATGGCCTTTGGATTAATGGTAATCAATGGTTGATATATTGGATGGTAATTTTGTGATTATTTTAAACTTTGATAGTGGAGAATCTTGAAAATGTGTGAAAATGTTATTTTTGGAAGAAAAAAAATCTGCTTTTTCTATTTCTCTCTCTTACTTTTTTTCATTTTCATTTTATTTTTCTTTCATTATAATTGATTTTTAAAGTAAAAAAACGGTTTTTATAAAAAAAATTTATTTTTTCTATATAGAAAATTATTTAATTGCTAAAAAAATAACGTAGTTTATATAAAATATTATATGTCTATTTAGAATATTTTTTTCTATATAGAATATGTTAACGAACATATTCTATGTACAATCTACGTAGAATGTCATACGTAGAATGACATGCAATCTACGTAGAATGTCGTGTAAAATGTCAAATATCATATATTCTGCGTAGATTACCTGATAAAATATATCAAAAACACATTGAAACAAAAAAAAGATTTCATTTAGTCATTTTAACAAACACTTGGTATGCAACTGATATAAAATATACCAAAAAGACATTGAATAGTAATGTTAATCTACATAAAAAGATATAGAAATGTATAAAAAAACATAAAAATATATGAAATATATAAGAAACATAACATTCTACATAGATTATGTGTGATTTTTTACAAGTAGTCTTGTATTATATTCTATTTAGATTATCATTTAATCTACGTAGATTATCATGTAAAACATCCAATAACTATTACAATCATTATAAATCTAATATCTTACAAATAATCTTCATTATAAAACATGAAAAATGAATCTGTCATATTCTATGCAGAGTATCGACGAACATATTAAATCTACAATCTACGTAGAATGTCATGCATTCTACGTAGAATGACATTCAATTTACGTAGAATGACATTCAATCTACGTAGAATGACATGCAATCTTCGTAGAATAACATGCAATCTACGTAGAATGGTATGCAATATACGTAGAATGGCATGCAATCTACGTAGAATGTCGTGTAGAAATGTCAATTATCATATATTCTACGTAGATTATTACATGATAAAATATACCAAAAACACATTGAATAGTGATGTTAATCTACATAAAACATGAAAAATGAATCTGTCATATTCTATGTAGAGTATCGACGAACATATTATATCTACAATCTACTACGTAGAATGACATTCAATCTACGTAGAATGACATGCAATCTTCGTAGAATAACATGCAACTACGTAGAATAGTATGCAATATACGTAGAATGGCATGCAATCTACGTAGAATGTCGTGTAGAATGTCAATTATCATATGTTCTACGTAGATTATTACATGATAAAATATACCAAAAACACATTGAATAGTGATGTTAATCTACATAAAAAGATATAGAAATGTATAAGAAACATAAAAAAAATATTAAATATATAAGAAACATAACATTTTACATAGATTATGTGTGATTTTTTACAAGTAGTATTGTATTATATTCTATGTAGATTATGATGTAATCTACGTAGATTGTCATGTAATCAACATAGATTATCATGTAAAACATCTAATAACTATTACATTCATTATAAATATAATATCTTACAAATAATTTTAATTATAAAATATGGAAAATTAATCTGTCCAATGTACGTATATTGTACATAGAATATGTTCGTCGATACTCTACATAGAATGTCACGCAATCTACGTAGAATGACATTCAATCTACGTAGAATGATATGCAATCTACGTAGAGTATCGACGAACATATTCTATGTACAATCTACGTAGAATGTTATGCAATATACGTAGAATGACATTCAATCTACGTAGAATGACATTCAATCTACGTAGAATGACATGCAATCTACGTAGAATGCCATTCAATTTACGTAGAATGTCATGTAAAATGTCAAGTATCATATATTGTACATAGATTACATGATAAAGGATACCAAAAACACATTGAATGTTAATGTACATTTACATAAAAAGATATAGAAATGTATAAGAAACAAAAAAATATATGAAATATATAAGAAACATAACATTCTACATAGATTATGTGTGATTTTTTACAAGTAGTCTTATATCATATATTCTATATAGATTATCATGTAATCTACGTAGATTATCATGTAAAACATCTAATAACTACTACATTCATATATATCTAACATTTTATCATTATAAAACATTGAAAATGAATCTGTCATGTTCTATGTAGAGTATCGACGAACATATTTTATGTACAGTATACGTAGAATGTCATGCAATCTATGTAGAATGGCATGCAATCTACGTAGAATGTCATGCAATCTGCGTAGAATGTCATGCAATCTATGTAGAATGTCGTGTAAAATGTCAAATATCATATATTCTACATAGATTACATGATAAAATATATCAAAAACACATTGAAACAAAAAAAAAAGATTTCATTTAGACATTTTATCAAACACTTGGTATGCAACTGATATAAAATATACCAAAAATACATAGAATAAAACTGTTAATCTACGTAGAATAACATGCAATCTACGTAGAATAACATGTCATTCTACGTAGAATGACATGCAATCTACGTAGAATGAAATGCAATCTACGTAGAGTATCGAAGAACATATTTTATGTACAATCTACGTTGAATATCATGCAATCTACGTAGAATGAAATTCAATCTACGTAGAATGACATGCAATCTACGTAGAATGTCATGCAATCTATGTAGAATGTCAAGTATCATATATTTTACATAGATTAAATGATAAAATATACCAAAAACACATTGAAACAAAAAAATAAGATTTCGTTTAAACATTTTATCGAACACTTGGTATGCAACTGATATAAAATATACCAAAAACACAATGAATAGTAATGGTAATCTACAAAAAAGATATATATTTGTATAATAAACATAAAAATATATATATAAGAAACATAACATTCTACATATATTATGAGTAGTAATATTAATCTACATAAAAAGATATAGAATAATATAACATTCTATATAGACATAAATATTTCTATATAGAATACATTAATTTTTTAGCAATTAAATAATTTTTATATAGGAAAAAAATTATTTTTTTTATAAAAAACGTTTTTTTAATATTAAAATCAATTCTAATGAAAGAAAGAGAAAATGAAAAAGAAAAAAAAAGTAAGAGAGAGAAAGTGAAAAAGAGATGCATATAATAAAAAAGGTGGAGAAAGAAAGATAATATTTTTTATTCCAAAAATACCCTTTTGATCCAAGGGCTCTAAAATGTTATATATATATATATATAGGGGTTCAATGGAAAACCATCATGCACCTGAAAACTTGTGAAAACCACACTGCACCACCACAAATGCATCAAAATTCCCGCGTGATGTATCAAAATCTCGTGTAATGCATCAAATTTTCCCGAGTGATGCATCACTTTATTTACGATCATGCCACCTCGTTTTTAATGAAATGCACCAAATCGGACGGTAGGCGTAGGTTTCCATAGTTTTCAGGTGCATAGTGGTTTTCCATTGAACCATATATATATATATATATATATATATATATATATATATATATAAAGAGGTACAGCCCAATAATTAGAGGCCAGGCCCGATATTCTTATTTTATAAGACGGGTAGAGCCCAATAATTAGAGGCCCGACCCGATATAACTGGCTTTTAACATCTACCCAATAAATTGAGACGCTAATCTTCATCTAGGGTTTATTGTTGCTTCTCAGTTCTCACCCTCCGTCCGCCGCTGAAAGCTTAGAATCTCTCTGTCGTCAACAATGGCAGAACAGGTATATCATCTACTGGATTTCACTCCTTTTGCTACGTCAACCGTTTTTGTTTTCTTATCTGTCTTCTACATTTATTAACAGACTGAGAAGGCGTTTCTGAAGCAACCCAAAGTCTTTCTCTGGTTAGAAACGAACCCTAAACTTTTAAATTTACGTTATTATGTTTAAGTTTGATCGAGTTTTATTAATTTCGATAAAATGATGGATAAATGCGATGTCTTTTAGCTCCAAGAAGAGTGGCAAAGGGAAAAGACCAGGAAAGGGTGGAAACAGATTCTGGAAGAGTGTTGGTCTTGGATTTAAGACACCAAGAGAAGCTATTGAAGGTATCATCACCAAATTCTTTTACACTTTGCGCTTTTTGTGTAATTAATATATATTTTTTTGTATATGGATGTTGAATTTCTTAATACTATAAAAAGTATTTGAGATCTCTATTAGATGGATATGAACCAAAATTTAGGAAATTGGATTAAATTTGTTTGTTGCTGTTAAATGTGGATTATTTTTATGCTTCAGATTCATAATTTACTGATCGGTAAAAGCTAGAATACAGTTTTGTTGATGGTTTGATACTTTGTGTCATTCTTGAATCAGCTTGTTAGATGTGCCCATCCTAAATGCTATTAGGTTATTGTTTTGACCATCATTTGGGTTGACTATGTGTATATGCTTCTAAATTCTTAGTTTTTTGTGTTGATGGCATTTTTTAAACTTTAATTTTGTATGATAATTGAGTTTAGGAACTTACATCGACAAGAAGTGTCCGTTCACTGGTGATGTTTCCATCAGAGGCCGTATTCTAGCGGGTACGTGCCATAGTGCTAAGATGGTTAGGACCATCATTGTTCGAAGGAACTATCTTCATTTCGTCAAGAAATACCAAAGGCAAGATCAGATGTTGCATCTGTAGCTATCTTTTTACAGCTTTAAACCCGACATATTTTTATTCAGCATTCTAAGTTTGTTTACCTGTACTCTTTTTTATACAGATATGAAAAGAGGCACTCAAACATCCCTGCCCACATCTCACCATGTTTTCGTGTGAAGGAAGGTGACCATGTTACCATCGGCCAGTGCAGGTTTGTTCATCTCAGATACTTTCTCACTAAATTCATTTCACAAATTAATATTGCTCGTTTCTGGATAGTAAATACTCTTGATGTAATGTGTAGCATGTTTCAAACCTAAATTGCCAAAAATGGACTGTGGGGATGAAATTTGTTGCTACAAGTTTGTTGATTGATTGACAAAGTGTTGTTGGTTTGAAACTTCACAAGAAAGAACATTTTGCATTTATTTTTGGGCATGTTGTTTAGTGGAACTGCTTGAAGTCTAACCATACGTAAGTAATGTAACGCTAGAAATTTTGATCTTGATGTTTTTGTTTCTCAGACCATTGTCAAAGACGGTGAGGTTCAATGTGTTGAAAGTAATTCCAGCAGGATCTTCGGGTGGTGGCAAGAAGGCTTTTACAGGCATATAAACCACTTTAGTTTGATCATGTAAAAGTTTTTGAGAACAAAACCTGAGTTGTTTCATTTCATTGACATTAGTATGTTGCTGTTTCTGGTTTATGCCAACACTTTATGAAAGTTTTTATTAAGAAAATTTTATCTTTAACTTGTTATACTTGAAATCTATGGGCTGGGGTATGCTTGTCTGTTGTCCCAAAGAATGACCAAATGTTCTTTTAGGTATTCTAATAAATTACCAATCATACAAAATGTCATAGAGAGGCTGCATTTCAGTTTATCTTTATTATTCATTTCTTGGTTTGGGTTTGGTTCCTGGGTTGTTAATAGATTTTTTAGGTTTTTATTAAATCATATGATAAGTAGATGTGTATGTTTTTCTACTTCCTTTCTCATTAATTTAATGAAGAATAAAATAGAAATGACTGACTTCTTTACCTTTCTGTAAATTGAATTAAGGTAATTTAGGTAATCTATTAATTTTCTTTTCAATTAAAGAAATATGTTAATAAAACATACCAAGTAAAGTAAGTGCAACACCCCGCCGGCTAACAACTGCATCTAATCAAAAGCGACTTATATTCATTATTAAACTGTCAAGACTTAACATTAATTCCAATTAATTTCAACTATCAAATTAAAAATAATATTAAACATTAATTAATGTTCATGATCACTAATACTAATGATAATAAAAATAGCTAACATAAAACTAGGTCCTTAAATAGCGGACAACTCTCTGCACACTGCACATCATCAACCCTGAGTACCTGCCGGAAGAAAAACACAGCATGAGTCAAACGCCCAGTACGGAGATCGACTACAAGTGCAACGTATATGAATTCAATGACGAATGAATGTTTTGAAGATAAGTTTCTTTAAAAGGAATGTTTTAAAAATGGTTTTTCTTTAAAAATAGCTCCACCCCAGATCAAACAAAAAATATAATGGCCGAAGCGACAAAGAGTTGAGTTATGTTTACGGCGTCCTAACATCATATACAACAAACAATCTCACAATCACTCTTAAACTCAAGACTACACTGAGTGCCGCCACCCCAGTGCATCTGGCCGGAAGGAGTGTATGACATTACACCTCACTTCTGCACACTCATAACATAGTCTAGATGCATCCATACGCCTCCCTGAATAATCAACGGCTCATTCCCCGAGCTAACATAATCTCAATCAATCATTCAATCATGAATCATAATCACAAACAAAGGGAGACGCCGTAACCGATCACACTCTTACGGAAGTGTCATGTCATTGGTGCCGCAATGGCATGCCTGTGGTACCTCCACAGGTAGTTCACTCGGTAATCCTAATTGTCTGTCTACTGTCTAGGTTCAAGCATAACAAAAGGCCCGAATAAACATTTCAAAAATAAATAATCATTTCAATACAAAAAGGGCCACATTTCGCAAAGCAATATTAACAATCACAATACATCATTGAGACAACTGTTTTCAAAATATGTTTTTCACAAATGTTTTACGAGCGTTTAAAAATGATATTTGCTTTCGATAAGGAAAACTGACACGAGATACCAAAATTCGACTGTCAAGTATTAGCATGCAATTCATACAACGAACAACTCAAGAGTAACGCTGAAAGAAGTACGGGATCTGTACCTTAAAAGCAGCTTCGCAAAACACAACGACACTTAAATCCGCTACGAATCGATCCGATCTATAGGAACGAACTTAAATTAGATATCAGCTAGGTTGGTTTTCTAAATACCAATTCTTACTATTTTAATACATACTTTTATACTTAATAATTATTAAGTTCGGTTCGCAATTATTGTTGCTTCAACTTAAAACATTTCATTAACCATTATTAATCGAATCGGTGTTCCAATAATTAATTATGTAATTTCTCTATACTTTAGTCGGTATTCAACGGCATACAATTTTAGTGTATTTATTTAATCTCATTGAACATTTAAATTAACTTATAAGTGAACCTTAATTAAATAATAAGTCGCGAAATATATATATTTATTTCATTTTGTGTTACGGACTGAATTAATCTAATTAACTTTTAATAACTAACAATAACATATAATCAATATTAATCGTAACTATAAATATGAATAGTTAATTAATCTGATACCCGTTAATTAATTTATTTAGAACTAGTTCCAAAACATATATTAGGTTTATTAAAATTTAAAACCAATTATTGTTAATATGAATAGTAATTATGTACATTGATTAAAGGAAGGAATTCGTAACTGAATCCCTCTCTTCTGAACGTTTTCCCCTTCTTTTCAAAATAAAATATAATTTTCCTTTTTACTTTATCATATATATATTCAAACTAACTCTTATATTGTCTCGAGGATTGCACAATTTTAATGTCTGACTAAAGACACGACATTGAACTAGGGGAACTTGATGACGTATGTAGGTGACGTGTAAATATTATTGTCAACTTTGTCTCACGTGTGCAGAAGGACCAATAGTAGGGATCCAAAATCAGCATTGGATCACGTGACAGTATTAATCATAAATAGGGTCGTTCATGCAAGGTGAGGTCCCCTCAAAGTTAGTTATAACTGATTGGACAAGTGTCAAGCAGAGATCAGAGAACGAATTAGAATGACGGATGATGGGTCACCATATATATACAAAGGTTCATTGTCTCCAAGAGGTACACACAGAATACCCTACAAATCTCTGATATAGTTCTTACTCGATAGCACCTTGAAATTCTAAGCTCACCGTACTGACTTAAGCATCGGAGTGGCCACGCAGGTATCCCCTGACGTGCCCTTAACCCAAGCCTTCCCTTGTTTTGCAGTCCTTGAAAATGGGTACAAAGGTCAGTTCTATAAGGCAAAAAAGCAAGATCAGAATGAAGAGCTCTTTAGTACGTCTTAGAAGCCGCGTTCTTGCACGCTGAGAAGCTCCTCGATCGATAGCTCTCAGCGGGGCCTTTTTATACTGGCTGAATATGTCTCTCTTCATAGACGTCACTCATCGGATCAAGGCATAAACAAATACGCTTGGCAGGCTCAAGCATGATGGATAGATTCATTTTTAAAATTTTTTATCATCATTATTATTATATAATTTAATAATTATTATTTGTTTCTTTATTTTGCAGTATTATGTTTCTACTTTTTGAAGAAAAAAAAAAGTGTTTCTAAAATTTGTAATTATATTTAAGAAAACCAAAACTGATTAATTGTCATATCCAAGTAAACTGAAAACCGATTGATAAACCTCCATGGTTGAAATGGATCGACACGTAACCAACATGAAAGAAATGATACAAAACCAAACACGACGCGATTATATATGAGTCAATAATAAGTCAGCACAAAGGTGCCACATGAACATGTCGATCCGATACAAATTGTCACCGCTAAGTGAGTGATGTTGTAGTTTACACAACGCTTTAGATATGTTGCCAAATCTCAAATCCAACATATAAACAGAGTACAACAACTAAAGTTTGTATATGTGTCTTGTCCTTAATGGTATCAGCGATATTGATGTCAGGACTAAATCTAGGGAGACGTTGGCCAATCACGCAACATATCAAAACAAGTTGCAGTTAAAACACGTAAATTTTTGTGTAGGTCGATACAGGTGTATCCCAAAACACTTTCGCCCAAATTTGGTATGTTTTTTGAAGGCAGGGAGCCAAAAAGAATTGGAGCAGAGTAAATGGGATTAATTTTCACTTCTAATTGTGGCCCTTCCTATTCGAAACTAACAGTAAATAACTAAGAAGGTTTAAAAGCTATGAAGTGTGTAGAGTTCAACTAAAAAGGCATAAAATGCAATATACAATGCTCTTCTTATATTGGGCTACAAGATTATAATAAGAAGTTACAAGGTTATCATATTTAGTGACCACTGGATCAATTGTAAAGTTACATACTTTTGGCAATTGTAAGCACCCCTAACCTCGCTTCACTGGTCTTTGAACATATGACTTGTTGGGGTCCTCTGTCTTCAGCTTTGGTGGTCGAATTTCGCCTTTTTTTACCTGTATATTCACAAAAACCCCATCCACAATATGTCACTCATTTGTACTCCATCTCCATGTATATTTGCTACCTTTTCGAGAGAAGAAAACAGAAGATGGAAGAAAAATTGGAGAGTCATGTTACCTTCTTTCCCCCTTTCATAAAGTCCCTCCAGCTAGAAACCTGGTTCAAATTAGACGTTAGACGGATAATCAATTTGATACAAGCACTTGTAACTAGGCATCGAACAACATAAATGACAAGAAAACTTAACTATAACAACATTTCACCTTTTTCGTATGGTGGAATAAATAAAATTAAAGGGTTACAACTATCTACAAATTTTACCGATTTATGCAACAAATTAGTTTTTGACACAAATTATGCATCATTCAATTTGTTCTTAGATTATTACCAGTTTGTAAGATATTGGTAACAATGTTGCATATTTTCAGTAACGAATTAAAATGTCATTGCATAATCTGAGTCAATTCCTTCTATAAATTGGTAAAAACATGAAATATCAGTGCATAAATATGCAATTTATCCTAAACTAAAAACATGAAACACTGTTGCATAAATGTCAAAAAACCCTCCATCACTCTGCAGTAGCTTAGTTGGTAAGAAAGAGTCCTTAAAAGTATTCAGGTTTTTTTAATAATCATCGAACTTGTCATTAAACATGTTCATATCTAACATTCTAATCATGCATCAGCTGAAACCTGAAACCAAAACATGCATTTAAGTAGAAATGCCAAATGATAGAAAAACTAAAAGTAAAAATTTAACCACGAACCCTATTTTCACGTGTTCCTTCCCACTGCTCCTCATGTTCACGCTTTCGTTTCCACATCTCTTTGGATTCTTCCTCATCCTTCTTCAATCTACCTTCCTCCTCGGAAATCTACACAATCCAAGAAAAAAGTTGAAAAGGCATTGGACTAAACTAAATAATTACATGTTACAATTGATTGTAGTTAACAGATTGTAAATGACGTTATAATAAAACAGGTTATCTTCAAACATACTCTCATCTGCATTTTCCTTCTCCGCCATTCTTGGTCAGTTAGTATTTCCCGAACCTTCAATTTTAGCTGATGCTGAAAATCCTGTGAGTTTTCATATTCTTGCTCATATTTTCCCTGCAAGAAATTAAGTAATTAATGTATTAAATATAATGATCACAGAAACTAAAACATTAAATAATAATTTGAGCTTTTTTTATTAAGACAATTTAAGAAATTAAGCATTTGACACACTTTTAAGAAACCCTCAGGTTTCATTTTCAGCCAAACTTTCTAACTTTACCCAATTGACACTTCGAGATGATATATATAGCCCATATCGACCCATTTTTGGTAAATGAATCAATATTTCAACCTCTAGGTGGATCTATAAATATTACATAGACAAGGTTTTAAATAACTCTATAAATAAATTTTACACTGTATGAAACATGAAGTAGAGCATACAGTCCTAGGATATCCTGTATCCCAGGCCCTGTGAAGTCTGAAATTTTTTAATTTGTAGCATGTTCGTTAAATTTTCAAAATTAGGGAAAATTTTCCCTAGACCTTTCAAACAATGCTGCCAATGGTCAGAGTTTGGGGCTTCATGGATTTGACTTCTATTCATCAGAATTCCTGGGAGGAGTTTTCACATTTTTTCAAACCATGCTATACTAAGGCCTCGTTTGGCAAAGCTTTTGTCTTCTGCTTTTGCGTTTATATTATTGAATAAGCAAAAAATTGGACAGAAAAAGATGCTTAGAAACTATTGACGAGTTTGAAAGACCAAAATGCACAACTTCGTAAAAAGTAGTTATAAAATGTCAACTTGATTTTAATACTTTTATGATTTTTTTTTTACATTACACTCATTGATTCTCTGACAATTTTAATTTCTCATGTTATTTCAACTTGCTTATTTGGGAAAGAAACGGTCTTGCAAAACATAGGGATTGTTTGTTTACCTCTTAATGGAATAATTAAGAGATCATTTTACCTTTGAAGGATTCTGTCAATGATTCCATTAAGAAGTAAACAAACAACCCCTAAATTTCTGTTAATCAAAGATCACAACTTTGTTTACATTTATGTATATGTAAAACAGAAACGGTAAGTGTTACCAAACAGTGCCCAAGGTTTTCTTATTTTATTATAAGTGTAAGTCATATATGCTTACACTAAGATTATCGAAAACATTGCCTTTTGGGATACCAAGACATGCTTCAACGTTTTTTAAGTGTAAATAGCTCCATTTCATGTTGGGGGGGGGGGGGGGGTAGAAATTTCATGAGTTCAATTTTTTTTTTGTACTGCTGTTTACTAGAGAATCCCATGATATATACAAAATCTGTGTTTCTTAATCCTACACACATATTTGGTGAATTTTTGTATCAGCTATTAACTTGTTGATGTCACCCTTATATGCTTGAAGATAAGGGATGCATGTTATCACATTCCAGAACGTGAAAATAAAAGTTTCCAAACTTCACAAAATTTCTACAGATTCAAGTTGAACCACAGATTTATCATACATTAAAATCAGAAAACTAACTTCCTGCAAGTCAAAAAGATTGAAAATCCCAATATGAAGGATAAGCATCTCCATGCATCATAATTACCAAACACTGCTTCATTCTTATAAAAAAGTTCAACATGCATGATATGAGAAATTTGATTTAGGATTTGTTACCTCATCAACTAATGACTTCAGCTTAGATGCAGTGTCTTTCTTCAATTGCTTTTTCCTCTTTGCTCGAAGTTCTTCTGCAAATGACTCAAGTAGATTTGTAATAATCAAACCACATAAACAAGTACGACAAACTGAGGAACTGAAAGTATGAACATGAGTAGCACTAGCACACGATGAAAGTTTGTCATTCTCATTCTAACGTGCTCAGATCCAACAATGAATTTGGTCAATGACTTAGGAAGTCAACTACACCACATTCAACTTAGTCATATGACCTGAAAATAGTAGTTATCCTATCACTATAGTTTAACAATTAGGATCTAAAAGCATAAGTTCTTTTAAATACAATACACACACATCCCGTGCTACAAGCCTACAACCATACTCAAATGTTTTCACATAAGCTAACTGCCCATTCTGCATTGACCAATAATGAACACACAACGTTTGCAGCATGAAATATCAGATTGTCTACTTCTTTGATCTTAACAATAAGAAAACAAACAACTAAACCTAAAATAGTTGCATGGCATTTAACCAAGTAATTTGACAAGAGGGTTAAGTTATCATGACATTTATGTGTAAAAAACTAACAATAGCATCAAAAACATTATTGTGTCGAATGTTAACACACACAAGGTTAACCTGATCATAATACAAAGATAACAGAGTCCTAAACCTTAATATAATTCCGTATTCCAACTCAATTAGCGTTGAAGAATAGATGATATCATTCCCAACTTACCAAACAAAACAGACATTTTCAGAATTATAAATACTATGAAACATAAACCAAGGTGAAGACGAACAAAAGAAAATGGAAAGAATAATAGCACCATCTGAGCCTCTGAGGATAGGGCAATCCTTCCCAACTAAAAAGACACCACGTGAGATTGAGACAGACAATGAAAGTCGAGATTCATGTTGCCAAGCTTCTATCACATTGTGAACTCATGAATCCCTGATGTGCCTCATTGCACCTCATGTAGTTACTTGGCTGTAACAACCTTGCACGAGTCTTGCTGCCACATCACAATCCCCATTGACCTATGACAATGTCCAACAGAAAGCCTCCAAACATCCCTCCACCTTATAAATGTCCATCCAGACAATTTCTAATTTTAAGCCAGTATACATGCCAGAGACCTGGAATGCATGTCAAAAACGGGAGAGGAAATGGAATCAGCAGCATATTTGCTACAGCTCTTCCCACCAAACCTGGGTCATTGTCTTATTGATGCTCGGTTTGGTTTCAACAAATTTCTCCATAACGTCATTATTACCGAGTTTAATTGAGAAAACCGACTCATTTCCATCCTGCTTCTTGTGTAATTAATCAATTTGACACTACAAGTAGCATTAAGCAACCAAAGGAGACTTAATTTGAAGTGGATTAGTCTTCTTTTAAACCATATCCAGAAATTATTTTCTAAGCCATTTATAAAAGGAATGTAATTGAATACTTGTGGTAATCCAGTATTATCCAGTATATGTATTCTAATTTAGGGATTGTTTAGATAAAAGTAATTTAGGCTTAAATTAGATCAGTGAAAAATCAGCATAACTTCTAATTGTCTGTTTCCTTCTGTTTCCACCACTGCCATCAAGGAATGTCAAGTCTGCTACCTCACATGACCCCTTAACAAATCCAACTGATTAAACCTGCTTTGTCAGATCTTTCGTTTGTAAAGCAGTGGCCTTCATTCGAAATTATGTGCATTTTGCAAGTTTCAAAGAGAAACTAAGACTGCTCTTAAACTATTGAAATTCTCACAATTGTTCTGTAATTTCAATAAAAATGTTTGCAATTCCCTGAATCTTGTTTAGAGAAATCATGACAGACCATATATAAAAATAAAACCAAAACTGAATAGGACAAACAACAAAAGCTGACAAAAAGTACGACACTTGTGACCTTACTGGAAAAAAAAGTGATGACAATCCATGATAATTCAATATTTCAATGCTCTTTTTATAAATATTGCTCAATCTTGGTAGAATTAGTTTTTATCTGTTAATATACATATTTTGGAACACAACAAAACTTATATGGTAAATCAAGAGATGAAAGATATGATATAACATGAAGATATAAAGTTTAGACACGCCATCAAATATAATAAATGACCTACTACGGTAGAAACAGAAAATAGATTTTGCACAAACCTTTTGCTGCATTAATTTGGTTTACAAGATACTCTCTTTCCTGTGGATCAAGTAACAACTGTTGGGCTTTAGCTAGTGCTGCATAGACAAGAGTCAATTTTTATAAGCAGCATGTTTAACAAAGCAATTATATACATACTTGCAGAGAAAATAAGTGTAACAGATATCCAAATAGCTAAATATAATATGAGCTGCTTGATAAAGGTTACTAAGCTACTCCAGATGACATAAAGCTCCAATACCAACTAAGGGGGTATTTGGTTTAAGAGTTTAAGAATTAGAGAACAAGTTTGAACCCCATTACATATGTTTGGTTAATACGCATGGGTTATGAAATTGGGAACAAAATCCAGATTTTTGGAGTGTTTAAAGTATGAAACCGCCTTGGGTTTATCAAAATGCATCAAACTTGTAATTGAACCCATTCCTATGGTGAACTCGTAAAACGAATGAACACCACCTAAATGCATAAAAGAATTGGAATGGAAGGATCCAAATATTACGACAAGTAACAAGAAAATTAGCCATCACAACAGTAGAAAATCTTACATTTTCAAGCATCTTAAAGAAGATAAATATTATAAGACCTCTCTAAGTAGCTTTTTTAGGTAAACAGGACCCATATAGATGTGTATACTATGGCAATATTGTCATGGCCAAATATTTGTAGATAAAGCATACATTATACACCCTCTGTCTTAAATGAATTTTTTTCGTTTGGCTTGGTCCCACTTTTAAGTAAGCCCTTTTCTATAATTCAACTCTAAAAAAAATACATATCCTTTATTGTTTTGAGTTGCCTAAGTTGCCCTTGAAATGTAGACAAGACAAAACTCAGGATTTAAAGTAGAGTGTTATCACTATCATCTAATAATAAAATAACATAATGCTAAAGAAAAATAATTAGGTTATAATAATATGTCATAACTTTAACCAAAAGAGCAACAATAAAAAATCAAGTTTTGAAAATTCCATACTTCAAATAATGGCGTACATGCACAAACCTAAAAAAGCTTGTGCCACACAAAATTTGATCCAGACAAAAAAAATGCTTTTAGATTATGCATGTAGAGAAAAGTAAACATCAAGAGCTAGTACTGCAGTCGCCTTTTCCTTGATTCTTGATACAAAATTACAAATAAATGTGAGTTTGTGCTTTTTTACAACTTACAAGCATGATAGACCATTCTTTATTATTTAATGTAAAATTGTAATTAGGTATATGTTTATTAAAAAATTGAACACTAAATTCATACTAGTTAAAAACTGCAGAAACCATCAATGTTTTCATTTCATGATATATGAAACATTATACATACCAGAAAATGCTTCCTTTGCCTGGGGATGCTTGCATTTGTCAGGATGGACCAGCAATGATAACTGCAAATCACCATTAGAATTATCAGAGATCACGCATGGCTTCGTTATAAAATATCCGACACCAAAATAAAAATCTTAATCAACGTGCATTATAAGACTATGACAAAGAAATCACCTTACGATATTGTTTTTTCACATCTTCTGGGGAGGAATCGAATGGCAGATTAAGATACTCAAATGCATTTAGCTTAAAGCATGAAAGAATCCTGTGAAAATTGGTGTTTCAAAAAAAAACATGTATTAAATCATGAAAGAATTACATTGGTATATAGTATTCTAAACTAATAAATAATTCAAATCCTATTACGCTAAAAGAACTAAAAAAACAATAAAAGATAAACCACATGCCCATCCTAACTAATATATCTAAAATCTAAATAAACCAAGCAAATAGTATCTAAATTGCTTCCCAATTTGTATTACATAATTAATACAAAAATATGACAGAATCAGATAAACAACTTCTTGAAGTCTCCCTCAAACCCTCAATGCAATTTTGTGACCAAATTAATAACATGTTAAGAAAAGAAATTGTATCCAACAATATTGTATCAAAAACTCATTTGTATAAGAATTTAAAAATAATTATCTTTAACATAAATATACTGCTGATGTGTCTGCTTAGTTCCTGTAATACTTCTTAGAAGATTAATCAATAAAAGGTGACCCGTGACCAGGACCATCTAGCTCCAGTTAAATAGTTAATGCTTATAGACACTTCTAAATACCTTGAGTTTTTCCTCCATGAGCCCATAAACGTAAGCATTCTTTAACTGCATCAACAGAAATATCCTCTAGTTGTTCAGTAGCTATTTCTGTTTAGGGTTCCAGCTGGAATTTTCAAGCTTGGGGACTTTGTAGGAGAGGTCATGAAAGACTATAGGTAAATTTCTTATCTATTGATTCCTGAGATGATTGTTTAGCTCCCCTCCACGATAAATATTAACATGATAAGAACATTGAGATTAATACTCTACATATCCAAAGAAGAGCATTGCTCTTTAGGTGGTGAAGCTTGAGAATAGAGAGGATGTTTAGATAAGTTTGATTAAAAATTAGATCACGAAAAACCCACTTCCTGGAACTCGAGGTCATAGTTACCTGGTACAAAAAACAACCTGCCATATAACTAACTGTAATCAAAGACATAACCTTCTTGTTTTTCCCTTCCCCTCAAGAAAAACACATTATTGTTGTATTTCTAACGTTAACTGGTGTAGCAATCAAACAAAATAATTTATTCATGGATTCAATTGCTATCATGTGACAACTCCATCTCAGATGCATCATGGCAGTCATTGCAGCTCCATAGACACCTCCAGCAGAATCAAGATCCAATGAAATCAATGGCTACCCCTTTCAAAATTTGCTATCTATGTACTAAATCCAGATTGAGGTCAATAAAGGTTTTATACGTTCAACCTAGGGTTCTAGATGAAGCTGCCATGTTGAATTTAGCATGTTTTACAAAATTCGACAAGCTTTATAGTTATCCTAGATATTACTAAGCAACCAATATATCCTACCAAAATCATTCGTGGCTTCCTACATAAGCAGTTTCCAAAGATAATCATCACACAATACTATCAAGAATTACTTACACCTTTTAGAAACATTTATCATAACTATGATTTCATTACAATCGAAGGTAAATGAAATTGATGAAAAGGGATACCTAACGACTTCATTATCGCGCTCAACCTCGCTCACTTCAGCGTAGAAGTTTTTGAGAAGCAAATCTTCATCGACTGATGATGTATTGGCTTCTCCCATCGCTACAATTTGCTCCGCCCCTTTTTGGTTTCCGGCGATTTTGGTCGGATTCGCGTATACAATGAATAAATCACAAGGGTATTAGAAGTTTAGAACTGAAAACCTTTTTTTTACTTTAAACCCTTTAACAAGAAAAAGTAGCAAAATTGGCCCTTGTACTTAGATTAACTTGGCATTTGGTTCGTAAATTATTTTTTCTGGGATTTGCATTATGCAGCATTTGCATTTATCAGGATTTTATCAGAAAAATTCGCATTATCTTATAGAAAACATTTGTCAATCTGAAGGATGCAAGGTACCTGGTATTAAAATCCTAGGGGAGGCTGATTTTTAAATAACAAAGAAGCAAGAGATTTATAAAATCCTAGTATTTTAAATCCTTACTGAAATATATGAACAATACACATAATTTTAAATGTAAATCCCAGTGAATCTCAGAAAATCCGCGAACCGAATGCCCCCTGAAGGTTTTTTTAGCAATCTAATTTGGTTTTAGGGGGTGGTTGATTTAGTGTGTATATGGTTCGTCCAAAACTAATTAAACCAGTTAAAGTTGGATATGTGTTTGACAATAATATTTTAAAGTTGGTCAGTTTGAAATTTTTTTCAAACGAAGTTTATCAGTAAGTCGACGATTTCAACATTAAACCGTCCAAGTTGGATATATGTTTCGCAAAAAGACACATCTTCTTATTGGGAATTCGAAACTTGACACCGATTTAATCGGAGAATCTCGAGTTGATCGAGGATGAATATGGGGACGGAAAATTCGCAATTTAAAATAACTGAGACATGATGGGAAACACTTTAATTCTCCATCTCGATTCTATTTTATGTTTTATCGTTTATTACAATTTTCGAAACTTATTAAATAGTAACATATATAATTTTCATATAGTTTTAAATCTTATTGTCTTGTTTCTCATTATAAGTTTCATAAGCCTTTTACATAGTTTTATTACCTTTATTATAAATTATATATGTAAATATATCAAAACTGTTGAATTTATTTTCTTAAAGTTTTATTTACATACTGTATTCTACTAAATACTATATATAGCTTAAACTTATCAGATTTTTAGTATGTTGAAAAATTTGTTTTCCCGATTGATATAAGGATGGGGATGCAAACTTATTTCCCAACGGGATTAGGATTAAAAAGTAATAAACGAATTATGAGGATGAGATATATTCTCTCGGTTCCATTGACATGATTAGTTAGGTAGTATTAATATATATATATATATATATATATATATATATATATATATATATATACTTAATCAAAACATCAATTGTGTGTTGTATTTTTTTTGTAAATCTATAAAGAATGAAAATACAACATGAATTTTATAATGAATATCATTATTCAAATTTATATCAATATTGTATATCAATTCTCAAACTACAATGTCTATGTTTACACTTGATCCCTTTATGAATGAACAAATAGCTGGACACATATATATCTCAATTTAAACCAACTTAAGATAATTTGACCCTTGTTTGTTTGTTTTTTAGAAGATCTTCGAACCTCTTATGTCTGCGAACTCGAAGACGAGGGAAAACGTTTTATATGAAAGTGCGTTTGTTTTTTTTCGTCTGCCCACGTCTGCAGACTGATGCCCAAACCAAGTGTAGCCCAACACTGCTTTCAGTGCCCAATAATATGACCAACATAGCCTTGTACCAACGGCAGCGTTGTGGCGATTTTCAACACAAATTTATGAAGAAACTTTACAACAACGATACCAATTTATTTAAACCTTTTTTGTCGATATTTTTGACATAGCATGACCAAAACATGCTCTAATATCATATATAACGCATATTACTCCAGATCAGTCAATCAAAACCCCAACTCAACTTAAAACCTCAAAAAATAAAAGTATCACATACCTTGATGGAAATAACTTTAACGACTACCCAAATCTCATAATTTTAAGATAAACAACATCAGATAACATGTTAAAACACATTCCATATAAACATTCAAGCGCAAAAAAGATAATTTTAAAAACCCTAGTTGCATCACCATAGCCAAAACTCTTAATATCCACAAGTTGTCTTTTAGTGGATAAGATGATACTTGAAATATGACATCCATGACTTGGTTCCAACATGCATTATTCGTTCTTTGAAAGTTCCAATTACTTGATTAAATTCTCAAACGTTGGATCATGGCTTCAAGAATCCTCTAGAGTTACTTGATGAAACGAAGATAATGTCTAGTAAACCCAACTACACAACTAAATAATACTTAGTTGACACTTTTAGCCCCTCAAGCTACGTCATTTTCATTTATCTCGTTTTGTACACTGAAGTTTCATATCTCACACCATAGTCACGTAAGGTCATCATAAATTGTTTACATAATTTATTATTTCATTGTAGCATAAAAGCATCATATTTAACTCACCAAAACAAAACAATATTCATTTCATAAATTCCATATAGGTAATAAGTATAATATAATTACCTCAAAGTTTGCGGCTGTTACACAAACATATGAAAATTTAAGTACATTATAGGGATAATTGGGAGGGTAATTAATACGTGTTCATTAATCAATTTGAAAAATCCATTATTATTAACCAACTTTAGCGAAGCAAACAACACAAACAAATTCACTTCGGCCCACAACCATTAGCCTACATGGTGTTGACCCCTCTTCTACCCACGACTGTCACCGTACATGGTCTCGACCCCTCTAATGCCTTGTAAGCCAACTTCCCATGACATCTCTTCTACTATTATAGGCTATAATTCCCACGACCACAAGTCCTCAACGGCCGTAACCGTCTTTAGTAACTCAATGGTTGTAGGCGTAATGCTCCTGTAGTTGTGGGTAGGGGTGTCCATCCGAATTTTTGGATATCCGAAATTTCGGATAGTGAATTTTGCTAGCCGAATTTCGGATTCGGATATCGGATTATCCGAATATCCGAAAAATTATCCGAAAAATCATATTTTTTATAATTAAATCAAATATTTAAATATCTAAAATACAAATCCATACATCAAAATAGATATTAACATAAATATATCACTAACTAAATGTATCCGGAATTATTTTACTCAAAACGACTAAAAAAATATAAAAAAACTAAAATTATAAAAATATTAGTTAATAAATCTATAATTACTAAGATAAAACTCAAAAATATACAGTAGAATAATAATAAACACTCAATATTATGTAAATAATCAATACAAAAAAAATAAAAAAAGTTAAAAATTTTTTTTGGGTTTTCGGATATCGGATTATCCGAATCCAAAAATTTGGATATCTGAAAATCTGGATATCCGAAATTTCGGATAGTTTCGGATCGGATTTTCGGATTTTTGTTTCGGATGCTCGAATTCGGATTTTTTTAACACCCCTAGCTGTGGGCTTGCACGATTAGCACAACAACGTCCTCTGTTTTCATCTATCTTGAAAGAAAACATAAAAATTTCATGTTACTCATTCTTATCAATAGTTTTCACATTGAAAAACTATTGTATATCACATATAACATAATTATTACTTATTAAATTAATTTTTCAAGGCTGTCATCATAATTTAGAAGTTTGAAAATTACCATATTGGAAGTAAAACGAAGAAGATAAAGAACAATGTGCATTGTTTTCACCTAGCTTGAAAAAAAAACATGAAAATTTTCATTTTGTTCATTCTTATCATTGATTTTCACATTGAAAACCATTAGAAATCATATATACCATACTTACCCATTAAATTATTCTCTAATGAATATCACCACATCCTAGTATTCCTAGAAGCTTGAAGATTACCCTTTTTAAAAGTAAATCGACAAATGTGTTGTCGAACGAGGAAGATATAAATAGATGAAAAAGATCTACAATCCCAAGAAGAGTCAAACTTAGAACAGAATTTAAAGTCTCAATAGATGTGTTAACCTGTTTATTTTTCTAAAAACTCGTCAAGCCCATCAAATCATATGAAAAACTATCAAACTTATTGTGCAAAATATTTTTTGTTTAGATTTTTTCAATTTCAACAATACAATATCACAGGCTGTGTTGAAATGAGGAAGAAAGCATTTAGCTGATCCCAGGGGGCACTGGCACTGGGCACATCATATACCCTTTCAAATTCATTTCCGCTTTACTATCCCTCCTCCCTTTTCCCATCTGTACGTCATCATCCGATCAAACACCCCACAAATCGGAAATTTTTGTTAAGTAAAAACCCTAATCCCCAAAACCCCCAATCAGCGAAACCTTCGATCCTTGTCAGAGACGCTTCCATTCTGACATGCCATCTCACTAGCACACCATTTTCAACACTTTCTACTCATCAATTTGTTTTTTAGCTTTTGAATTTTAGTCGAACAAGGTTCATTCTTGTCTAAATCAATTAACAATGTCAGAGGATGTGCTTCTACACTTCACCTCCAACTCCTCTAATCAATCCGACCAATCTTTGCCATCAAAAATTGCGAAACTCGAAGCCAGAATGGTTGGTAAAGCCTCTAATGCTGTGGTTTCTACAATCCAGCTTCCTGGTGCACAAGCTGCAGCAACGCGGTCATCGGTTTCTTCTTCTTCTTCCTCTGCTGCCAAGTTCGGAACTAATGCTCCTTCTGGGATTTGTGCTGAATCATTAGATTCTAGCGATTCGGAAGAGGATGATAGTGTGAGTCCTTCTAAATTACTTTTGCTAAAACTCATCTAGTTTTTCTTAAACATTTTGCAATTTTTGTTGATGCATTACTTTGTGCGTGCTTTAGTTTAAGTGTGTAATGACAGCATTGTAGGTTAATGGTTTCATTGTTTGAAGTCTGAAGGGATGTATGATGCATCACACAGAAGCTATGTCAATGCCCCCTTAGTTTGAACTTTGAAGGGCTGTTTGGATATGTTATTTGAAAGTGAAAATGTGAACTTGGATATCAGGAGTCGGATGATTGGCTTGTAATAAAACATGCGAATGTGGTGTAATCTGAGTATTAGGATGTGCTTATCTTCTTGAATTTGTAATAATCACATCTAAACACTGAGATTACACCACATTCACATGTTTTAGTAACCCCTAAGTCGCAAAACTGATCACTAACCCCTAAGTCTCAAAAATCATTATAAAGTAAGGTATTTAAGCAATTTTACTTTACGGTTCTACATAAATTCGAAGGTGATTATTTAAGGAAGTAATAGATAAAGTAAGGTATTTAATTAATTTTACTCTGCCATTTGACAATCGGCTTTTTGCACTTAGTGATAATTTCAGTATTAAAAACTGATTATTAACCCCTAAGTTGCAGAATCATATAATCCATGGAGCCTAACTTTCATCATATAGACAACTTAGGTTTTAATGTTTTATTGGAGCGGGTTCTAAAAAACCTAGTATAATTTTTGTACCACCACACACATGTTGGTTTGACCGTTTGAGAACAAGTTCTTTTCTTTAATATCCTTTCCATTTCTTTCGATTTTTCTATTATCTCTGTATCTTAGTAGTCTCTGACTCTCTGTGACCACTTGTCATTTATCTCAGTCATGGTGTTGTGAAGTAGGAGGCAAAGAAAAGTGATAATGACATGTTTGATTCCAAGAAGCCATCTTTTATTAACGCTTACTTGTGATTAAGCAATATACTCCCTTACATGTTGAGAAACAACAATTATTTATGGACTTGTCACCCCACACATAGGGTTATAATTCTGCAAAATGAAAGAAGTAAATAGATTCGGTCCAAGACGTGCATCCATGACCACACTAGCAAGTCAATATTATTTATTTTGGATCAAGGTTTAGAATTTCATAGGACACACACACACACAAATACTTTGGGGTTCAATGAGAGATTTATAAATATTCATCAGAAATGTGAGAAAAAAAATTGATTCACTAATTTTATAACATTGATTCATACATTTATACATATGAGCTGATTCAAAAAGTTGTGAATCATTGTTACAGAATTATAGAATCAATTATTCAATTCGCTTCTCACATATGTCACCAAATATTTAATTTCTCATTTGATTCTGATGACACACACACATATTATGTGTGTGTCAGAAGTTGGGTCTTAAAATACCTTATGGGCCTAGGCTGATCCAGTGAGTCATCATTTATTCTTAAATAGGGTTTCCACCTGGGCGTTCGGATGCCTCTGGACTCCCACTCAATAGTGGGAATAAACAATTCGGCAACAAATCGGACTCAATAACCTAACATTACCATGTTAGTTTATGTTACTAATGTGTCTCCAAATTGAATTGCAATACAAACTGAATTTTGACTTCTAGTTTCAAGATCAGTTTTTTGCTATCTCATTAAGATAATTTGGATTTTGACACATTAAGGATGAGAGAGGGGCAATGCTCATGACAAATGGATTTCTTGTGATTCATATGTACGTATAATGCTTCCGTTAAATGTCTGTTTTCTCCTCATTTTAATGACTTCTAGACCAAGTGTTTATATGAATAATTAAGGTCTATATGTAGTGAACAATAAATGACAGTCATGCTTCTTGGTAAAGCTGTGCAAGTGGGAACTTTATAAGCTACTTACTTATTTGGTAAATCTATATACATGTAAAGGATTCCTAAGGCCAAATGTTGTACAATTGTGGGCTCCATGATCTTTTAGTTGTTTAAAAATTTATGCATATTACTTGTGGGCTTCTTATGCAATATTTTTTTTTGACAAAGGCATTTCTGGTGGTGTGTTTATAGCTGTCTATGAACAATCATAAGCATTAATGCATAATCACATCATTACCAAGATCCACAAATCAAATGCAAATCACAAGGTTGCAGAAGTTCTATGCATGCATGGTTGTATAGAGCAAGATTCTTTTCATATTCACAAATTTACAAGAGATATTAGCTACATCTTTGGTTCTTTTACAAGAGATTTTGCCTTGTGGTATATTTTTCATTATTTTTCTACCTTTATCATAGAAGATCTAGACTTGCATAGAAAGGAAACATGAGATCAAACATAAAGAGTTGAATGCCCTAGTGATAGAATCATAGAAATTGACTAATTTTTCTCTTGTGCTGAATGAAAACCTTGAAAAGTTACAAAATATAATTTGTAAACAGACTAGTCAAGTAGTCAAACTTTTCAATGTTCTTACTTCAGCTAATCTTCAATCATCATTTCTTTGCCAGAATGGGAGAGAATTTCTTATTCAAGCTAATTTCCAGAAACGTAGAAAGCTCTCAGATGATGCTGGCCGGATTAAGGTTTATTTATGGCTTGATATTTCTATTTCCAAATAAGATAATGCTGAATACAATATCCTCTTCAATTCATTTTCATTATATTTTAAAAGTTTCATGAACTTACTTACCTATTGGCCCTAGCCATTTGCGGTGGTTAGTTGTTCAGTATGGAAGTATTCATCTCATTCTAATTTCTAAATGGAAAAAATCTAGGGGGTGGCAGACGTTAGGCAAAAAGTTGTGGAAACTGTGGAGGCTAAGAGTGGCTCAGATGTAAATAGGAAAAAACAAACCCGTGGTAAGGGAAATTCTACTTCAGCCAGAGGACGTGGTTCCCTAGTTAATGACCAGACAAGAATACAAAATTGTACTCCAACGCTTCCATCGTCAAATGGCCTTCTCGAAAACTTACATCAGAAGGTATCATTTCTGTGCAACCATTTTAGTGTTCTTACTTGTCAGAGTATCAACTAACTAGACATTCAACTAACTAGACATTCTAATCTGATTAATTTTGTAGCTATACTTTATGATCAATGAGTACTTGGCCATCTAACAAGCAACAATCATTCTCCTCCGTTAATAGAAGTTAATTGTGATATAGGACATGATAACATTGTTATTTTCATAGTGTGTGTCTCTTTGCCTCTTTGGTCTATCTATCAGATACAAACATATGTTTCCAGAAAGTGCACATATTGCTTCACATTCATCTCATTGAAGACTTAAAGTAACTACTTAATTGATTGTGTATGCATCTTAATGGGTATTAAGTAGATGTGGTGTCTATGGGTGTGCATTGCGTCAAATATGGAATGCACTGAACTAGAAAAATTCAAATTACTGACATTAAAAACTGAAAACCGGACTGATTTCAATTGGTTTTGTATCAATCTGGTTTCAGTTTAGAATCTGTTCGGTCTCAATGGAGACCTTGAACCATAACAGAAAAGTCAGAAAAATCAGAAAAGTCAGTAATCTTTCATGGACCTTAATGAATGCTCCTACATAATATTGTGCCATTTATGAATACATAATCTCCACCTAGTAATCAATCGAGATACCCCCAAGCCCCCAATATATGTAACACAATATCCTCATGAGGGGTATGTGGTTTTGATAAATACTACTAACAATATATTTTTGAGGAGACAACTTTATCCCTAAGAAATACCAAGACCTCCAAAATTAGTAACCTACACCCACTTTCCAGTCAATTTTTGCCTTCTAAATACTTTGGTAATCATCCCTTTCTACATACATTACCAAGATGAAAGTGTTTCCCCAATCGACTTTTCTATAGAATACATGATATGTGCCTTCTCACAAAAGTAGTTTGAGAAAGATGTATTTTTTTCATTCAATTGGAGAGACAACGATGATTAATAGTTAGAGCAAACACATAAGTGAATGAAAGTCGTTTTTGCTACCAGGGAGAAAGTCTCTTCATAGTTGATCCCATATGAAAATACCTTGTAGCCATTAATCGAGCCTTGATAGAAGAAAGCTCTACATACCTTGAGGTGTGTAGGGACATGAATATTTGTAAGATGCACAGAGACGAAGGCATATGGTTTATCAAATAATATGCTGTCAAATTTGCTTCCCAAGATTTTCATTGGACATAATGATGAAGCAGTGTGTACGTGAGGGTACATGCAGAATCTCATTTTCAAATTTGAACAGATTCATTTCTTTTGTAAAATACTCCTTCGTGTTATGAGTAAGAAAGTCATTGGTAGAAAGATCAAACTGATTTGATATTTTAATAGATACAACCATGTTCCAGGGATGAGCCAAAAGATTCAGCAGTACATTTTGATAAATAACCCATGTTCAAGGGAGAAATCATCAATAGGTGTGAAAAAAAACGTATATCTGAAAACTATATTAACAGAACATCTGTCAGAAGCCTGAATGGACCGTTTGATGAAGTTAGGATCCGGTGTGACTAGTCTCTCCCCCTAATTGACAACACCAGAAACACTACTTGAAAATGGAAATAAACTCCAGTCTTAGTTTCTATTGAGCAATCGGAGAAGTAAGTCCAACTGACAAAGTGACAATGAATATCTCAATATCCTTAATACTTCACACAGTTTGCCACCGATGCTGCACGCTATCCATTGATACAAACCTGGAGACTCAAAACCAGCGCCAATCAACTAGTTTGCCGCTAGTTATTGGGAAAAAACATAGAGTAGGTATTAGGGAATAAAGTTACATGAATTATACTTTTCTTCTAGCTGAACATATATGCCATTATAAGGAAGGAGGAGGTACATGTAAGGTAAGAGGGTAATTTATCTTCGTATGATAAATTGTTAGCTAACCTAGATCCATGATGCCAATAAAGTCACCCTGAAACAATTGTCCTCCACATCCATTCTTTAGTCGTAGGTGTGAGCTGGTCATAGGTTAGATACTGCGGCTAATCTAACTACTCATTGCATTTTCTTACAAGTAAAGACCACTTGACCCATTGAAATTGTTCATAACATATTGTAATCCACAATACATGGTCATGATTCAAACCCCTCCTAACTCTTTTTTTCGTCATGTAATTATGTTTACTCCCATGGTATAGAATATGATAGAGAACAGCCCAACGAACTAGCCTATTCTCTGCCCATCAGGCCAGGATTTGGAAAGCTTAGCAGAGGAGGGTAAAGACACGTGTAGGGGGCTGATTATATGAGTTGGTTATTTTGTTTTTGTGGGGGAGGGGAACAGCCCCAAAGGACCATGGATTGTGAATTGCCCAATAGGCCCAATAAATGGGTCGTTTATCAAAGGAGGCAGAAGACACGTGTAGGGTAGGAATGAAAGAGTTAGTTATTTTGTTATAACAAATGATACCATATAGAGAGAGGAGAGGGGAGTATGAGGTGTCATTCATTTTTGCAGCTACTTTGTAAGAACGACCTTAGGCTTTGGGCAGAAAGATTCCAGAGTTGGATCTTCTCTGAATTTTATCATTTCGTTAATGCAATCAACATTCTCCTTTTAATTCTTTTATTCCCACAAGTTCCTATCAATTGGTTCCATTGCCCGTCGACAATGGTGGCTCCAGAAAACCAGATTGGAACCCGGTTGCAGTCAAGGGTGGATCAGCAAGATGAGAAGATAGATTCACTCTCCGGTCAAGTGAAGGAACTCTCTAGTTCAGTCGATTCCATGAAGACTCTCCTAAAGGAGTTGTCCAAATCCTTGGAGATAATGACAATGGGGTACCAGAAGCAACAAGGCAAACGTCCTTTGTTTGATGAGATTCCAGTGGTCACCGATGAAGTTGAGTCCGGAGAGAAATCGACGAATACGGGTTTTGAGTTTCTGAACCCGAATACCAATTTTGAGTCCTCTCTGTTCTCCTTACCGAAAGTGAAGCTTCCCTCGTTTGACGGTCTCGATCCCCGCGGTTGGATTACCAAGGCAGAACTCTATTTTCAGGTACATCAGATCTCTTCTTCCCAAAAATTGAAGTTAACCCAGATGTGTATGGACGGTCCTGCTTTAAATTGGTTTACTACTCTTTTATTCAAACACCTCGTACCTCTTGGGAACAATTTCGAGAGAAGTTATTGATTCGATTTGGTGGCACTAAATTCCTCAATGCTCACGAAGCATTAGGATCTCTGTACCAAGATGGTGATATAGATGAGTATATTGAAAATTTCGAGGCCTTATCTGCGTTGATTCCTGACCAATCGGAAGAACAATCTCTCGGAATGTTCCTTCGTGGTCTCCAATCTGAGGTAAAAAATTGGGTTAGGGCTCTTCGACCTTCCACTTGTGACAGAGCAATGGAACTCGCTCGTCACGTCTCTATGGCCACATCCAGTTATGGTGACAGATCAATTACCAAGGGTAAAACGTCAGCCTCTACTTGGGCTGGGGGCACTACATTGGGCCAACATTGGAAATTTAGCCCAAAAGGTACAACCCAAAACTTTGATAAACCCACTAACCACTTTTCTAACTCTAACCGACCCACTTACCAACCTGGACAATCTTCCCTCAAATCTTATGAAACTTCTAAACCTAATTCTGCCCCAATTCGTTCTTTTGGCACGAGACATTTAATGAAGCATGAGTGGGAGGACCGTCGAAAAAAAAGGGTTGTGTTTTGGTTGTGGTCAGAAGTATACACCTCAACATAAGTGTGCGGAGGGCCAATTGAGGATCTTACTTCTAGCTGACGGTGAAGAACATGACGAAGAGGGAGAAATTTATCACGTTGAAGTTACTGATAACGTTGATTTACCTGTCGATGGGGAGTGTCAGGCCTTGGAATTCAACGGGGTCTCTCACGAACAAGGTTCAGTCTTGAAAACTCTCAAACTTATGGGTGAATTAAATGGATTTCCACATTGATTTTGATCGATAGTGGGGCTACTCATAATTTTCTCTCTAAAAAATTGGCTCATGCATTGGGTTTAGAGGTACACAGTGTCGCCCCATTGGGAATTCGCCTTGGGGATGGAAATCGAGTTTGGATGGCAGAACAATGCAACAGAGTGCCCCTTCGATTCGGTGCCTTTGAATGTATAGTGGATGCTCTAGTCTATGATATTGGGCCGTTGGATTTTATCTTGGGTATTGCTTGGTTGCAACAATTGGGAGATGTGGTGTTCAATTGGCAGACACATGAAGTTCGTTTTTGGAATCAAGGGAATCTTGTTAAACTCCAGGGTATCAATTCGCCCCTCCTCGACCAAACATCACTCCAAAATTGCCTAAAAGGGCAACTGATTCAACTCACAACAGAACCTGTTGGTACATCAATTTTGGATGAGTTGCAACAATCTCTACTTGAAGCGGTTTTGACTACATTCACTCCATTATTCCCAAAGTCCACAAGGGCTACCTCCAAAGCGAGCAATAGAACACTCTATTACCCTTTACGAGGGACACGGGCCTGTGTGTGTTCGTCCATACCGCTATCCCCATGCTCACAAAGATGAAATCCAGAAGCAAGTGCAAGAAATGTTAAATTCGGGGATTATCCGCGTAAGTCAAAGTTCATTCTCCAGTTCTATTATTTTGGTTAAAAAAAGGACGACTCTTGGAGACTTTGCATTGATTACAAAGCTCTCAATAAAGCCACCGTTCCGGATAAGTACCCTATCCCCGTTGTTGAGGAATTGCTTGACGAACTCCATGGGTCAAAATACTTCTCTAAAATCGATTTAAAATCTGGGTTCTACCAGGTGAGAGTACGAGAATCTGATGTTGAAAAGACTGCTTTCCGAACACATGATGGGCATTACGAATTTCTCGTAATGCCATTCGGATTAACAAACGCACCAGCAACCTTTCAGCCTCTTATGAATGAGATTTTTCGGCCACTTCTTCGGAAAGGGGTGCTCGTGTTCTTTGATGACATTTTAATCTACGGTCGAACTTGGGGCACTTACCTAGAACTCCTCCGTTCTGTTATTTCCCTCTTACAGCAGCATGGATTGGTTATTAATAAGAAAAAAAGTACTTTTGGCATCCAGTCTGTAGAATATTTGGGTCACATTATCAATGGAGATGGGGTTTCCATGGACCCAGCAAAAGTCCAATCTATTCTTAATTGGCCAATTCCCCAGAATGTGAAGGGCATGCGTGGTTTTTTAGGGCTAACAGGGTATTACCGGAAGTTCATTAAAGGGTTTGGGAAGATTGCTCAACCTTTGACTGCACTTACAAAAAAGGATAACTTCTCCTGGGGGCCACAACAACAAGCTTCATTTGATGAATTAAAACATAAGATAACGACTGCCCCGGTTCTAGCACTTCCAGACTTTTCAAAATCTTTTGAAATTGAATGTGACGCATCGGGCCGTGGGATAGGAGCTGTTTTAATGCAAAACGGACGACCCATATCGTATTTTAGCAAGGCTCTGTCTAACAAAACTCTGGGAAAGTCCGCTTATGAGAAGGAGATTATGGCTTTAGCACTCGCCATTCAACATTGGAGACCTTATCTTTTAGGTCGGAAATTTTCAGTGCACACTGATCAAAAACGCTTGCAACATCTGTTGGAACAAAGAATTACCACAACAGATCAGCAGAATTGGTTGGCTAAATTGATGGGTCATCAATTCTCCATACATTACAAGCCTGTCAAGGATAATCGAGCTGCCGATGCACTATCTAGAATCCATGAAGGGGCTGAACTCATGTCTATGGTTTCATTTCCACAGTGGCTAGATGGGAGTACTTTGACCGAGGGAATCGACTCCGACCACCAGCTGCAAAAGATCATTAAAGGCTTGACCGAACAGATTAATTCACGCCCTGGATTTTCCCTTGTCAATGGCAGATTGTTTTACAAAGGTATATTAGTCATACCGGCAACCTCCCCTTGGATTCCGAAACTATTGGATGAATTTCATTGCGAGCCAAGTGGAGGACATTCGGGATTCTATCGAACTTATCGGCGTTTAGCAGCCCATGTTTATTGGATTGGAATGACAAAATCTGTTCGGAATTATGTACACGCCTGTGATAAATGCCAGCGGTATAAATCCTCCACCTTATCCCCGGCAGGTCTTCTTCAGCCCCTGCCAATCCCAGCAGCTATTTGGGAAGATATCTCAATTGATTTTATTACCGGGCTTCCTAAATCAAAGGGGTACGAGGCAATTTTTGTTATTGTCGACCGATTGTCTAAGTATTGTCACTTGGTTCCGCTTAAGCATCCTTACACCGCTCGTTCATTGGCGGATGTGTTTTTAAGAGAGGTAATTCGGTTGCATGGAGTGCCTAAATCCATCCTCAGTGATCGGGACCCGTTGTTTTTAAGCAAGTTCTGGAAGGAGATTTTTACTCTACAAGGGAGCAAACTCAAATTTAGTTCGGCATACCACCCCGAAACCGATGGTCAAACTGAAGTTGTTAATCGAAGTGTGGAGACCTACTTACGGTGTTTTGCAGCTGACCAACCTAAAAATTGGTCGTACTGGCTTCCTTGGGCGGAATTCTGGCATAATTCTTCTTATCATGTTTCCACTAATACCACGCCGTTCGAAGTTGTGTATGGGAGGCCTCCTCCGACGCCTTTTCAGTTCATTCCAAGGGAAATCCGTTGCGAAATTGTAGCTCAAGATTTAATGGACAGAGATGAGGCAATAAAACAGTTGAAATACCACCTTTCACGAGCACAGGATTACATGAAAACTTCAGCCGATAAACACCGACGAGATGTTGTTTTTAATGTTGGCGAGTGGGTCTTTCTGAAACTCCGGCCTCATCGCCAACAATCAGTTATTCGTCGTATAAACCAAAAGTTGTCCCCTCGCTTTTATGGGCCATTTCTCATCCTCGAAAAGGTGGGGTCTGCTGCTTACAGACTTCAATTGCCAGATTCAGCCAAAATACACTCTGTGTTTCACGTATCACTCTTAAAGAAGGCTATTGGAAATTCTCGGGTTGAGGCTGAACTTCCCCAAGGGCTAGAAATCGACTCTTCTGAGCCCTCAATCCCTATTAAATGCTTGGCTACTCGTACTATAACTCGTGAGGGCAAAAGAATTTCACAATGGCTCATACAATGGCAACCAGACTCAACAGAGAACTCAACTTGGGAGGATGCAACAAGTATCCAGAGTCAATTTCCAGATTTTTGGCTTGAGGACAAGCCTATGCTTCAAGAGGTGGCCATTGATAGCGAACAGCCCCAAAGGACCATGGATTGTGAATTGCCCAATAGGCCCAATAAATGGGTCGTTTATCAAAGGAGGCAGAAGACACGTGTAGGGTAGGAATGAAAGAGTTAGTTATTTTGTTATAACAAATGATACCATATAGAGAGAGGAGAGGGGAGTATGAGGTGTCATTCATTTTTGCAGCTACTTTGTAAGAACGGCCTTAGGCTTGGGCAAAAAGATTCCAGAGTTGGATCTTCTCTGAATTTTATCATTTCGTTAATGCAATCAACATTCTCCTTTTAAATCTTTTATTCCCACAAGTTCCTATCAGGGATCCTATATAAATATCATGTGCTAAGGCTGAGGCATGCTTTTTATTCTCTCTCTTTTGTAATCGACCATTGTTGGCTTGGGCAGAGGTTATCCTTTGGAGGAACTCTTCTGATTTCTATCTTTCAATAATCATATAATAGTTTGATTTCCAAATTGATATTTGTTCAGGTCTTATTTCTTATTAGGATATACATCAAAATGAAAACATAAAATCTGATTTGTTAGTTACATAAACCTGAAAGAGTTAGGCTGTTTGACAGCAATTAGCTGTTGTCGATGTCACTTTTTCGGAGCAGCTAGGGTTTTGGTTTCAAAGCTTTTGGGTTTGTACCATAAGAAGGGACGGGGTCTGCTGCTGTATTTTATTATAGGTGAAAAGTCTGTTTTATATAAAGTACATCCTGGATAGTAAATGGGAAAAAAATCACGCCTAAATCAGGCCTCCGTCATTGCCATTTATATCTGGCAAATATTATTGTCATCGCCTCTGAAGAAAGAAGTTCAGATTTTTATATTTATTTTTAATTTATTATTAGTATTGTTATTATTATCATTAATCTTTGCTTGCTTACCTTGTGGGGATGATGCAAATTTGAAAATTGATTATTTTTTTTTAATTTTTGGTTTTACAGTGCTCTGTTACTCTATTTTTATAACATGTGCGTCATTTCTCTTCTTCCTTTGATGGTTCAGTGATGTCCCCTCTATCTAAATATATTGCAGGAGAGCAGGTCAAAAGAACAACTTGGACAAAGTGAACGTGCTTTATTAGAGGTATGAAACCATATGTTGGTCTCTATACTCAGGGTATGAATGAAGGCTTTTGATTGACTATTCAGGTTAATCTAGGTTTTCAACTAGTGAGTTGAAATTTCCGGTTGACTAAAATGAATGTTAACTAGCAAAAAGAATGCCTCTTGTAAATTTTTGCCGTATGAGTCGTAAATTGTGAATTTAAGGGCACACATTCACTGTCATCTGTCATTTTATAATCTGAAGTATTATTTCGTTTGAAACAAATTAGGAGGAGCTCACATCATTGCGTGCAAAGGTAACGACACTAGAGGAGGACTTACGGAAAGCACGCCAAGAGGCCTCAGAATATCAACATCTATGTCAACAGTTGGAAAAGGTGTTGTTGTCAGCCTATTTAGAATTGAATTCCATTACAGTATTATACTTGTTGCAATCTAGAATCAGTATTTATGTTCTAATGTTTTATTGTCTTGGACAGGAACTTAAGGAGCTTAAAAATAATGAACAGCAGGTGAAACCAAAAGTGAGTTTTCTTATGCTGTAATTTTACTTCTATTAACTAAACATTTCTACGAAGTAGGTGAATCCGTTCTTGAATCATTTCTTTAGAGTGCTTATAGCATACTCTCCGCCTCAAAGAAATTTGTAGCACATTATATTATTATTGGACACATGGTTTATAAAAAGTGTTTGCCTATTAACAAAATGACATCAATATTCAATACCCTGAGGTAACAATGGTTCCCTGTATCAATTCCATCCTGGAGGAGCTAATGAAAGCAGGAATTCAAATAAATTAGTCTCTTCAATTCAAGCAAATGGTTCATTGAATCAATTAAGCCGAGGCATTCGGCAGAAAGAAGGAGAACTTCTGACCCAAATGAAATATTGTTCAATTTTTGTAATGACGAGAAAGGGCAAGGAATCAGTTTTAAATATAGTTCTTTGAAAGAAGGAATTGTTGCACTTGGCACATCCTGAAAAGGGAAGTGCCACATTTTCGTGCAGTGTATGTGCCACATTTTCATGGAGTGTCAACGAGGGGGGGTGTATAATACATTGTGGACCAACAAAACTGAAGAGCTTGACCGAAATAGTACCACACATAGCCGGGTTCTCTTCTCAGTTCTAAAGTTTTTAGAAACTGTTTCTAGGTTCAAATATCATAAAAAAAATTTGGTTCTTGGTTTGGTTTGGTATGGACCTGAAACCAGCTGCTTCTGTTTTTTTTTTTTTTTTTTTTTTTTTTTTTTTGCCTTTTGGATTTTGAAATGACGTCTTGTTATATATATATTTAAACAAAATATAAAACCTCATGTTATCATGTGGTGTATGGTCGGGACCAAAATTGTTTAAACCGGTTAGGTTCTCGGTTCTATTACTTCTAATTGTTGGTTTTGGCATGGTCCAGTTTGGTTTCGTGACTTTCTTCACGTTGTACAACCTGGGGTTGACTAACATAGCAACCTGTTATTTTGTTAAGTGTATTATTGTAGATTTGAAGTATTAACATGTGCATTGGATTGATAAAATCTAGTGCAATAGATTTGAGAGTAATACTGACATATTTAAATTGAATTTGTAGGTTCTATAATACTCTGCTGATAAGAAAAATATGTTTACATTCTTCTACTGCAGAGAATGAAAGTGATATCTGATCTGCTGATATCTGTATCTAAAGCTGAGAGACAAGAAGCAAGGCTGAAAGTGCGGCAGGATTCTCTGAGACTTGGAAATGTCGGTGTTATCAGGTAAAGCATCCCGTGACATAATTATAGCCAATCGTCACTCATATTATTCTGTAATGTAGAAATCTTTTTGAGAATAAATAATTTTCATATTGGTTATCCTAGGCACAGTGTAGAGACACTAATCTCTCATCTGAAATCAGTCAAGAAACGGTACATGCAAAATTTTCCGGTCCTATCCCAGGTTTATTAGACCTTCAAAAACTGTAAAAGAAACTAAATCTTATGAAATATGAGTAGTATATAGTCTTGTGAAGGAAGCTTCTGGGAACTGTCTTGATGTGAAACAGTCATCCACTCATCCTTGCCAGATTTATCTCCCTCCTTGTTTAATATCTCACCAGACATTTATTTCACCCTAAAAGAGTCCATACAAAAAGTTAATTTTTTTTTTTTAATTTTCTTCAAATGAATCAAATGTTAGTAGTATCTGTATATCTTCAATCCCCACATTTGGTGTCTCTGTATTTGATTAGTCTGAGATTCGTTTTTTTTTTCTGCCACATTATCCTTGTATTAGTAGAGTCATCTACACTACATCATTGGACTTCCTGCCTTAACTCTGACTTATGGTTTTTGTGACTTGGAAGGAAATAAAACGCACACATATTACATAAGGCAGCAACTTTATTCTCTGTTTAACTTATTTGTTGGAAATGCATCCAATATCTAATTATTTGCATGTCCCTCAAATTACAGAGCTGGGACAGTTATATCAGAAACTTGGGAAGATGGGCAAGCAATCAAGGATGTTAATGCTAACCTGGTATGTTTTTTAATTCGCATTTTACTTTTCATGCTTCCCTCATGTTCACATATGCTTACATCTACATGTGTACGATGGTAGTCCTCTTGGCAATAGAAGATTTTAAGCGAAAAGCAAATAGGCGCATGACATGCACATTACTTACAATTCATTTTCTGCATGTAGAGGCGTTTGTTAGAAATGCGAGAGGCTGTTGAGAGGCAACGGAAGTCACTAAAGAAAAAACAGCCGGGTAATTGTCTATCCGTTCCTTACTTTTGAAGTCCATTAACTGATTTTCATGACCGAGTTGCCCATCCATTATGCTGCTTTATAAAAATACAAGACATTTTATTGTGTGCATGAATCCAATCTTCCTCATCAACTGCATATTAGAAGTACAATTCATGAAGTGATAAGACAATATTGTCATCTCAAATAAAATGTCTCTTCAATCTTTTCAGATTTAGATATTTCTGCTCTAAAAAGCTTTAAACCTGTTCATCTTTATTTGAAGATAAGGGCGACGGAAATGAAGCTGAATCAGGAGCTTCAGAAGAAGACATCATCATCCAGGATGAAATTTACAAATCCCGTTTAGGCAGCATCAAGCGTGTAAGTTTCCTTACAGGTTGCAATATGATTTACACTCTTGTTTTGAAAATTTTCATCAAGTTGTCTTGTTGATATATCTATATACCAGGAAGAGGAAACCTATGTGCGTGAGCGAGATCGGTATGAACTAGAAAAGGGACGACTTATACGTGAAATGAAACGTATAAGGGATGAGGATGGTTCTCGTTTTAATAATTACCAGATCCTAAACCATCGATATGCTCTCTTAAATCTTCTCGGTAAAGGAGGATTCAGCGAGGTTTACAAGGTCAGTTCTTCTTTTACCTTTAATTTAGTTTAACGATTTATACAATTATCAAATTGTAGAACATTCCAACAAACCAACAACTTTTGAAATGATATTTAGCTTTTCATTTAGATGGATTTTCAATCTGTTTGTTACAGTGATTAAAGCAACATTTTATTTTATCAGGCATTTGATTTGGTGGAGTATAGATATGTTGCATGTAAGCTTCATGGTTTGAACGCCCAATGGAGTGAGGATAAGAAGCAAAGTTACATACGTCATGCTATAAGAGAATACAATATTCATAAGACCTTGGTACACCATCACATCGTTCGGTTATGGGACATCTTTGAGATAGATCAAAATACCTTTTGCACGATTTTGGAGTATTGCAGCGGTATACATATTCCTAAAATTATATGTGGTTTAGTTGACATCAAACCGTTTGATAAGTAAAATTTCAGGTTATAACTTTTATCCTTACATTGTATATTCTTAATACAGGTAAAGACCTTGATGCTGTTCTGAAAGCAACCCCCATACTACCAGAGAAAGAAGCTAGGATAATTATTTTTCAGATATTTCAAGGGCTTGTTTACTTGAATAAAAGAAACCAGAAGATTATTCATTACGATTTGAAACCTGGGAATGTCCTTTTTGATGAATTTGGTGTTGCAAAAGTAACTGATTTTGGTCTTAGCAAGATTGTAGAGGATGATGTTGGATCCCAAGGCATGGAGCTTACATCTCAGGGAGCTGGAACGTATTGGTCAGTATTATCGTTCTCTGTTTGAATGTTATCTAAGTTATCTTTGCAATGAAATTGAACCTCATTGTACTGGACTCTTTTTGTCTACTAATATTATCTTCCTCTGACTTTTGAGTGAATTCAAATGGCTGTGAACTCTCTCCTCTTTCTCATCCTCCTCCTCCTCATCATCATTTATGTTACTTGTATATTTTAATACTTTGTTTTAGGCATGCACTTACGAAAATTAAATAAAGTTTCCTTGTTAATACAGGTACCTGCCACCAGAATGCTTTGAGCTAAGTAAGACCCCTCTCATTTCGTCCAAGGTCAGTGATCCGGATTTGATATATCTTCTATTTTTACTAGTTAATTACCAATGAAAAAAACAAAAATAATTTTTCTAAAGAAATGCTCCATTTTAGGTTTTTCTTTGGGTGTTATCTCCAAAGGGGGATTGTAATAAAAATATCTTTAGACTTTGTATGCTTCTTTCAACTTGTTTGCACCACTAAATTGTGTGGGTCAGGTAAGCAGTGTCTTGTTTTCTTTTGAAAATAGGTTGACGTATGGTCAGCTGGTATCCTAATGTACCAAATGCTTTTTGGAAGACGCCCTTTCGGGCATGACCAGACACAAGAACGCATATTGCGAGAAGATACGATAATCAAGGCTCGTAAGGTTGAATTTCCTTCTAGACCTTCTGTGTCAAATGAAGCCAAGGTAACTTCTTCAACGGTTCAACCTATTTTTTGTTTTTCGTTTCTGTTTTCATACTGGTAATGATGAGAGAGTAGGCTTGTTGGCATTAGAAATATGTTACTTTAGGAATTACCTTACAACAAAACTCTTCATGAATCTGGCATTTCACACCCTGGAACCAGAAAGAGAGTTAATTGAAAACTTTGTGAATAAAAAGCGGCCTTCTTTTGGAGTTATATAATCATGTTTACACTTTCTTAGTTTCTTCTTTGTGAAATTGTGAAATAATATCAAGATCAAATATATTATCCCAAAAAAGTTGTAAACTGCAGAAATGCTTCTAAGCTGATGGTTTTCTACTTGATATTAGTACTGAAGCCACAAAATCTGTTTTGGTAAAGGTCATTTCTGTCTTTTAAATAATTTCTTTTCCTGCAGGACTTCATTCGCCGATGCTTAACATATAACCAAGAAGAAAGGCCTGATGTGTTGACTATTGCTCAAGACCCATACCTTATATATTCCAAGAAATGACCCCAAGTGCAGGCTGTTGCTTAACATATAGATGTTTTTCTTCAATGAAATACCCGATGAGCATCGGGCCAAAGTTTTTGGTACCTTAATGTCCGGTTTGTTGCCACCTGAGGCTGAGAAAACTACAGCAGCCCGAAAAAAGTGTAGACCCTAAAGAAAGCAAATTTGGGAAATTTTCTCGAGTTATTGTGAAGTGTTCAGGTTTTTTTTTTCCTCGCTCACCCTCCCAGAAGTTGGGTTCTTTCTTTTAGTCTCTTTCCATAACACCCTACTCCCTACCAAAACACTTGTACTGTTCATCTTATTGTATGGATTTCTGTAATCTTGACATTTTTAATGTAAATATCACAATGATGGTGAAGTGGGGGATTTGGAATGGGAATTCAAGCATTATATCTGGTGAACGGAAAGTTGCGGAGATGATTTGTATTTGCAAATGCATGAGAAAACATGTGTGCAAAAGGTTTGTAGCCCTTTGGTTTTCATGAAACAGAGTCCTACAAAACTGCAGTGGGATTTCGGTTTTAAGCTGTTCAAGGATGATCGTGCTTCGTTATTTGATCCTTCTTTTTGTTCTTTTTCTTTCAACTTCTTGCATGCAGCTATGGAGAACGGCTTCCAGGATGGCTTTTAAGTTGGCTTGTACTCTTGGTGTGTATGCATGCAATGATGATTAATTTTCATCTTGTTTTTTGTTGGTGAGTTTTAGGAGAATGATAGGAATAACGAAGAATTAGTTAGCTGGTTGGTTTAAGTTTATTGTTTGAATCGAGTAGAAACAGAAAAAAAAAAAAAAACAAACATCGAGTTGGGGTGTAATCAAGTCAAGTCGAGTAGTATCACGAGCCCAACCGAGCTTAAATTTTCATGCTCGAGCTCAATTAATGTATTAATACATTTAAACTCGGCTTGACTTGACATTAAAAAAATACTTAAAAAATATATATTTCCGTGACTTGATGATTTGACTTGGGATAGTATTCACTTAATCTCTCTCTCTCTCTCTCTCTCTATATATATATATATATATATATATATATATAGACTAAGGGTCTTTTGTGAACACTTTATTCGTTGTGAACATTGTGAACAACCATAAAATAGCTTTTGAATCTTATGAATCTTGTTGATAATACTACCGAACCCTTCTATTAACTCATTAATCTTATTGGATCCTATGGATTTTATTGAATCAAATTAATTTGTTGAATCTCATGAATCTTGTTGAATCTTATGCATCTTGTTATAAAAACTACGTACTATGAACCTTTTGAATGTTCTGAATCTTAAATAGACACTTCTATTAACCTTTTGAATCATATGAATCATATTACAAACATTTGTTGATATATATGAATGATTATATGTATTTTTTTTATTTGTTCACAACGTTCACAACGAATAACTTGTTCACAATGGATCCTATCCATATATATATATATATATATATATATATATATATATATATATATATATATATATATATATATATATATATATATATATATATATATATATATATATATATATATATAGACTAAGGATCTTTTGTGAACACTTTATTCGTTGTGAACAACCATAAAATAGCTTCTGAATCTTATGAATCTTGTTGAAAATAGTACTGGACTCTTCTATTAACCTATTAATACTATTGGATCCTTTGGATCTTATTGAATCCTATGTATTTGTCGAATCTTATGAATCTTGTTGCATCCTATGCATCTTGTGCATCTTGTTATAAAAACTACGTACTGTGAACCTTTTGAATGTTCTGAATCTTAAATAGACACTTCTATAAACCTTTTGAATCATATGAATCATATTACAAACACTTGTTGATATATATGAATGATTATATGTATTTTTTTTATTTGTTCACAACGTGCACAACGAATAACTTGTTCACAATGGATCCCATCCCTATATATATATATATATATATATATAATCAGGTTTATCAGCGTACCTATGAGATTCCAGCGTATCCTAATGTGAATGATCATTCACACCATTCACATAGTGTGAAATGATCATTCACATGGATGACCATTCATATAAATATGCATTAAGCATTCACATAATTTTTAAGGACACAAAAAGTGTGAATGTATGTGAAATTCATATATCATGCGTATAACATTAATTTAAACATGGTTATGAGAAAAAAAATTTAAAAAAAGTTTTTTAAGGTCGGTACCTTGTGCATTTGATACTAAAATTAAATGTTTTCGATATATTTATGCATTTCATGTAAAAATTTACGCATCTCATGCTATAATTTATCCATTTTATGTACGAATTGTGCATTTAAGAAAATTTGTGCATTTGATGTACAAATTTTAATTTTTAAATTTGTGCTTTTGATGTACAAATTTGAGCATTTTGGAGTGGTTCTCACGGTAACGAGGGTTATTATCGAAATCCAACCCTATATATATATATATATATATGTATGTATGTATGTATGTATGTATGTATGTATGTATGTATGTATGTATGTATGTATGTATGTATGTATGTATGTATGTATGTATGTATGTATGTATTGTATGTGTGTGTGTGTGTCACGTCTACTTTTAATCACAAAAGATAAATACAACTTATTATATTAAAAATAAAAGATAAATATAATTTTTATTTTAAAATCTATAAATATTAATAAATAATTAGTTCTATCTATCATTTTTCATTATCTAATGATTTGTCATTATTATTTTCTTGACAGTTCTTTTTATAAAGCTTAAAACATTATAATTATGAATAATTAATATATGAATGTTTTAATTTTAACGGTGTATACATTTTACATAAATATTTTTTTTATTAAAATATCAACATAATTTGTGAATCAATAAACTAGTTATTTATACATAAATAATAAATAGGGAAGCTTGATTAGGCCGAGAATCACAAACTAAGTGGCTCGAGCTAAACTCAACTTACATCAAGTCAATTTGAAGTACAAAATTCTTATGGAACCAACATGTTTCGGGTTCTCAACCAAAGTGGGCTGGTTAGAAATGATCGGTAAGTTGGTGAACGAAAATGAATTCATAGACGAGCATTGGAACAGTAAGTGTTGTCTTTGTATGGTTAAAACAATTTTTGGTCAATCACTCTACTAAACGTGTAGATTTAATATGAAATTTCAGGACTCCACTCTTACATGAGACACTATGAAACTCCACTTGTCACTTGTCTATAGGAGAACCATGTGGGTATGTATCATATAGTGAAATGTAAACAAGAGAATTCTCTTATTTGTTTGGTGTGAGAATCTCAAAATGAGATAACAGAAAATTCCTATTCTCTGTTTTGGTCAATTTAATCATTAATTTATGTATATTTTTGTATGTTTTTTTTGGGTTTTAATAAGAGTTTCTTATAAAAATTATGGTTTGAAATGATAAAGTTGATAGTGTTAACGTATATGATTCTCCTTGATTTGCCCATGATTTAGTTGAATTTTCACATGATTCTCTCCTTACATTTCTCTCAATTATAGCTGTAAATCCTCTGTATAGCATCCTTTCCTTTCATGTTGATTTTTTTATTTTTGGTCTTGATTACATTTTTTTGTATAAATACGTTGTAATGTGTATGAGAAATATCAAGTAAATGAAAGCAATTCAGCTCCTAAATTTTGACATGGTATCAGAGCCAAGTTTCATTACCTAAGCCTCTAGTCCTTTTATTTCTCCCACCCAAATCATGTCTGGTGGTGAAAAGAGCACCCATGAAAACCATGCTCTCAATGTCACTTCACCATACTTTCTTCATGCGTCTGACAACCCCGGACAAATTTATACCGGAGAACTCCTCAAGGATGGAAACTATGGCGACTGGGTGAATGACATGAGCAACACCCTATTTGCGAAAAATAAGATTGGCTTTGTGGATGGCACAATCAGTATGCCCGCCGCAGATTCGTCTGATTTGATGAATTGGAAGCGTTGTAACGCCATGGTTAAAGGATGGCTCATGAGCGCAATGGAAAAGGAGATTCGGAATAGCGTCAAATACGCAACCACTGCCCGAGACATTTGGTTGGACCTCGAAGAAAGGTTCGGTAAGGAAAGCGCACCACGTGCGTATGAACTACGAAGGGCAATAACTCTTATGCACCAAGAAGGAATGTCTGTTTCTGCTTATTATACTAATTTACGAGGTATTTGGGATGAAATCCAATCTGTTACACCGACACCCAAATGTGTGTGTGGTAAATGCACTTGTAATATCTCAAAAGAGCTTAATGTCATTCGTGAAAAGGAACATCTTTATGAGTTTTTGATGGGATTAAATGATGAATATGCTACCATCAAAACTCAAATCTTAAGCACCAAACCCACACCTACATTAGGGGCTGCATATCATCTTGTGGCTCAAGATGAGCAACAAAAACACATCACGGCATCACGAAAATCGCTCCCAGAGGCTGCTGCTTTCCAGGCCTCAAATAAACTAGATCGCAGGAATGCCAAAAGCGATGGTCGTAGATGTACAAACTGCAATAAGAACGGACATGTTGCAGAAAATTGTTTTGAACTTGTTGGCTACCCATCTTGGTGGAAAGGAGACCATAATGGCAATAGAAAACCACCTCAACCTCGAGCAGCAACCGTTCAGACCGAAGACAGCCCGATTCCAGGCTTAACGGGTGATCAATATACACGACTCATACAATTCTTTGGTGCAACTGATGCTGGACATAGAGGCGAACACCCTTTGGCTAATATGAGTGGTAAGATTGATTTCACAAGTCATTGGGTAATCGACTCGGGTGCAACGGAACACATCACTTACAATGAAAGTTGTTTGGAGAAAACGACTAAAACAGGAGTGGGATTACCTGTGAAAATACCAAACGGTGATTCAATTCCTGTCAAAAACATTGGCAGCACTCGTTTGCCTAACGGTCTTGAAATCAAACGTGTCCTAAATGTTCCCGATTTTAAATGCAATTTGCTTTCTGTTAGAAGATTGACACAAGATTTAAATTGTTCATTGACATTCTTCCCCAATGGTTGTGTAATGCAGGACTTACATTCGAGGAACCTGATTGGACTGGGTAAGCTACGTGACGGTCTTTACTACCTAGAACCAGTTGGTAACAAAAGGGTGGTTTATTCAGTCTCTGTGGATTCTAAGCGATGGCATCGACGTCTTGGACATGCTTCAAATAGTACTCTACAAAAGCTTCATCATTTAGAGAGTTTCGGTAATAGCGATTTTTTTTGTGATTCTTGCATTAGAGCAAAACACACCAGATTGTCATTTCCGACTAGTGTCATTAAAACTACTCGATGTTTCGAATTAATACATTGTGATATTTGGGGTCGTTATAAAACCGCATCTTTTTCGGGAGCACACTATTTTTTAACAATTGTTGATGATTATAGTCGTGGGGTTTGGGTATACCTAATGCAAAACAAGTCTGATGTTCCTCATCTTTTAACCGGATTTTGCAAAATGGTTGAGACCCAATTTAATAAGAAAGTTGCACGCATTCGAGCCGATAACGGTATGGAATTTCAAACAAATCATTTGTTGCAATTCTATAAAGATTGTGGAATTTTGTTGGAAACATCTTGTGTTCACACCCCACAACAAAACGGTGTTGTTGAACGAAAACATAGACATATTTTGGAAGTTGCACGAGCCTTAAGATTTCAGGCTTCTTTGCCCATCAAATTTTGGGGTGAATGTGTCTTGACTGCTGTTTATATCATAAACAAGTTGCCATCTCAAGTCATAGGTCATAAGACACCCCATGAAATATTATTGGGAAGATTGCCTTCGTATGATCACCTTCGCGTATTTGGGTGTCTTTCTTATGCTCATGTTATTAAAGGCAATTCTGATAAATTTTGTGAAAGAGGGAGGCCATGCATATTCATTGGTTACCCAATGGGACAGAAAGGTTACAAAGTTTTTGATTTACAAAGTGGTAAGATCCACACCACACGTGACATTACTTTTTTTGAGGATGTTTTTCCATTTTCAAATCAATTCAAAGGCCTTCATTTAAACACTGAACAAGACTGGCCTTCCTCCTTGAGTCATGCACAAACATTTATCGACCAAAATTCTAAGTTCCATCACGATCTTGACCATTTTTCTAGTCAAAATGATGAACCAATTTCCACAGACACCACTAAAACACCATCATTTACACAATCTGATCAACCTTCACCATCTAACTCACAAGGGACTTCATTTCCTGCTACTGTTCCAAACCAAGAAACAAATACTCCTGTGCAGCAGCAGCCTCCAGAAACTATGGACTCCGAGAATGTTACCCGAAAAAGTCAAAGAGTTAGAACTCAGCCCAAACATCTTCAGCACTTTGAGACTGATATACCACCCTCAATTGACCACTCACGGCCCAGTCCCACCTCAGGATCCTCGACGGTATATCCTCTTTCAAATTTTGTTTCCTATAACAGATTTTCCTTGTCTCACAGAGCTTTTTTAGCAGCCATCACTTCCCGTGATGAGCCCAAACATTTTTTTCAGGCTGTTAAGGATCCGAAATGGTGTGATGCTATGAAGAAAGAAATCCAAGCATTGGAAGAAAATGGGACGTGGACTTTGGTTCCTCTTCCACCTGAAAAGAAAGCCATTGACTCAAAATGGGTGTACAAAATCAAGTATAAACCAAGTGGAGAAATCGAACGCTATAAGGCACGCCTTGTCGCCAAAGGGTACACACAAGTTGAAGGCGTTGACTTCCATGAAACTTTTGCTCCGGTTGCCAAACTAGTAACTGTACGGTGTATGTTGGCGGTTGCGGCAAAGAAAAATTGGGAAGTACACCAATTAGATGTCAACAATGCTTTCCTCCATGGTGATCTTGAGGAAGATATATACATGAAGATCCCACAAGGTTTTGCAAAAAAGGGTGACACTCGTGTTTGCAAATTACAAAAATCACTATATGGCTTACGACAGGCATCTAGAAATTGGTATCACAAGTTCACTCAAGCTCTCCTCACTCTTGGTTTTCGCCAATCTCGGGCGGACCACTCCCTCTTCATTTTTCGTAAAGATTCCACTTACGTTTCTGCATTGATATACGTCGATGATGTTCTTTTAGCTGGAAATGATACTTCACGGATCCAAGATGTGAAGGCGTATTTGGATGCACAATTCAGCATAAAAGATCTTGGCCCGTTAAAGTATTTTTTGGGCATTGAAGTGGCTAGGTCTCCTGAAGGTTTCGTTCTTAGTCAACGAAAATACACGTTAGATATTTTAGAAGAAAGTGGCCTTCAAGCTAGTCGTCCTAGCACTTTTCCAATGGAGCAAAATTTAAAATTTTCCAAAAAGGACAACAGTCCTTTCGTAGATCCTACTCAATATCGTCGATTAGTGGGACACCTTTTATATCTCACTGTCACTCGACCGGACATAGTTTATCCAGTCAATCAGCTCAGCCAATTTTTGAGCAGCCCTCGTCGGACACACATGGATGCAGCAGTGCGTGTTCTACGATATCTCAAAGTGACCCCTGGTCAAGGACTCTTTTTGCCTGCTCATGGTAATCTTGTACTTGAAGCTTTTAGCGACGCTGATTGGGGAGGTTGTGCGTTCTCTCGCCGATCTCGTACCGGCTATTATATACGACTCGGTGGTTCCCCGGTCTCTTGGCGTACTAAGAAACACTCCGTTGTTTCTCGTTCTTCTGCGGAGGCGGAATACCGAGCCATGGCAACAACAGTGAGTGAAGTATTATGGCTACGTTGGTTGTTAACAGATCTCGAAGCACCACAAACAGGGCCCACACCTTTATTTTGCGACAATAAATCAGCTCGAGACATCGCCAACAATCCTGTTTTTCATGAACGCACTAAGCATGTTGAGATGGATTGTTATTTTGTTCGTGAACGTGTTGAAAGTGGTGAAATTAAAACGTGTGCAATTTCCTCTAATCTACAGCTTGCAGATATATTCACCAAGGCACTTGGCTCAACACAATTTCAATTTCTACGTGACAAGTTGGGCGTTCGTGATCTTCACGCTCCAACTTGAGGGGGAGTGTTAACGTATATGATTCTCCTTGATTTGCCCATGATTTAGTTGAATTTTCACATGATTCTCTCCTTACATTTCTCTCAATTATAGCTGTAAATCCTCTGTATAGCATCCTTTCCTTTCATGTTGATTTTTTTATTTTTGGTCTTGATTACATTTTTTTGTATAAATACGTTGTAATGTGTATGAGAAATATCAAGTAAATGAAAGCAATTCAGCTCCTAAATTTTGACAGATAGATATCTCTGTTAAATTTCTTGTTTTATGAAACAATACAACTGATTCTCTATTGTGTTGAATTTCCTATTTTAGCAAACATACAAATCAATTCTCATTCTCTAGACTAATTTATATTCACTGCAATTCCATTCGTTGTTGTCATCTCTTCGCAATTTCATTCTCTGTACTAAACGCATCCTAGGAAGAACCAACAATATCAGTAAGCGGAATCGAGTAGAAAAGTAGAAGAAGAAGCAAGCATCAAGTACAGTTGTTTTATACATGCCTTATAGTTATTAGTAAATCAAGGGGATGTTTGGTATGGATGAATCAGAGAGGATAGAATTATTTTGTGTTTACAAGCTGTTATGATTTTTTATTACCATACATAAACAAATATTGGCGTAGGCTTTAAAAAAATAGAATGAAAACACATTTTCTTTTCATGATTTTGATTCTCTTTAATTTGATAGAGGATGTAAAAGATTGAGCAAACATTAAGATTGCGTTTGGTAGAGAGAATTGAAGAGAAATGAAGTGAATACAAATTACAAGTTAGGATAATTGAATTGCATATATAAATTCTCTATGAATTCTCAAGTTGGATCAATATACAAGTTAAAAATATATTTTTTTCATTTCTCGAGCAATTGTGGAGAGTTAAGTATAAACAAAAATTAGAGAGAAAATTACAACCACCATATGATTATTGCATTTTCAACTTTGATAGTATAAAAAACCATTGATTTTATACTTATTTTTTTTTTCTCTACGATTCTCTTTACCGAACGCAACCTAAAATCAATTTTGTATTCTATTCTTTTGAGAATTGAACATATCAAATAACTTGTAAATAGAAACACCTCCATTCTCTTTGATTCCTTTGTGTCAAACGTCCCCCTAATGTTGATTCGAGTTCGAGCTAACAAGCATAGGCCTAAGGATAGTTGTGGCGCAATGTTACACACTCAGAATAACATCAGTACAAAATTCCCTGCTCAAAGCTTTTCAAAAGGTGTCGATCTGAGGCATGCATAGTATGGTTCTTATGGTTTCTTATACGAAAGTTTGGTTTAAAAGAATTATTAATCAGGCGAACCTGGTTGATCGAACTGAAAATGTGTTCTTTTTATCTTTTTGTGAATTGGAGAAAGGGATTCGAGGAGCTAGAAGAGAACTTCAGTATAGCAAGGGATTTCGTTAGGTCGATTCATGTAAGATACCTGTGTTTTAGCATGATGAGCAATTTTTATAAATATTATGTTTTTCTAATATTGAATTGCGATACAAAAAGAAGCATTTTCTACGTCTCATTTCTTAGAAACCGGCATGGTTTAAATTGATGCGGATGTCCTAAGAGCTTCGTACAAACCATGATTATACGAAACAGGATCTTATGCAGTAAACTAGAAATAAAAAAGGATGAAGAATCTTTCTTTTACGTACTTCTAGCTTTAGAGACTGAAGAGAATTACAAGTATATTAATTAGGTTGTTCAGATGGAAATTCAATTGTGTCCATCGCAGCCTAATGTACTCGTAAAATGTCTTGAATCCTTAAACTAGAAGTAAAGATTTATTCTTCCTTCTCTATTACTAGTTTAGTACTTAAAGGTACTTCGTATAATCATAAGTTTGTATGAGAGCCTTTTAGATAGATGCGCGTATCATCTTTACTATAAAAGTTTGTTACTTGAAACAATAGTTCCATTTACCGTTCGATGTAGTTTCACTTGGCTCAATCACCAAACAAGCATATGATTTACAAGCAGACCCAGTGATGAGGAAGGGCGAAATGGATCTCTGTCCAGGGCCCCAAAATATGGAAGGCCACAAAATTTTTTTTAGGGTATGTTTATATGTAATGTTTGTAAAGCCGAAGCCAAAGTCCAATAAGTCACAACTTAAATCTAAAGCCCAATAATGCAATAAGTCACCATCAAGTTGTATCTTTTCATTCTTTCAACATTTTCCTGATCATTTTATAAACTTTTATGTATTCTTGGATGAGAAAACAAGAGTCTAGGTATGAAAAACGTAAAAAAAAAAAAACGAATTGAAGAGCTTGTTAAGTCTCAAAGTGGGGCTATTGATAAGTTTTTTAAAAATAAGACCAATGTTGATGATGCTAATATTAATTTTAATCTCTTTTATAGTTATTGCACAAGGTCTCCAAAATCTAAGAGACGACCCTGTTTACAAGCAACATCGATGGCCAGTTGTAGAATTTGGTTAATAAGATATACAAAAGGGAAACAACACCCTAACACCAAATCTAAAATAATATATATAGAGTTGTAATAGTTAAATATGTTCGAATAGATCCATCATTCCAAGCTTACGATGGTCCATTTGTTGTCTCCAATGGGTAGGACAACGGTTCCATCAGGCAACGCTGAATTAGGAATGGATGTGTACACTCTGACCTTGTTGCACAGTAAATAACTGTCCATAGCCTTATTCGGCGGATTAGAATCATTGATGGACAGGGGTGACTGGTCAGGAGTCACCATGGCTGTGTCTTCGGTCTTGTTTACATCTTCCAGGATGGAAAAAATCATCAATTTGATGCATATAGAAAGAGGGAAAAGTTCAGAATCAAATTGATGCATCTCATAATCTTACCAAATCGTTAGCGATTCTACTAGACAAAATCAAAGTGTTTGATGCCTTGTTAACATGGCATATAATAAGTGTCAATGGCATATTATGATCTAGATATCAACTCAGCATTCAAAGTTCCAAATTCAAACACAAGAATTTAACATATAAGGCCTAATTAGTAGTAGATCAGAGGAGTTGTTTTGTAAAGAAATTTACTAACCAATTTCCATACTTTTCTTAATATCAGAACAGGAACGCGTAGTAGGGTTGATGTTCTTCGGCACAGCAGGGGGTACTTCTACAAAACAGCGAATTAATAGAAGTTAGAAATGATCGATGAGTTGGTAACGAAAATGAATTCATAGACAAGCATTGGAACAATATTTGTATTGTCTTTGTATGGTTAAAACTAATTGGTCAATCACTCTACTAAGTTTATTTGTGTGGCCATGATGTCTCATTTTTGGGTTATCTTTTGCTACTATTTAGTTAAAAACACTTAATTCCATGAACACTGCCCTTAACAAGCATATAACCATGATTTAAATAACGATAACCTTGTCAAGAAACTTTCCTTTTTAGTAGAAATAGGGGTAAATTTGTTAAGTTACTTTTTTATTATCTTACCCATCGGTAAATAGTGTTTGAACATGCTTTTAAACTCATTGCAAGTTAGATTCAAGATTATTAGTTTTGAGTGTCTGGGTAAAAGTGATTAAGATTGGTATTCTTTGATTATTTAAGGTTAAAATGATCAGATTTGGAGAAACACGTACCAGTTGCTATAAGAAAATTGATAGATACATGCAAAATGACTTATCTGTAGCTATAATAAACTCGTAAATTAACTATGATTATAATAATCACTTTGAAAACATTCATCCAAACAGTTCCAAAGTAAGGCATTCAGAAGACAGAACCACAAGTGCTAATGGAATCACTTGATCTAAGATAGTACGTACTGATGGTTCTTTTATCCTTCAAAAACATCATACTATAATCTTTCTCAACCAAAAAATTGAGCAAATTAAGGCATAAACATTATGATTACTCCGTATCCAGAACACAACTAAAGAACCTTAAATTGCAATTTGATTCACAACAAGTAAATAAAACAATAATGTATCCATTCTTGTAAGTTTGTCGGTATCTAATCACGAATGTGACATATTTTGGATAGAAATATAAAATGGAACAACAGGACATGTGAACTTCAATTTACAGAAACGCCCAAGTAAGGTTGACATGAATTAAAACTATTAGTCTAATACAAAGACACAACCAAACTGCAAATAGAATATTTTCCCATCAAGACATGTCATTTTAAGAAGATAAACTTCAAACATAAAAGCAGAGTAGTACAACATTTCAAATTTTGGTCATAGATATAAAATGTCTAATTAAGCAGAAACATGTATGTAAAATCATAAGGTTCTAGATCAAAGAAGGAATGATGGATCACATTTTTCCCCCCCTCTTTTTGAAGCATGCGTAAAACAATTAGCGTATAAAAGGGTGTTTGGGTGCGATTTAGGTTGATAATTGCAAATTGTAATAATCAATATTGTAAACTATTGGGTTTATTATGAAAGAAATCAACATGTTATTATGATTGCGTCGTCGTTTAATGTTGTTTTTTCCAAACAAATAATATTTTTTTCTAATTTGCGAAATTTGACTATTAGAGTCCGGTTATAATTGGTAACCGGGTTTTTAAAAACTGAAAAACCCTGATAGCCAAATTTCACTAAATTCGAAAGAAAAAATTAACTTGAAGACTTTTCTGGAAAAAAAAACATTGCTGGACGAAAATGCAAAAAATGTGAAAACATGTTGGTTCTTTTCATAATAAACCCAATACTATTTGATAAAAACTTGTTAAAATTTTGATATTTTTTGATTTATTAGGGTCAAACTTGTAGATTTACATGGATGATCAAGCAATAAGGAAACTGAAAATCTAGATATATATAACATTAGCAAACTGTTTTTCTATCACTCAAGCAACAAACTTGCAAAAATCACTTTTAAAATATATCCAAACACCCCCTAGACGGCCTATTAATTAATCAAACATAAAGCAAATATAACATTTCAACTAATATTAACATTTATATATTCCCACTCAACTTATGTGCTGCGATGGAATTCGATGGAATTGTAATTTAATTTTAGCTTGTTTAGAATATTTGATAACTAATGGAATGAGTTAAATTTTATGTGTTTTCCACCAAATTTCTATGTTTATAAGAATTTGACATTCTTTCCAATTCATACAAGAATTAAATTTCAACCTATAAATGAATTAGATTTCGACCTGCATCTCTAATCAATACTAAAAATTATCTTCTACCTTCACCATCAACCATATTAAAAACTAAAATTTAAATTCCAATTTCCCTTCGAATTCCATTCCGTGAACCAAACGCCACATTAGAGTATTTTGAAATTCCTTCTCGATCTGTTGGATTTCAAATTTCTACCAACTCGTGAATGATATTAAAATCCTATAAACCAAGAATTTGTCCCAAAAAATTCCAAAAATCCAGCAAAACAAAACCCATGGATCATGGATGCATATATAGGTTTCTTTCTTTTTCTTTTGGTCAAACTCGTTTGATGGAATTGCTCAAAATAACAAGAACTTTCTCTTTTTTCTTATTATAGCAATCTCGTAAATTTTGTCACAAATAATAGAACTAACTTTTGGTTTAGTTCCGATTATAACATTTAACCGGTAAACAACAAGTAGGGTGTTATTTCAAACAATATATTAAATGATAAAAAATAAAAACCATTGTTATAATAAGAAGAAAAATTGAAAAGTAGGTTGTTATTTCAAACAATAAATCCTATATATAACTTTTTTTTACCGGTTAACATTTGTTGTTTACCTGTTAAAAGCCATAATCAGGAATAAACAAAGAGTTGGTTCATTTATCTGATACAAAATTTACGAGATTGCTACAATAATTAAAAAGGAAAAAGTTGCTTGTTATTCTAAGCAATTCTTACATTTGTAACTACAAAACAAAACATAACACGTACAACAGCAATTTCATCGAACAATTTAGATTTAAAAAAAAAAAAGAAGAAGAAGAAGAAGAAGAAAAGATTGCAGTAGGGTTAGGGTTTAGAAAACATACGAGAAATAGTAGAAGAAGATGTGAAGTGAGAGAAAGCAAGTTCAGCAGCAGCATCGTAAGCAAGTTTAGTTGATTTAAAGATGGATGAAGAAACAAAACTGAAGCCATTGACGACAACTGAAGCTCCAAAAAGAGGGTTATGGTCTTTGCCATCTTTGATGCAGCTATATTTTGGATATCCCCATCCCTTCTTCTGGCATAGCTCATTCAACTTGCTTTTGTACATTCTTGATTGCTAATATTTATCAAATTAAGCTTCTCTCACCATAAAATTGACAAATTCTGTGTGTTGATTGTTGAAGAGAAGAAACTAATTTAAGTATTTATTGAAGAAAATTAAACAGAGAAAAACGCCATTAGAGAGAGAGAGAGAGAGAGAGAGAGAGAGAGAGAGAGAGAGAGAGAGAGAGAGAGAGAGAGAGAGAGGAATCTTGAAATCAATGCTTTCACTGCCTGACTCTGACCTTCAGATTCATTTGGCAAAAGTCTACAAAACTACTGTAAAGTCGTTAGCCGTACACTGTCTCCCTAGTCCCTCCATGGCTCCATGCACAAAAATGGCATGGTATTACGAAAAAAAGAACATGTTTTCACGGTTTTTGTTTTTTCGTTAACAATTGTATTTTTTTTGCAAAAAAATTCTTTAAGTTAATTTTTTTTAGTTTTGTGAAATTTGACTATTAGAGTCTGATTATTATTAGTACATTGAGTTTTTTAAAAACTGAAAAACCAAGTTCTAATATCCAAATATCATTAAACCAAAAAGAAAAAGTTTAACTTGAGGACTTTCATGGAGAAATAAATGAAGCGACGAAAATGTAAAAAACCTGAAAACCATGTTGGTTTTTTATAATAAAAAACTCTATTTTTTTCAATTCTTTAATTTTTTTTATGATTGTTTAAGTTTTTAAACTATTTTTATCTTATTCAAAAGTATATATTTAACTTGTTTGACTAGTTACCAAACAACTAATATTGATATTTTCATCCAATTAATATTAGATAAAACTTATTACTTTTTTTCAATTTTAGCGATCAAGTCCCTAAACTTTTGTTTCAAGTGTTGTTTTTTACCAGCTCATCCGATAACCGGTCAAATATATATACTCTTGAATAAGACAAAATAGCTTAGGACTTAAACATCGGAAAAAAGGTTTAGGTTAGGGACTTAATCGCGAAAATAAGAAACTTTATAGGGTTTTTTCAAGGGTTAAATATTAAAAAAACCAATATGTTTTTTCATGTTTTTGCGATTTAGTTTCTCCGTGTTATTTTTAATTACCAATAAAATCATTAAGTAATATATTTGTTTGTAAATTTTCTTTATTTTTCCAAAAAAGTTTTCAAGTTTGAGAACTTTCCGGAGAAAACTGGTGAAAACATATTGGTTTTTTATGAATAAAGTCAGGGTTGATTATGAACAAAAACAAAACTTTTCCGAAACTTGATTGAAAACAATAACTTGAGGACTTTCTTAGGAAAAAAATAACATGGAGGGACTAAATCGCAAAAAAAACATGAAAACATGTTAGTTTTTTCATATTAAACCTTTTTTTGTTATCTTAACTTTTTTTTTTTGCCTCATAAAACCTTTGACCATTAAAATCACATGAACTTATGGTGTTATAGATTATAACCGGCTGTCATACTTAGGTGACAAAAACTGACATATATGTGACATAACCCACTTATATGGCTTCTATGTAACATCACATGTGTGATTATTATATGAAAAGTTGCATAAAAAACCATTAAACTATGAACTTTTTCTGATTAAGTCATTCTTTCATTCACTTAATGTTATTATATTCATGTGACATCACATATATAATAATTATAGGAAAAATTGCATATAAAACCATTAAATTGCAAAATTTTCTATTAAGTTCTTACTTTATTCATTCATTCATTATATTATTTTATAGAGATAGTTTAAAAAATAAATGATTCTTTATCCGTATTAAGTTGTTGGAGCAATTTTTCATCACTATCGTTGACTTCACCTCTGTCTCAGTGCGACTTGACCTCTGCCTCATTCTCCTGACAAATGCTCCCATTTGGTGTGTGCGATTTTGGATTTACAACTCACTTTGCCTATGCGTTTCAGAATTTGTACCATTCTTCTCGTTTGTTCTAGGGTTTGCACAAGTTTGTGTATGTGTTTTTTGGAATAGGTGTGTTTAAAGGGGTTTTGTATTCGTTTTTTGTGTTTATGAGTTTGAAAGAGTTTTGACTTCTAGGTTTGAATCGGTTTTATATGGAAATCAAATACTCAATCCAAAAAGTGAAAACCAGATTTGAAAAATATAAGGCCGAACTCAATAAACGAAATGGGTCAATACATGGGTTGACACGAACCTCACAAAAGAAATTTTAGAAAAAAATGAGTTAGAAAAATATTGATACAAATACTAAGTTGATTGCTTATATAACTAAAAAGGATCAAATTCGACTGCCTTAGTCATTGCCCCCAAGGCTCATTACTTTATATAACTATATGATAATCTAACTTTTTTTTTGTCAAGATATATGATGCATGTAATGCATAATTGTCTATACTAATATGATATTTTGATAACCGGTTACTAACTGAACATGTTAAAAAAATACATGATATTTTTTTTATTATTTTATAGTACAAATGTGAAATATGCAAAAGTTAAAAATATTACTAAAATACTAATGTACTTTTTTTAATTTGTTGACATGGCATACTTAAAATCGAAGGAATGATTCCACCGACTTGAGTTTTCCTCCGTCGCTAACTTATTCTCCACAGACGACTGCAGCGGCGGACCCAACGGGTACGTGTCACCGGTCCTTCCGCCAATAATATTATATCCTAGTATAACTTTTTACGATTTTTTGTTTGTGCAACCGGTGCTTTTTTGAACGTGCAATCGTGTTTTTCAAATATTAAAAACGATAATAATTTAATCCAAAATATTTATAACATCAAACAAATAAATAAATTTGTAGTATAATTATTTATAGTTTAATGTAACAAATAAAAAAAACAATGAATTAATAACATAAAACCCAAAATTAAATTACAAATACCAAATGAGCCATTATTGTTTATAATTTTGGTTCATTTTACCAAACTCAATACCATTATTTTTACACAATCCCAAAATTTATGAAATTTCAATTAATATTATCAGCTGTTAACCCGACCAAACCAATCTAATTAGTAAATTATAAAATCGAAACACGGCTCAAATTTGTGCCACCGACGACCCAAAATCCTGTGTCTGTCACTGGATGACCGCTACAATTTCGATTAGTTTGGAAATTGTGCTTCGTATCATTTATTAAAAAAAAAACAAAATAGGCTATACAATATATACATAATAAGCTTTTAATTTAGAGGGTCATACAGATCGGGGCCTTGTGCAGTTGTGCAGACCGCATAGGGTGGTTAGCCGACCATACTTTTATAATCACTTAACTTTGTATATTATGTTACAAGTTTTAAAAATCACATCATCATGGCCTTTGATCACTTCTAAGATACGAAAAAAAAAATACTTTCGAAATATAAAAAAAAATGTCGACTAAAATTATTGATGTCATTTTATGTTACTCGTAACAAAAAAAAAAAAGTTGAATACAAGATTTAAAGTGTATATAAACATGGGTGAAAAAGGGGAATTCACAATTGTATTGTAAGGAGGAGCAAGAAGCGTACCTCATCCGCAACGCAATCGTTTGCTTCTTTTTCACATGGTGGGTGGATTCAGTTGGTAAACATGCTTAATCATACTCATCCTCTTCCTCCTCTTTATCTTTACACATTTTAACTTTTCTCACTTTTCACACCTACACTTTATCATTTTTACTCTACACTCCCTCCAACTTCATGGCTAGCTAGTTAGGATATATTAGATTCACACAACCTTACAATATATTGTTCTTTTGTTAGAAATGATTAGGGAATTTTGATTCTTTGGAAAACTGAGAGTCGTGATTCACTTTCAGATTGAAATATTTCGACGATACAATCAAAAGCTTTTAATCGGATAAAACTCAGTTAATCTAGATTCGGAGAATTTTGATGTTATGATTTATGTATCCAAATTCAAGTGTGACAAAAAATGAGGGAAAAACCTCAAAAAAAAAAAAACTGACGGGAAAAATAACTACAGTGAAAATCAACTCAAGCAATGGTTAGAATTTACGGAAAATAACTACCAGGGTTTACGAATCCAAATTCAGATTTGCCACCCCTGGAATTCGAATCTGCCCCTTGGACCCCACTTTCAGGACTCCCATTGATTACCTGTTTATTTTAAATTATGATAAATTCGAACAAGTGTGTACTCCACAACACTCTTTACTTATATGTTATTTATCAATATTACGTTGGTCACCAAATTAATACCATTACACTTGAATAATATTGTATATTAAATGGTTTTAATTTCTGTGTTTTATGATTATATATTAATCAAATTATGTAAAAATGCTAAAAAGTGATAACCAAATTATAAGGTGTAAAGAATGTTGTTAAATTTTCAATTAATAAAATACAGTACGGTCTAATCATTTTTGGGATCCGAGATAAAAACTTAAAAGAGCTCATCTAATTATATATGTGTATTCCAACTATGTGTATGTATGTATGTATGTTCAAAATAAAGAAAATTCAAGTAAAAATGATATAGTAACAATAAAAAAAATTACAAATAATTAATGTTAAAATTAAAATCTTTATAAGTTAGTGACTCGTTTAATCATTAACTAACTTAAGTATATAAAACATTTTGTTAGAATGTTCTAATTGAATGATGGAGTTGATGATTATAATGGTTGATTAAACAAGTTTGCATAGCAAATATATTATGGCAATTTCTAATTAACATTTCTATGTTGTTAATCATGCATCCCCATGATTAATAAATACATCATCAAACTAAAAAAATGTATATATGATAAAAGATACATGATTAGTAAAATCAAATAACATAGATGTATGTTTAATAACACATATATAGAGTCATATATTATTTATACTTGATATTAGAAATTAGTATGAAAACAATGATCACTATCATCGATGTGTTTGATAAAACTAAATGTAGTTACGAGTCTTGAGCTGGAGCTATTAAAAGTTATAGTTTTAGGCAATAGTTGAATTTTTTAGTTCTATAATATACTTGAAAAAATTAGTTGTGGTTTTAACTTATAGGATTAAATAACATAAAAGGGTATAAATATTAATAAGAGTTGTATTTTATAATTAATAAGAAGAGATCAAAGTTATTTGATTTAATGAAAAGCTTAAACACGTTTTAAAAACTACTTCAAATATTTTTTTTTGATTTTTAGAACATATTTTTTTAAACAAAAGCTCAACCTCTTTCTATAAAATGAAGGCTTTGATTATTAGGAATTTATTTTTCAACACCACAAGACAAATCTTTAAAAGCTGGCATGCCAAACAGAAAAAGAGATGTTAACCTTACATAATTGTCTATGGCGGTTGTTACGTGAAATGAAATGAAATAATATGATATTTACAACGAAATCATATGATGTTTACAAGTTTTTTGTAATATGACAATAACCTTTATTCTTAATAAAATGAAAAAGAGAATTGAATTTAATATAAATTTATTTTCCTTGTCTTCTTAACTATTAAGAATTCAAAACATGAAAATTAAATGAAATGTTGATACTTTTTCCTTTATTTTTATGTCAATATTTATTCATGTATAAGTATAATTTGCGTTCACTTGAAGAAAATTTTTCATTTGTTTTCAATTTCAGTTTTCAAGAAAATGTTTTTAGATTTAGTTTTAAAAAAAATAATTGAAAATTGTGAAAACACGTGCATATAGTAATTGTAGTTTTCAATTTTGGAATTCATGAAAATGGTTTGAAAACATATTAAAAATGTTTTCAATATCTAGTTATAAACTTTGAAAATGAAAATTTTAAGAAATAAAAAATTAATTTTAAAAAAATGTAAATGAACATGTTTACGTAAAATCTTTGTTTTCGTAAAAAATAAACCAATAAAAATACTTCAGTTTTTATCAAGTGAAGGAAGCCTAATTAAACCGATTTTATTTCATTTCATGGGCAAACACTCCTTACATATATTTCTAAACATCTCCCTCTCTTCTCAGCACAAGTCAAAAAGAGATCAAACACACCTTCACCGGAACCTCTCCACCTTTCTCCGCCGGAACTCCACAACCACCATGAGTGTGAAAGACGGCTGCGGCCACCATCATGACTATGAACGCCGGAAACTCTACCGCCATGTAATCGCAGCCACTCTCTCACTATTTTTCATCATCCTCTTCGTAATTCTCCTCATTTACCTCATCCTCCGCCCTACGAAACCTCATTTCACCCTCGAAGACGTCACTCTTTACGCCTTCAACATCTCCACCGCCACCACCACCACCCTCACCTCCAACCTCCAAATCACAGTCTCCTCCCGAAACCCTAACGCTCGCATCGGTATTTACTATGACAAACTCGACATCTACGCCACATACCGGAGCCAACAAATCACACTATCTACGTTAATTCCGCCGTCATACCAAGGCCATAAGGACATCACCGTTTGGTCACCTTACTTGTACGGAACTAATGTTCCGGTGGCGCCGTACCTTGCAGTGTCGTTAGCTCAGGACGAGACCGCCGGAACGGTGTTGATTAATGTTAAAGCTACCGGAAGAGTGAGATGGAAAGTTGGAACTTTTGTTTCCGGCGGGTACCGGTTGAATGTGAATTGTCCGGCGTATATAACGTTTGGGAACAAGAATGGTGGTATTGGTGGTGGGTATGCCGTTGGTCCTGCCGTTAAGTATCAGTTAGTTGAAGGGTGTACTGTGGATGTTTAAGGTTATGTATTTTAACGCCGTTAAAAACGATCATGCGATTTTTGGCTTTTATAGTACTATGGTAAAAGAAGGGGAGGGAAATCGAGGGGAAGGAATTGTTGCTGAAGTTTCCATTTTTATGTTTATAGTATAATTTTCTTGTATTTTTTTTTGTCATAATTAAAAGAATTTTTTGATATCCTTTTATATATTTTTTTCGTTTCAAAATATATTAATACTACATTATTGGCTCATGTAACATATGAGGCATAAGTAAGAAATATATATTTCTAAATATGATAACTTAAAATATTATTATAGAAAATTATAAGGTAATAATATTTTGATATTAACTGACATAAAATAAACAATTAAAGTTATATTAAATATAAATTTTTTATTCTTATTATAATAAATATATATTGAAGATATGAACATATATATTGGAAATACTGACTATATTACAATAAAAACTAAATCAATTTTTGTAATGTTTTTGCCTTTAAATTTGATAACAATATTTATAATATTATTGGAAATTATTACTTTTATGAAATCTATTATAGTGTTGCTATTTTCATATTTAGATTTGTTTTTAATGATAAAAAACTTAAAATCATGCTTTTATATATAAAATCTTTTTTGATTCAATTGATTATGAACAAAAATTTAAATCGATTACGATTGTTAACTTAATTTTAAACATAAATATTAATTTCCAAATTATAAGAATGAGAATGGATTTTAAGTTGATACATTTAACGATTAAAAATTTAACATTTTCTTTAAATTTTTTTTTAAAAAAATAAAAAATTACAAATCAAATAGATCATTTTAGATAAAACATTTTAGGAAAATTAGAGGTTAACTTAGGAAGTATTTAAAATTATTTAATTATATGAGTTTCCATTTAATATTTTAAAATATCTAAAATAAATTAGATAAGTTAATTGAGAGAGTTATATTTAGAAAATGGACAAGAAATGAAATCTTAGAGAGATGAGGAAGCGACAAGTGACAATAAGGGTTTTCTTTTATTAATAGATATAGATATAGATTTAATTATTAATTTATAATAATAATAATAATATATCAGACCAAACAAAAAGGAAACATGAATTCAAGGATTAAACTAATTAAGGGTAAATCATACGTGTTTAGGGATTTTTGTGATCACTCAAAGTGTCCTAAGTGGAGAAGTTTCAACATAAGATCATATTGGTTAGCACACTTGAGTTAACGTATAAATAACACACTCTCAATCAATTAATATTTATAAAAAAATATTTCTTTTTTCAGATGTAAGGTTCAATGACCAATACTATAAATATATACTAAAACGAGATAACATCGGACTATCATATTACAAACTTATAATATGTCATAAATATTGATTTAAAAGTATGTTCATAATATATATGTTAACTGAAAATAAGTTAATTTATCTACATCTTCTTATATGTTTTTATTATCAACTAGTTTATAACTGTAACATCCCATTTTCGAGATAATTGCGTGTAATTATTTTAGTGGATATTTAAATAATTAATTTTGTGTTGGACCAATGAGATCCCGAGTAGTGGATTGATACGTGTCGGGTTGCGAATTATGTGTCTCCGGGTTAATAATTTAGTGGATAAATTATATATTTGGGTTCGTGGATTTAAATGGGTTAAGTGGATTTTAATTGGGAAAATGTAATATCGGGTTCGGGTTATCGGGTCGGAACCCGTTAAAAAGGGTAAAAACATGTACGTGCGTTTCTTTCTTCTCCTTCTTCATTTTGGAAACCCAAAAGTGTGTGTTATGTGTGTGTTTGGGACCATTCCAGCAGCAAAGACTTGGTAGATTCAAGAAGTGTGTTCTTCATCTTCTTCTTTTGGATTAGAGCTTGAAGAGGTAAGGTTTCATGAATTTTAATTGCCAAAATCGTATGTGTGATGTGTATGTGATGTTGGAGTTGGTTCTAGAAGTTGTGAGTTTGTTATATGTTTGTATGATGTGAATTTCGGAGGCTGGAGCCGAGATTTGGGGGTTGAAGCCCCTGGAACTGCCATGGAAATCGAGCAGGAAGCTGTTGCAGACGTTGAGCGCGAGCGCGATGAGCGCGGCGCGACCGTGTTGCCTTGGCGCGGGCCGCGATGCGGCGGCTGGTCCGGTGGGTTTTTTTGGGCGACGGTTGTTGGTTTAGGGCTGTGTTTTGAGTCGTGTTTGCTTATAATAGTTGTGTTTGGGTTATGTGATCTATCGTTCGGATTTCGTTGGATTGTTTATTGGGTCGTGTTCCGCTTGGGATTGTTGGGTCGGGTTTGGAATAAGTTTCCGTGGTTCCGTTGGGTCGTTTTGACTTCGAGTCGGGTTGCGTTTATCGTGAGTCAAGTAGTGGTGTCGGTTGGAATCGAGATTAATGTTTTGGGATATGTGTGATTTCAGGGACGAGTCAGCGAGCCGAGCCGAGTCAGAGATTACGGGATTAGCGGATTGATCAGGTGAGTACGCGAAATCTTTTGAAAAGACCGGTCGTTGTCTTTTGGGTTATTTTGTGTCATATTTCATATGTGAATATATGAACTGTGTTGAGCTTGTGGGCAATACGAGTTGCCCCTCAGGTTTGATCCTTCCTTTCTTTATATGTGGATATAAAACTGTGTATGAGATCCATGATACTGTGATTGCGATGAGTTATCGCGGGAGCTGAGTAGCTCTGTTCAACCCTGAGTAGGGTCCCCATATATATATGGTTGTGTTTATTCTCAGGTCGCATTTGAGCCTATGAGTCCTGTTAGCCATGAGTATGGCTAGGCTGCAGGAGGGGAAGAGTTTCCCCATTTGAGATGAGTATCTCATTGAGCATCGGATCTCATATGTCTCTGAGTAGAGACTTGTGTGGCATGAGCATGCTAGTTCGTGTAGAGAATAGAGATGATTATGTTGCCATGTGATTATGTGAACTGTGTAGTGTCTAACCCTTGTGTACTCACGAGCTTCCCAGCTTATGTTTTCGAGTCTTCCATGTCTCAGGCAGCCATACTGTGGGATCGCAGTCACAGCCGCAGCAGCCGAAGTAGAGATCGGGGCAGTTAGAGTTGTGTATGCTAGACCTCACAACTGTTATCTGTGTTTTGTACTTAATCAGTATTATGTTATTTCCTGATAGCTAGTGATTATCAGTTATGCAGTTGTGTATGTATTGGTATCAACATGTGATATGAGACGTGTTAACCTTGTATTAAAGTTTTAAATTATTAGTGTTTTCCGCTAATCCTGTGACATGTGTACTTTGAGATGCTTACGTTATCGCCACTTATGATTGATTAATGACGTGGCATTTATGTGAGAATTGTGGGTGTTACAATAACTCACGTATTACGTGGATATTTTTAATTAAATTTATTTATATAAAGTGTATATGAGTAAAAATAAAAATATACAAAAATAATAATTGTTTTTATTTTTTATTATTTAAAGATTATAAAATAGAGTATATTTATCTTTTTTAAAAATGTTAAATTGTATATATTTTATTTTTTATAAGTTGTAATTATCTTTTTGGTGAACGTAGATGTGACACGTGACCTTTGATGTTTTCCTTTATTATACATAAAAATAATAATTTCCACAACTAATTCAAATTTTTACATTTGGATCAATTATATGATTATTATGGATAATAATGATAGATATTTATTTTAGGTAAACATTAATTTTAAATGTTACAAAATCTAAATTATTACTAATTAATTAATGAAAAAAATAAAGTCAACATATAATGCAATTAAGTTAAGGTGTTAAATTTGGAAAATGAGGTGGAAAGATAGAATTTTCTTGTATTGTCGAAAGTGACATTTGACATGAATTGTTTTGTTTTATTATAATATATAGGTTAATCAACCCATTTATTACATGGGTTGATTTAGAAAATACATATTTTTTAAAATATTAGTAAATTATTATAAAATTTATATATAATTAAAATAAAAAAAATTGAAAGATAGTTAAATTAAAGATGAAAATATACTTAGTTGTTTGATATTAAATAAAAAATATTATTATATTGTATTATTAGAAACAAATAATATGTGTTTGCAAAAAATATATTTTTTTTTTACTTCAAATATGAAATATCAATGTAAGAAACACAAAACTTCAATTATGTGAATGTGTATATATTTTGAAAATGATAAAAATATAAAATTGGAATATTTGAAAATCAACAATCATAATTTATCATATTCACAATTGAAGTTTTATCAATTAAACTTTAAATCTTGTTAGCAAAATAATTAACAAAAATTTTTTAACTTTATTTACTACACTTCTACATTTAAACCCAAATTTTTACATTTGAATTTAACTATGATCATTAAGGATAATAATGACACATATTTATTTTAGGTAAATATTAATTCATTAATGAAAAAATTAAAATCAAAATTTAATGTAATTAAGTTAACTTAGTAAATTTGGAAAATGAATTAAGAAAATGACATAGGTATAATTATTGATTTTAATTAAGGGTATAAGAGACATTTCATAAATAATTATGAGTTGTCATTAATCTGGACCATTGATTTCTTTCCATCCAATGGTCCAGAAACTCTAAGTGATTTATTTATTATATATAGTATAGATAGATGCTTAAACTATTAAAAATTAGTTAATTATGGATTTTAAAAGACACAAAATTCTATTTACTAAACAAATCAACTAAATCTTCAATTGGATTGGTAAAATGCATTATACCAAAATTCATTTTTAAACATTAAAATAAATAAACTATTTAAATTTAAAACAATTAAGATTTTAACAAAAAAAAAAATTAATTACCAAACATTTATTAATTTTTATATGTTTTCAAAGCACAAAAATAATAGAGTTATTATCATTTATATTTTATTTCCAAATCATTGTATTCTAAAAATTATTCACCAAACAATTGTATTTTTTTTAAAACAATCTTTCTCTCTCTATCCTTATTTTTAGTTTTCAATTTTTATATTAAAAAAGAGTTAACTAGACAAATAGTCCCTATAAATTATATGAATTTTTTGGTGTTTATCCCTAAAAGAATATTGAATTACATGAGTAGTTTTATAAATGTGACGATGTCTTACTATTAGTCCTTAAAATGATTTCACTTAATTAACTTTATAAAAATATATATTCAATTGTTTTTAAATGGTGTAAATGTATAATATCCCGTATTTTGTCAATACGTATCATTTAAAAAATGTATATATCAAAATATTTTAAAGATGATAGTGTTGAATTATCACATTGATATAAAATTAAATAAAAAAGATAAAGTCTAATAATATCATAATATATCAAAATGCTATATATATTTAAAACAAATAATTGTAACTATAAAACTTAATACAAATAATATTTTTATGAATACAACTTGAATAAATTTTAAACTAATGCACCAATGTTATGTTTTCCACTTATGTTTTATTATTATTACTATTATTTTATTGTTATCTTAATATAATACACAATCATATATTCAAAAGTATCATGTTTACATTTTGAATTTGAGATGTACAATTATATTTGTACGTATTATGTTATATATTTTATAACTACAATGAAATTATAAACTTAACATTTTATATTTTTTGATTAGATATTTTGTTAAGTGATATGCTTTGTATCAAAACTTTTAATTGAAATATAATTAAAATTCTGATGACACATTTTTTTAGTTTAACAAAATATATAAACTTGATATATTTTGATTTAATTGTAAACTAAATCGAAACATATTTCAGTCTCTAAGATAATTGACTTGTTCAACTTTTTAAATTTGCTATTTTTTTAATTTCATTTTATATCAATGGTTTGTATGACATAAATGTTGGTTGCTAATGGGCTGTGTCTTGTCTCTTATTTTTTGTAAAAATGTACACTAAGTAATTACAATGGTTCCGTCATTTATAATTATCTTCTTTTTTCCTATACATTTTAAAATTTTTAAACGTAAATTAAACTATCGACTCAATTATATAAATTAACTATGATCTAACCTTTATGAATTACACTTATAAATAAGTGACGTTTGTTACATTAATTGATATTAAACATATGTCATGTAGAACGAGCATAAACAGATTTTATGACTAAATGAATACTTTCTTTTTACAAAATGATAACCTATTCGTTTTTAAAAGTTGACAGAGTGAAATTATATAGGGACTTATTGTAAGATAAAATTTTATTTTACAACTATTCATGTATATATTACTTTATAAATGAAAACCAAACTTTTATATAAATAACTACAAGGACCAAATTTGTACTTTGCTATTTTGAAATATGGATTTTGAAAAAAAAAAAAATAGTGATGGAGAGAGAAAATTGAGGTTTTTTTGGAAAACACTATTATTTGGTAAATAAATTACAAAGTACAATGATTTGGAAAATAAACTCAAAATAATAATCATCTAAAACACAAATCAAAACCGTTTAGATTTCGTTTTTGATTTTATTGATATCATTAACCCATATCCCATGCATATATTTTTTAATAAAATAATTGATTATATAAAATATACATAAACCTTTGATATAAAATTGTAACAGCCCAAACCATCAGGACAAGACATTATCCGTTTTGGTCACCCTAACATGGTGCCTTGCAGTTTTGTTTTCATCCCGAAACAAATCTTGTTAGGGGTAAGTTAGCTCAACATTATAAAGGGGGACATATATAATTAGCCCGATCCCGACTCTGATATCATTTGTAACAGTCCAAGCCCATCGGGACAGGATATTGTTCGTTTTGGTCACCCTAGAACGGTGCCTCACAGTTTTGTTTTCATCCCGAAACGCGTTCTGTTGGAAGAGAGTTACCTCACTCTTATAAAGGTCTCTTGGTTTCTCACACTCACCAATGTGAGATATCACAAAAATTTTAAAATCTAATATAAATGAAAATCCGATTCCTAGCATTCAAAATAAAATCTGAAAATTCGATTCAAAACTATCCGAAATTTCGGATATTCAAAATTTCGGATTCGGATAGTGAAATTCCAAATTTTCGGATATCCAAAATATACGAAAATTCAAAAAAAAATATGTTTTATATATATATTTAGTATTGATTACTTACATAATATTGAGTGTTTATCATTATTCTAATGTATATTTTATTTTATCTTAATTTTGTAGATTTATTAAATAATATTGTATATATTTTAGTTTTTTTTTAACAATTTTTAGTCGTTTTGAGTATAATAATTACGGAGACATTTAGTTTGTGATATATTTATCTTTAATATGTATTTAGATATATGAATTTGTATTTTAGATATTTAAAGACTTGATTAATTTTTTTAAAAGAATTTAAAAATATGAATTTTCGGATACTCAAATAATTTCGGATTCGGATAGCAAAAATCACATCTGAAATTCGGATATTCGTTTTTTGGCATCCCTAATTTATTTATATACAATCTTCATTTTCTTGTAATATCGTATCTTTCAAGATATTTGTTTAAATAATTAAGTGTTTTAAATTTTATAAATTAGTTCAGAATTATCTGTATATGAATATATATTAATAAAAGAAAATGTTTAATGACACGTGTCGCTTTCTCACTTAATCAAAAAAAAATTTCCGCCCAATTTCCATGTATAATTCTTCTTAATTAGTTATTTATTTATATTAAAAGATTTCCATATATAATTCTCCTTAATTAGCTATTTATTTATATGAAAAGATTAATAAAAATATAATTAAACGAAAATAATAACTTTTTAAATGAATTTAATAACTCGTATATTTTAACTTAATTTTAGCTAACTAGGACTATTTATACATTTAAAATTAAAAAAAAAATGCAATATTTGTAATAAAATGCTTTACAAATTATCTAAATTGTGTTATATGTAAAAAATTTTAAAATATTTAGTTTTATATAAAAATCTAAAAGTAAAAAAGTTTTAAAAAAAATGAGACACGGTAAGTACTATTCATTGAAAAATATTTAATTATTGTTAGTAATAAAAATAATAACATTTTGTATTTTTTGAAGCAAAATAAACATTTTTGTATCTAATTTATGTTTGCATAGATTTTTTAATAAATATGTATTTATAAAACATCCACGTGGATTAATAACAACTTAGTTGCTAAATGTCAAATTTAAAAGAGAGATTTGACATCGCGAGCATTGTAGTTATTCATTTATTAGAATTTATCATAGTTTATTATATTCATTTGTAGTTTTTTTAGGGTTTATTATGAAAAAAATCAACATGTCTTTACGTTTCCATCCCTCCATGTTATATTTTTCCATAAAAACCTTAAATTATTTTTTTCTTTTTAGTTTCGTGAAATTTAGACATTAGACCCCGGCTATAATTTGTGAACCGAGTTTTTAAAAACTGAAAAGTCGAGAATTAATGTCCAAATTTCACCAAACAAAAAAGAAAAAAATTAACTTAAGGACTTTTATGGTCTAAAATAACATGGAGAGACAAAAACGAAAAAAAATATGGATAAATGTTGGTTTTTTTTTAATTATAATTTATATTTATTTCTTTATCTTTGCGGGTATAAATTTACGCGTCTGGGTAGCACTGCACCGAGCAGGGAGTTACTTCCAATCGTCGCTTTGGACTTCAAAGAAATTGACTGAAATTCAGAGAGCTCTCAACGGTGGTTATGGCGAAAGCGAACAACATAAACAACGGGGGCAACGTTTTGTTGCTAGAAGCATCGCCATCTTCGCGGCCGTCTTGGTCTAGTAGCGCAGCGCAAATAGACGCATTGCCTTACATCGATGACGAATACGGCGACCCCAAAGTGAAAGCCGAGGTTGACCGTTTAATTGAGGAAGAGATGCGTCGTAGCTCCAAGAAACCTTCCGATTATCTTAAAGACCTCCCTCCAGTTGCTAAATTTAAATTTGAGGTATTTTCATATCTTGATAAATTCTAGGGTTTACTATTGTCAGTTTTCGCATAAACAATGTAACTGTGAAAGTGCAAGAGTTGTTGTGTTTCTATGTGATGAATGTGTTTGGGGATGATCAAGCTACCATTACGCCCGTTGTTAAGGCTAGTGGAAGCATTTTCAACTTGGTGGAATGGTGGTTTTGTAGTCAAGTGCAAAAGGCTTTAAAACATGTTGTGATATGAGGCTGATGAATAGACTGAATTACTATACAGTTTTGTAGGAAAAAAAAGAGAAGTTTGTACATGTCATGAAGGGAAGAAGTGGAGGCTGATGAATAGACTGAATTCGGAGGGTGATGTCATATTTTTTCGGGAATTTGTCCAATTTGTTAGCAGTAGAAGAGGATTAATCAGATTTGTCACCTCCATATTGTCGATGTTAGGGTATATGGAACAGAAGGTGTCTTTCAGCAAGTGAAAACTTAATTAATGATGAGAATCAAAGTGGAGAAACGAAGAAAACTTATGCGACTCGTAATGATTTTTTTTTTTTCTCATTGATTGTTTATAGCCACAACACAAGCCACCTAAACAGCACACTTTTATAGATGGGTGTTGTGCTCAGGTAACACGGTAGAGGAATTACCTATTGACTGATGTAACTTAAACAAGCAACCGTCTTTTAGAATATCACATTTGTCCCTAAACTGTCGATGCTTAATATAGTATAAACCATAGTTACCAGGATCGCTAGGAAGCCCATGATCTGCGATCCAGATCGTGCGTTCCCAAATGCAGTATGGGTGCGTTCCAGGGACGATTGAAATCGCGAATTGCATCAAAGAATTGACGATCCTAATCGATTTCCAGTTCTAATCCAACAATTGTTGGTTCAAGATTCCAATTGTAAAAAATGTCGGTCCAACAAACATAGGATCACGAACTCGATTTTCCAAAATCACCAATCTTAATTAGATTTTCCGAAATCATCAATATTCTAATCAAATTGGATATCAGTTGATCCTTCTTTCCCAAAATCAAAATGAAAATCAAGTTTTTTCCCAAACATCGATCGTAATTCAACTGAGATAATGAGATTTCTAGAATATACGGCTGACAGTGAAGTGTGAAATGGTCGATTGAGATTTCTAGGATAAATACCATTTTGGATATTGGAATTTGGATCGATTATGGACCTTGATATGGACCATGAGTGAAGTGGCCGACCGTGAGTTAAGTATGAATGGAGTAATGTTCCGACAATGCCTCTTTGAGTGAAGTGTTCAAAGGATCATTAATGATTATTGGACTCCAGATGCAGTTTAGAAACATATAATCTTGTAACGGACTAGTACTTATTGACAAAATTTTAAATGTTAAAGTAGTAATATATTTATTTTTTTTGGAAGATTGGTTTTTATAACACGTAGAAAGCCTATATCATTAATTATGTATTACACCATACCACATTTATGGTACATCGTACCGGAGCGATCTAAAATGGGCCTACCTCCTCTCTTACCAAAATTTTGAGACCATCCCGATCCTCGTTCCTGTACTGGAACGATACCCGTTCTAGGTGACTAAACTTTAAAGGTTTATATTTCCTTTTTTGTTGTGAATGCTTCAGTAAGGTTTTATGGTGTGTTTGGTTTAATCATTGTCTTGGATTTCTCTTGTTCAGTATTTGTGTATGTAGTGAATTATTTGTTATTGAGCAGAGTTAAAAAAGTGTATTTCAATGTGGGGTTTTCTGTTTTCAGAATTATCCAATGCTTGCTAGGGAATATGAGCGGGTGAGAGCTGGAAAGCCGATGGTGCCTCTTGATATGTCAAGATATGGGCTTGACATTCCACCGATGAACAAACGAAATGATGAAACTGCTTGGAGGCAGGCACTTCAGAAATCTCAACGTTTATTGCAGCATCAAGTTATTCGGTATGATTGAAATATGACTAGTGAAAGGATGATCTTTTCTTCATGGATGATCCTATACGTTGTAGTCTTGTATAAACTTAATTGTCTATATGCATATTTTTTAATAAACACGCATTTAACTACTTTTTATGTGATGCTAAGAGATGGTGTTTGCTCATTGTTTTTTTTTTTTACATGTTAGTGTAATTGACGCCCCCCCCCCCCCCCCCTGGTTTGCATATCTTGATTTTTGGTGCTGTTACTGTTTTGGGTGTAACTTGCACTTACATGATGCTAGGCTGGAAAATTTGGATCTAATGTCCAAATACGGGGCTGATGTATGGAAACAACACAATCAGCGACTAGAAGCATTCTTATCAAGGTTAGTGAGATAATCCCAGCCCCATGACATTGTTTTGATCTCTTTCTGCTTCTGTCTGGCACACATTTTCATCATCCTTATATTTGTAGTTACCTCAGTTTTGCATTTCTTTGAATATTATATTATATTTTGTATGAAATTAAAACACGATGAAATGATATAGATGGCCACAATGTCAGAACGAGGATGGGCTTCCAGTTTTCATTGCCAGTGTCTTTTTTAACATGATACTAATTTGAATGTTATAATCAGGATGATTAGTTTTTAGTCTTTTAGATTGTGAGTCTTTTCTTCTTTCTTTTGTGTATTTTTTTCGAGCTCAAGATGCCACCTGATATCAGAACGTTCCATTTAGAATACTATCATTGAAAATTATTTTATAAGAGCATTTATGGTTTTATCTTTTTAGTATGCATTAGTGAATTTTAAAGTAGACTAGGGGACCTGGCAACATGTACCAATTACCATATTGTGACACAGTGATGTTCTAGGAAAACAAATGTTGGTTAAAATTATCTAATAATCTACTTCGTTATAAAAGTTGGTGGCAGCAATATTTAGTGAAGATGGATGACAGTCACTGAAATTATTTACTCCATTTTGACAATGTGACTAATGATTTAAGGGAGATAAATATGTGGTTTAGTTTATTTGTGGTTTTGGCATGCCACATGCTTGGTGAGAGCTCATATTAGCATTGGGCTTACCATGAGAGGCACTTGTGTGTTATTGAACAAATTGATAGATTCTTTATCCTTTTCTTCAAAAGTTAATCCCATAACTAATTAACTATCCCTTGAAAAATTGAGATCACCTCTAAATGTTTCATTGATTTACAAATTACAACACCATGATCAGAAAGATCTTAAATGCTATGTGTCATTTTCTGATGTTCTATTAAGATGAGTGACAATCTTTTATTTTTACTTTTTCATTATTCCTGATACCTTTAAGCTCAGCTAAATGATTGACTTTGAGGCATCCCACATGATAAACTCTAGTCGTGAAACAGAATCCCGTACACCTGAATGCCTGATTCCTCTTGGTCTACCAGTTGTGCTGTATGGGCTATCTGTGTGGATCCCTCTCCTACAACTCTACAAGCCCTATTAATTATCATGTGTCAAGCATACCTTGAAAACTACAACCACCATGGATGTATGTTTGACAGTTGAGATGGTTCAAATTTATGGAATCTCACACCATGATTAGTGTTTGTGGTGAGTTGTGTTCATGCTCACACAAGATATAGGGTTTCTGGGTGACTTGCAAGTTGTGTATGGTTTCATGCCCAAATGTTTCTTAAAGGCATTCAAGCGGGGGATTGGTCAATGGTCATTATATGCTGAAATGGGAGCTTTTGGTGAATAACAACTCATTATACAGGAAACGGGCTCTAAATAGATTCTAATGGTTTCTATAAGAATTCACTTTATCCCAACACATTACATAGTTTGTTGATGTAAGTTGTTTTTCATTATGATTTGCGGTCATATGTAAATCAAAACTTATCTGAGAATTTAATTTGTAAATTTACACTTGAGTTCATATTTTGGTTTACGTGAAGCACATGCAGTTAAATTGTTTTAATGTGTTGACACTAGAACTATCCTCTTTGTACCCTTTATGATCGAGTATTTTGGTGGTCCTTTTTTTCCAGAATGCAAGCACAAGCTACTGAGCTAAATGAAAAGATAGAACTTGTTAATCGAGAAAGAAAATATCATCAGGTACTCTATCTGGTATCTTGACATCTTCTTGTCTTTTTTGACTGTCATAGGTAGCTTTACATGCGCTTTTGGTTTTTGGCAGCAAAACACAGCATACGAGCTTAATGCTTTATCAGCACAGTGGAAGGAGCTCTGCGAGAAGAACATAGCAATTGAAGCTGCATGCATGAAAATCGAAAGCTACCTCGAAGAATTAAAAGCAGAAGCTGCAGAAAGGTATCAATTTGCCACTATACACTTCTAAAGTTTTTTTTTCGGATAACCAGTGAAATCCCAGCCAAGCCATTTTTTTTACCTGATAGATGATTCTGGGGCCCATGAATGCTCTGCAAACCATGGACCGGACCTATGACCTATCCAAGTATTGGGGCAGTGGCCTTTAGGAAACTGAAATTGGCGGGATTTGAAATTGAAATATTAATATTCAGTTTTCTTCGCAGAAGCTGGAATCTTGATGTTAATATGGAGAATGGCTCTTCGTTACCTTGAGGATGAGGTATGATTCCTGTCAAACTCCGATATGAATAGTGGAAACGCACTGGTTGTTCAAGGGCATATTTGTCCTTTTCTTTTCATGGAGGAAAATTTGTTGCATACAACAATCTTATATCTGAACTTTGCAAGAATATATAATATTGGACCAAAATCACTAAGATTACCATGTTTATTATTTTATTTAGTTTTCTGCATTTTATCGAAATTTCTTATTTCTGCATATATTTTTCATAAGAATGATGGTTTTATTTGCAATGCAATGAAAATCTATTACTCTTTGAAATGTTATAAATGCTTGAACTTGAATGTTTAAGTCTCTGCAGGGTCACACAAACCGTTGTACGGAAACATGACCAAAGCTTCCCTCCCCATGTCTGCACCTCAGTTTATGGCGAACATTCGAGTCAGGGCTTAGAAAGTAGAAACACACCAAGTGCTCTTTCAAGGTGAGTTGGTTGTATTTGTCGTAATGGGTTTGTAACTTAAATGTTTCCATTCATGATTTTGTAGTCCTTCCCAGTTTTATTTTAGTTATGAACATAGTGATTTCTTTGCATGTTTGATTCTATAAAAAAGGTAAAATTTTGATGGTTGGGGCAGTATGAGTGGGTCAGAAGTAGAGAAGGAAGTTATTGAGGGTGGTGATGTACAGAGCCGGTCTCAAGTATTTTCATGCCCAAGACGAGATAGAAGAAAAATATCTTTTTAAAAAAAATTAAAAATGCAATATACTATTTTTAAACTTACAATATACTATTTTTAAGATTTTAGTCATTTATTGAGCTGAAAATTAAAAAAAAATGCACGTACAAGTTTAACATATTACTTATTAGACTGAAAAAATAATGTTCATTCATGGTTTGATGCCCTAGGCGGTAACACGTGTGGGCCCCTTAAGGCCTGGTGATAAAGAAAGTGATGATGTATAGATGCAATTGTAAAAATTCAAAAAAGTAGGGAAAAAATTTACTTGATGGCTTTTCTGAAAAAAAATAATATGGATGGACGAAAATGTAAAAGTCATGGAAAGTTCAATAGTACATTAGAACAATCCTCATAAGGTTCAATAGTACACACCTTATAACATAAAGTACAAAATGATATTGCATACCTGCTGATTAAGAGGTACAACTCGTTTTATCATATTACTCCTACGGTCCTACCTGTGCACACAAGTTGCATTGACCGAACCATGTAAATCTCTCGTCGTTTGTTTGCCTGTTTACCTTTACGATTGACCGTAATAGTAACAATGATTACAAGAACAACACCATTAAAAATAAATGTCATTTGAAAGGACTCACTATCGCGGCTTTAACCAAATGTGTGCATACTTATGGGCTTTTGACTAACCTGTGAGTGTTAGGAGGAGGAAACTACGAGTGCAATCAATTCTAGTCAACTTGCAAGCTACAACGACTTGAAAAATATTCAAAATTGACTCGACGTAAACGAGCCGAACTCGACCTACTCCAGTAGTTTGTTAAGTCAAATTTGAGTATTAAACTACTAGATTTGTAAAAAAAGCTTTTATAATTTTTTTTTTTCATAAACATGTTCTAATTAACATTATAAAAATAATATGAAAATTTCATATAAATTGAAATCTCCTAACTCTTTAAAAATGATGTGAATGTACCCTTACATAAATTTCGTATATGTGAACACACATTTACGTGATGCATGATTTCATTCACTTCAAATGTATAAATGTGCGTGAAATTTATATATCATCTTTGTAATGTTAATTAATGTTGTGTTTGTTATTTTAAGAGGTCGATGTTTGAAGTCTGAAAACCACGTCTGAAATTAAGAGGACTTAAGATATGAAATCTGAAGTCTAAAAACCACATCTGAAATTAAGATATAACAAGTCTGAAGTTAAGAGCTGACCTTAAATGTTTTAATTATTTAAATTGATTTTAATATTTTAGTTAAATAAAATATGAACTTACGTCAACCTCTAGATTAAGATTTCAAACTTCAGATGCAAGTCCACAACTTAATTTCAGACGTGGTTTTCAGACGTTCTAACATCTTGAGTCTGAAATGTAACAAATTGTCTGTTTTGAATTAAGATCTAAAATCCACATGTAACAAACAGTCTATTTTCAGTTAAAATTAGAAATTAAGACTTTAGAGGGTTTTAAGAAGAAATTAAGTCCAAACAAACGCACCCTAAAACATGTTTATGAACAAAGTTTAAAAAAAAATTATTTTTAAGTGTGATACCTTCTGATACACTTAAAAATTATTTTTAAGTGTGATACCTTCTGGTGCACTGTATAATAGACGATACTACTTAAACCTATTAACTGCTAATAACATAGTAACTAATTTACAATTTGTTATATTGATGTCAATCAACATGTTATGCTATTTATATGTATTAATTAATACTTCTACACTAATAACTAAAGAATTAAATGAGCTTTTTAAACTTAAACATTTGAAAATATGATTATAGTTGGATCCATTAAAATCACAAGAACAACATTTAATAAAAATAATTATGATTGTAAGAATGAAATTAAATGCTACTAATTATCATTATTCTTTTTTAAATAATTTATATCTAATACTATTTATGATAAAAAATAATTAAATATCATAATTAGTAAAAAATTCATCCAATTTTAATGTAAAGTTTATATATATTTTTTTTAAAAAAATATTTTTCAGTCATCCGTGTGTTAGAGGTTAAAGGAATAAAACAACTAGTTCATACCAAAATGGCTACTAGCTGATGTCAAAGATAATTATAAGGTTAGAAGTTTAACTCTTGCTGTGGACAAATGTGTAGATATATAAATAGATTTAGATGGGTGTCAGTTCTGCGGTAAAAAAAACTAGTTCATAGATAAATAAATAAAAATTATTTACTCTCTTCTTTGTTAATTGAAGATAGAGTTAAGTTAAGAACTTCCGATTTTGAGTTTTGACCTTTGCAAGATTGAGAACATTGCCAAGCTTTATGCCAACCAAATAAACTAACTGATGATTGCTGCCTCAAGAACTGATGCACGATCTTCATGTGCAAGTTCGACGAGCCCACCTGATAAACAAGCAGCCTCGCGAGCCAAGTTTAATCACTCGAACGACTCCACAACTCACCGTTTAATAACAAATGCTCGTTACCAATGAAACATAAAACCCGAAGACATAAAACCATAGATAGATCAATCAACTAATATGCATGTATAGCTAGCTATAAGATGAACATAAATCAAAACAAACCCGATAACTTAGCTATCATAACTTCATAAGCGGTAATTTCATTACAACCATCAAGATCAATATAACGAGACAAAACAAGCAAAATCCAACAAGACATTTAGCCTATTATCAAATCAAGCAATATAAACATAGCTAAGATTGGAATGAATTTGAATCCAATAATACACAATTGGTTTATCTATCATAAATACCCAAATAAAAACTAGGGTTTATGTTTATTCACGTCATTTATAGAACCTCAAATTCAGTAAATTTGCACTAATAAAGGAAGAATTTTTTTGAAAAAAAATATATAATAATAAGACCTTGAATCATTCAAGAATTTACAGACCCACCCTGCATTGTTTCGAACCACCAAGTAAAGATCCACCACTACTGTTTGTAGAAACCACAATTGATAAATTAGGGCAATAAACCCTTAGGACCTTCCGTCTAGCCCACCAAGCACCAGCCTTGAATCGAACCCTAGCAATGATTCTCACATTGAAATTAACCGTTCCATGATTCCTTTCACCATTAATGCTATCTTGATCATCGATGTAGGCCGTCAGGGAAGCAAATGTTGCCCTAATGGCGGTCTCATTCTTGATTCCTTGCACGAATGGCGGCACTGTAGTCTCTGAAATTGAATTCGATTTGTAGAGCACGACAGCCTCAATTTGGTCATAGTAAAGTGTAATTTTGGAATTAGGGTTCCGAACAGTAAAACGAGCATCCCAATTGCCGGAGATTAATGAGTTTGATGAAATATTGAAGTTGGAGAGGTTTAGGGTTTCAATTCGGAACTGAGGGATCTGTGGCCGGAGAATGAGCCACATGATGAAGATAATGAAGCCGGTGATGAGGATGGAACCGACGAGGACGGCGAAGAAACGGTGGACGAAGGTGGCGCGTTGTGGGGACGCGTAGGGATCAGAGTAGTAACTGTTTCCGGCGACATGGAAGTACGTGCCTTGATTCTGCGGCGGCGGGGCAATGTAAGGGTATGCAGTGGCGGTGTTTGGATGGTGGTGGCCGGGGACGGAGTGAACTGGGTAGCCGGTAACGGGCCTGGATTGATCAGCCATTGAAGAGGTAAACTGAAATTATGTTCAAAACATTGATGATTGGGAATTGGGTAAAGCATCAATCTCTCTTTGTAATCTGAATCTTCAACTTCAAGCCTAACTCTTCTAAATATCTGCACCATTTTGATTCTTTTTTCCGGCTTTCTAGTTTTTTTTTTTTTGAATGGTTAATCGCATAAATTAACAATGAGGTTTTGTTTTTATGTTTGGAGATGTATACTATTGACATGACTAATGCAGTTTTTATTTTACCCAAATGATACTCGTACTTAGATTTTATTGTTCATATGTACATTTGGTGACTGGTTACCGGTTCCACAGGTAGAACTCTATTTTTTTAATATTTTAATTTTGGGATAAAGTCGTACAAATATATGCTACTACTAATTCGTTTTTTTTGCTGGATGATACTCATACTTGGATTTTATTATTGATATGATACATTTGGTGACTGGTTACCTGTTTCACTAGTAAAACTCTATTTTCTAAATGATGTGGATTTAACCACCCATTTTATATCCTTCATCGACAAGAGATTGAAACACCATCCCTGATGGTTTCCTTAAATGCTACAATAAAGTCTTCAAACCAAAAACATTATCGCCTCCGGTCGTCACCTTCCATCGTCTCATTCATGACCTTAGCATCTGATCATTTTCACCGCAACACCATCACATGTATTCCGGAACTGGTGGTTACATTTTTTGAATCGATTTTGATTTCGTTCAAGCATCTTGTGTTTATGGGTGTTTGGTGGTTAACATTTTGAAATCAAATGTGCAACGAGTTTGGGATTTGGTTCGAGCAACAATTTCGATTTCATTTACGGTTTTCATTCACTTTATTGATTTTTATTTTGAGTGATTGGGTTCCGGAATCACAAGAATTGTGGTTCAAAGTCTACTCGATTGCTTAGCTAAATGTTCCAATCTCGATTTCGATTTTATCATGTTTAAAGTTCTTGATCTGGATTTAAATATCTGAGTTTTTACGGGTTTTTATGTTTATATTCTGAGTTTTTTAGTTTCAAGTTGAACATTCAAAAAAAGAATAAATAATAATAATAATAATAATAATAATAATAATAATAATAATAATAACAACAATGTAAGTGTCATGTCATAAAAAATTAGCCATGTCATTGTTTGATTAAACAAAAACTTCCATGTCAGCATACTTACCGGTCATACGTACCATATCGACATGTCATCATTGAGTACAAGTACCATCTAGTTAAATAAAAAACTAAATTAGTCATATCGATGATCTCAATAAAATAACATACATTTGTATGACTAATGTAAGTGTCATGTCATAAAAAATATGTCATGTCATCGTTTGAATCAACAAAACCGACATGTCAACATAGTTATCGGTTATACGTACCATATCGACAGGTGACCTTTGAGTACAAGTACCATCCGGTTAAAAGAAAAAGTAAATTAATCATATCGATAATTTCACTAAAGTATCATACATTTGTATGACTTTAACCCTTATTTTTATCATAACAACTTATTAATTTTTATATCGGCTTAACGTAGGAAGAATTATATCTGTAATATAAATACTAATAATAAAAGAGTAGATATACACCTTACTCGTGAAACCACGTGTCATCACCATGAATAGACACGTGTCAGTTATAGTTTTAAAAAAATAATAAATAAGTTTAAATTATATTTATCCAAACCTAATGTATACTTTTAAATTCAAATCAAACAAAATTTAATATTCTACTAATTTATTAATCATTGTATAATATAATTAAGGTTGAAAAAAGATAAAAAAAAATCTATTGTTATATATTTGGAAATATATAAATTAAATAGGTTATAATAACTAATAATATCACTCTTATATACTTTTATTTAAAAAAATAACATTCATATATTTACCTTTTAGTTTATTATATTTTATATGTATTAAAAATATCCACGTAATAAGCGGATAAATAAACTAGTATATTACTATTAAACTTCATATTATAACCCAACTTAAATATTTAATATATATATATATATATATATATATATATATATATATATATATATATATATATATATATATATATATATATATATATATACATGGGATCATTGCAGAACCTTAATTTAGTGTAGAACCGTAGAACTAATATCGTCCATAGATTAGATTAATCTAATGGTCTTGATTAAAACCATAAAGTTTGGAATTAGTGAAAAAAAGATTGGCATTAGTGATTTTTTAATTCAGGGTAAAAAAGGAATAGATTGGAAATAGCAAAAAGATTGGCATTAGTAAAATAAATATCCTTTTTCTTTAAATTAAAATAACATTAATATGATTAATTGTTAAATCAAAAAAATTATACCATAAAAACGAGAATTTTATACTCTTTAAAACGAGACCGGTCATGATATATTTTTTTCGAAAAAATTTTACATGTTTATTTTTTGTAAAAAAAATTACCCAGACCACCATGCAATGTAGCATGGCGGTATCATTCAATATCGAATGACCACTTGATATCGTATATTCAACGTCGATGCAACACTGCATGTACATTCAAAATTAATAGAACCAAAATAATGGTCAAAATTAGTAGTCAAAAGTTGGTTGATTTAATGAGAACAGTAATGACATATTTTTTTCGAAAAATTTTTACGTGTTTATTTTTCGTAAAAAAAAATCACCAGACCACCATGCAATGTAGCATGACCGATATAATTCAATGCGATGCAACACTGCATGTACATTCAAAATTAACAAAACTAAAATAATGGTATAAATTAGTAGTCAAAAGTTGGTTGATTTAATGAGAACAGTAATGACATATTTTTTTCGAAAAATTTTTACGTGTTTATTTTTCGTAAAAAAAAAATATCACCAGACCACCATGCAATGTAGCATGACCGATATAATTCAATACGATGCAACACTGCATGTACATTCAAAATTAACAAAACTAAAATAATAGTCAAAATTAGTAGTCAAAAGTTGGTTGACTTAATTAGAATAGTAATGATATATTTTTTTTGAAAAAATTTTACGTGTTTATTTTTCGTAAAAATTTTTTTTACCTAGACCTCCATTCAATATATTTTATAGAGATCATTCAATGTCGAATTACAGTTTATATCACACATTCAAGACTGCATGTACCTTCGATATTAAAAGAGTAAAAAATGGTCAAAGTGGGCAGTCAAACTTGGTAGGCTACTATTGATTCAATGTTAATTGCATAATTTCCATCTTATCCCTAGTGTTATATAATAATCTAATGGTTTAGATTAGTTCTATAGTTCTGCACTAATTTAAGGTTCTGCAATGATCCCAACCCTATATATATATATATATATATATATATATATATATATATATATATATATATATATATATATATATGTGATATATATATATATATATATATATATATATATATATGTGTGTGTGTGTGTGTGTGTGTGTGTGTAATATAATTTCTGAACCTAAATTTATGTAGAGTTGTAGAATCAATTTCGTCTATAGATTAAATTAATTTAATGGTTTTAATTAAATAGATTGAGAGTAAAATTAATAAAAAAAAAAGATTGATATTAGTAAATTTTTACATCAGGTAAAATTGTCAAAGATTGGTAATAGTAAAAATTGACATTAACATAACCAAATAAAACGATATGACACAGACACAAAAGGAGGTACAAACTCAACTTGAAACTTTTTAAAAACAACTTTTCAAGTTCAGTAGCAGAATGTTCAGTCTTTTACATTTCTTCGGCCTTGAGAACACAACAATTTCAGACAAATAACATTCTGGAACTTCCAAACCAAAGAAGAAATAATGTTATGTTACTTACTAAGCAACTTTTCGCGTTAGGCGCTCACTCTTTTGAAATGGGTCATCACGAAATTAATATAAATTTTAAAGTCGAGTTTGGGCCACGAAAATCGCCCACAAAGACCACCATGAGTCTTAGACATCACCAGGGCCGGTCCTATCATTTTTTAGGCCCGGAGCATATACTTAAAAAAGGTCCCTCTATATATATAAGCAATATTCGTATAAAAAACTACAATTAAATAATACTGATTTTGTTGCACTATTGTCAATGTCATGTCTTTAAAAACTTTATCACCTGTCATCGTGTAATGGTTTCATGGTGCTTATCTGAATTTTTCCTCAATCCAAAAACCGTAAAAAATAATTAATATTAACATCGTATGATTATAAATTGGGTAAAAATTGCATACAATATTAAATTATATATTTATTAGTAAATTGAAAAAAAAATTAATTTTAAATGATTCATAATATAAATAGTAACATATTTGTCGAAAAAAATAGCATCTATCTCCTTAGTATTTTTAATAATTGTATAATAAATAACATAAACCACGTGATAAACAAAAATAAAAAAATCAAACTCATTGGAAAACAAAAGTATAAATATTGAATTTGATGGATTGTATCTTGATATAAAACAAATAGACGATATCTATATATGAAAATCCAAGTGATAGTGATGAGATTTAAAAAAAATAAAAAAATGCACTCAATGGGAATCGAACCAATGACATTAGAGTTCCAAGGTGAGATGACTACCAGCTGAACAAACACATTGTTAATGATTTTTTTTCGCGCAAAACACATATAATCTAATACTGGACTGCTGAGCTATATTAACATATTAAATTTTTTGGGCCCCTTAAATTGATTGGGCCCTGGGCGGTGGCCCAGGTGGACCAGGCCCAGGGCCGGCCCTGGACATCACTGATATTCTTTACCGTGATTGCATCAACGCCTTCTGCTTGATGGATAATCTTCTTCACTAGTGAGTGGAATACATCACAATGTCTCTATCTTTCTCATGTGCACTTTGCTCTATGTGCATGCTTGAAACACCCTACAACTAATAGCAGATGTTTCTAGTTAATTAACAATAATTTATACATGATTACTTTACGGAAATGCGATAAAATTAAATATTTTCGTAATATAATAATAATCAATGTATAATAAATCAATTAAAGTATTTTCAAAATCAAACGATATATTACATGGATTAATATCCTAGTAAAGTTCAATAAACATAATAACATTAAATATCATACGATAGGTTCAGTTTCAAGATCACAATGTTTACATCACTTTTCTATAAGTTGAAGATTCTAGGTCTCTATTTCCGGTTGGCTATGTCACACAGAATGGAATCTAGAGGATAAAATAACGTAGGGTTTGTAAATTTTCTTATCATATAGTGAAAGTTTTAGGGGCGTTTGGTTCGCATTTGCATTATTCAGTATTTGCATTTGGTAGGATTTTATTAAAGAAGCTGCGTTATCTTTTAGGAAAAAAATTGATAATCTGAAGAATGCAAGGTAACTGCTATTTAAAATCCTAGGGGAGAGGCTGAGTTTTTAAATAAGAAAGAAGGAAGAGATTTAAGAAATCATGAGATTTTAAATCCTTACTGAAATCTGCGAACCAAACACATGATTTTAAATGCAAATCGTAGTAAATCCCAGAAAATCCACGAAGCAAACGTCCTTTCGTAATAACTAAAATTCAATTTCCAGTTTCTGTGAATTTCATTTCACGAATCAAATGATAGGTTACGTTTGTTTTGAGGGTTTCAAAGAAAAGAGAATAGGTTTAGATGTCAAATATATTATTTGATTGAATGCTTCTTCAAACTAAATATATAGAAATCATTAATTATAGGAAGAATTGCTTGAAATAACAAGCTACTTACACAATTTTTCTTATTACAACATTTTACTTTATTTTGTACCATTAAATGGATCCTACTAACACTTTGCTCACTTTTTAGGCAATGGTTATACTTGCCAAACAGGTAGCCGGTCATGCAGCTACAAGGACATGGTTATGGTATGTACGCAGATGAAATTCAAACAATGTTTGACATCAGACCTTATTCCAAGATAATTGTGAATGAAAACCCAGAACACACAGTTATTAAAAAAAAGAAAACCCAGAATTGAAAACCCAAATTTGAAGATTATCAAGAAGATTTACAAAGAAAACCCATACAAATTGCAAAAGATGAAATAAAAGCTTTAAAACCCTAACTCAAGCATCATCCCAAAACCCAATATGATTCCTAAATACCTTGACGGTTTTCAATCTGATGGTGGAGGAGGAACCACCAACGTGATTTTGAAACCCTAACTCAAGCATTCATCGCCTCCATCTTCTTTGTCTCTCTCTGTCGCTCTCTCTCTCTCTCTCTCTCTTTAAAATGGGAACCGACTTAAAGATAACAAATCTGGAGACGGAAGAGGTGAGATGAGATGGAGACGGAAGCGGCGAGATGGAGACGATGGTGGCCAGAGGTCGCCTCCTCTTCGCCGGAGGTCGCCTCCCTTCTTCTTTCTTTCTCCGTCGCTCTCTCTCTGTCACGCTCTCTCTCTCTTTGAAATGGGAACCAACTTAAAGATGACAGATCTGGAGATGGAAGTCGCCTCCCCTTCGCCGGAGTTCGCCTCCTCTTCTCCGGAGGTCGCCTCCCTTCTTCTTTCTCTCTGTCACTCTCTCTTTAAAATGAACTCTCTCTCTCTCTAAAATGAAATGGGAACCGATTTAAGATTAGAAGTAACCGGTTACATCCCATATATTGCATTAAATGACAGGTTAAGATTAATAGGATACAATTATTGGTACAAAATAAAGTAAAATGCTGTAATAAGAAAAAAGGCGCAAGTAGCTTGCTATTTAATGCAATTTGCCCATAATTATATTAGAAATTCATCCAAGGGTTTTGTGTTTCTTCCTTGTTTTTCACTTTTTTTTTTTGTTCAAATTCATACCCAAATCTATATGCATTTTTTAAAACCTATATACAATCCAAACACACCCTTAATTGTTAATGGTAAAGAATGAGATTTAATTTTAGTGATCTCTGGTTTCGTTTTCAAAATTAAAAAAAAAAAGGAAAATAAATTGTTTTCAATGTCAATATTGGTTTATACAAATTAATCGCCAAGAAATTGTGTGCAAGGTTTTTGTTTAAAAAAAAAATGCTAAAGCTTCAATGGACTTGGAAACAGAGAAGGTGCGTGTCAACTTCCCAATTAACTACTGAAAATCTTTGAACAAACTGTGTGGGTGAAGACGAAGACGACGACGACGATGGCGAATTGCTCAGTTGGTGCTGTTCATACCTTTCTCAAACTCCCAGGTATTTCTATTACCAAATGTTTCCTTCTTCCTTCAAAAACCCATTTCTTGGTTTTTCATTTAGGTTTAAGATTGAAGCTTTTAGCTCCATTTCACTCGAATTCTTCCTCAAATTGTGATCATCCTCGGTCTGCTCGGTCTAAACTCGAAAAAGCTAGAAACTTGGATGATGCTTTGATTTTGTTCGATGAAATGACACAGAGACAACCTCTGCCATCGGTTGTTGAGTTTAATCAGTTGCTCAATGCTATTACCAGAATGAATGAGTATTTATGGTCGGTTCATCTTTTTAAAAAAATGTGTGCCCTTAGTGTTGCTGTTGACGAGTACACTACAAGCATTGTGATCAACTGTTGTTGTCAATTATTTCGCACCAATGATGGTTTTGCAGTACTAGGATGTTGTTTCAAGAGAGGTATGAAACCTGACGTTTACAATTTTAATACACTTTTAAATGGACTCATCCTAGAAGACAGGATTCTTGAGGCAGAGATACTCTTCAAGAAGCTCATCAAACACAATCTTTGTAGACCTGATGTAGTTACATACAGCACAATGATTAAAGGGCTTTGCAAGTTTGGCAATAACGTTACTGCCATTGCCTTGCTTAGACTAATGGAAGAACAACGGTGTAAACCTAATGTGGTTACATATAGCACCATCATTGATAGTCTTTGCAAGGATAAATTGATAGATGATGCTCTCAACCTCTTCAAAGAAATGGTATTCCACAAAGGCATCCGGCCTGATGTCGTCACTTACAGCTCTTTGATTTGTGGCCTCTGTAAGTTAGGTCGCTGGGATGAGGTCCATAAGATGCTAAAAGATATGGAGGATGAAAGGATCTGTCCAAATGTGCTCACCTTTAATATATTAGTTGATGCATTTTGCAAGAAAGGTAGCATAGATGATGCGGAGGCTGTTATCAACATCATGCTTGATAAAGGCGAGGTTCCTAACATAGTGACATACAATTCACTCATAGATGGTTATTGTTTACAAGGTGAAATGAGCAAAGCAATGACACATTTTGATTCACTGGTGTGTGGAGGTCTTGTTCCCGATGTTTTTACTTATAACAGTATATTGAACGGGTATTGCAAGAAACTGAACATTGAAGAGGCCATGAATCTTTTTCTTGAAATGAGTAAAAAAGGTGTGAAACCCGACATATTCACTTATAACATCATGATACAGGGACTGTTTCGGGTTAAACGCTGTGAAGAGGCTCGTAAACTCTTTGATGAGATGCTAGCACAAGGGCATATTACAAATGATTGCACATATCGTATAATTTTAGAGGGTCTTTGCTACAATCTTCAACTGGAAGACGCACTGTCTTTGTTTCATTTGGTGGGCGATAGCAAGCTTAATTCAAATATTGTTGTGTACAACATCCTTATTGATGGTGCAAGTAAATGCAGTAAACTTGATGTTGCAAAGGAACTTTTTCATGATCTACATGTGAAAGGTTTGGTACCAAATGTTCAGACATATACAGTGTTGATTGGTAGCTTTTGTAGGGAAGGTCTACTGTGGGATGCGAAGCAGTTGTTTCTTACGATGAAAGAGAGTGGTTGTCCTCCGAACAATGTAACTTATCGTGTTCTTCTTCAAGGATTTATGAAGAACAAGGAGTGTGGTGATGTGGAGATGCTTTTACAAGAAATGGATGGAAAAGATTACTCACTTGATGCTTCGACTTCTTCACTGCTACTTGAGCTAATCGCAAGTGGATCATTGAAATCCACTCTTCTTAAATTGATCGGTAAGCTTGTGCAAAAAGAATTGATGGACACTTCTAGTTATTCTTATGGGAAGCATTCTAGGAGAGAAACTAATTGTCGAATCTAGCTATTCTATGAGAGGATTTACAAGGATTGTACATTTGTACGTACAAAATGTTCGGATGCGCGAAACTGGTACCAAATTCCATTTGTGCTACATATGTTTGATCATAGGACCTTTTATATTTAAATGAATCCACATCTCTTGCATATATGTATTTGCTGTAGTAGAATTCTGTTTTGCTAATTTCATGGAGACCAACAGTTGCATATTCTTTGTATTTTCTTTGTTTGATTTAGGGCTGGCAATGGATGGATTGGATTGGATTTGGATCATGATCCAACAGATCACTGATCCAATTAAGTGGATCATGGATTTGATCCATTAGCCAATGGATCATGATCTGATCTATGATCCAATTATTTTGACAGATGGATCATGATCTAGATTGACCCATTTAATTTTTCAATTTTCAGCTATGGACCATCCTACCCTACCCCACGTTGACCTACCCTTCAACTGCCCATCCCATCCCACCCCTCAACCTACCCACCCTACCTTACTCGTACCCTTACCCACCCCTACCCTTACCTACCCTACACCTACCAATACCCTTAACACTATCCATCCATCCCTACCCTACCCACCTTTACCCTATACCTACTCTACCCTACCTACCCACCCACCCCTACCACGCACTTACCTTTTGCCTACCTTACCCCATACCCTACCCTACCCTACCCCACTCCTACCACGCCTTACCTACCCCCCGCTTCACCCTATTCCACCCACTGCCACCCCACCTACCTTACCTCCTACTTACCCTACCCCTACCTACCCCAACCCCCACCCTACCCCACCCTTTTACGCCCTACCCCTATCCTACCCCTAACCCCCACCGCACGCCCACCTTTACCTTACCTCCCTTACCTACCCTGCCCCCTACGCTACCCACCCTACCACCCTACCCCTAGAACCCCCTACCCTACCTACCCAAACCCCTACCCTACCCCTACCCTCTACTACCCCCGTACCCCCACCGCCACCCGCCTACCTTACCTGCCTACGCTTAACCCTGCCCCTACCCTCCACCCCACCACCACCCCACCTTACCTCCTACCTACCCTACCCATTACCTACCCCTTACCTACCCTACCCCCTTACCCTACCCTACCCTACCTACCCCACCCCACCACCACCACCCCACCTACCTTACCTCCTACCTTTCCTACCCCTACCTATCCCTACCCCCACCTCTACCCCTACCCTGCCCCTACCCTACCCTACCCCACCATCCCACCTTACCTCCTACCTACCCTACCCCTTACCCTACCCTACCTACCCCACCCCACCATCACCACCTCACCTACCTTTCCTACCCCTACCTACCCTACCCCCACCCCTACCCCTACCCTACCCCACCGCCACCCCACCTACCTTACCTTCTACCTACTCTACCCCCTACCTACCTAACCCCTACCCCTACCACCCTAACCCCACCTACATATACCCTACCCGACCCTAACCCTACCCTACCCCACCCCTACCTTACCTTACCTACCTACCACTCACCGCTACCCCACAACCTTACATCCTACCCCAACCCCTAACCTACCCACCCCCTGCCCAGGGTTGGTAGGTAGGGGTAGGGTAAGGGTTTAGGGTAGGAGGAGGTGTGGGGGTAGTGGTAAGGTACGATAGGGGTAGGGGTAGGTTGAGGTAGGGTATGTAGGTAGAGAGTAGGGTGGGGTAGGTTGAGGGTTTGGTGTTGTGAAATAAATTAATGTGTACTTTTTTAAATAATTGGATCGATCCAGATGGATCATGGATCGATCTATTTGTTGATCCAGATCCATGGATCAATTTATTGGATCTTCGAATGGATTATTGGATTGATTTCTTTGACCCATTAAACATAAAGTTGGATTTGGATTGGATCGGATTTGGATCAAAAGTGACCCATTGACAGGCCTAGTTTGATTATTAAGTTAAAAGTTTCTATGTGCTCATGAATAGTGATGATAGATTCCTTTCGTATGTCATCACCTCAGAAAAAAAGGTTCTAATCTTTATGCACTTTTGCTGATAATGTAACCCGTATATTTATATTCGATGGCTTGTTAAACATTTCGAACTTTGTTTGACAAAGAGTATCATAAAAACTACAATGGCTTGAACACTTGTCTTTCTAAATTATCTGTCAAAACTGTGTTCAGCTTTCCTTTTACATCGTCAGTGACATCTTCAGTAAGAGCATCCAAGTTTTCAGTGTGTTTCAAATGTCTTTCAAGGCCATTTTTATGATCTATACATCTTTGGTATCTGTTGTATCCGACATTGGGTAGGCTAATCCACAGTATTTGAATCCATCATTGTAAAATGTGACTCGAATATTGGTGACCCGAGCGAACGTGAAACCGGTCCGACGAGGTGGAAAAGGCTCCAATGTGATTTTTGATGTGATAAGTTTTTGTCCTGAGCTGTAGTTGGGCTCGACCCATTACTGGTTATAGTTTCAATAGGGTTTTGCCTTTCGTCTATAGATTGTAATTGATAGCTATGGTTTATGTACTCTCTTCGATTGATTAACTCTAATAAAAGAATACTCCTCTTGCCTGTGGACGTAGGTCTATTCAACCGAACCACGTAAATCTCACATGTTCTTGTGTGTGTGCTTGTGTGATCATTTCATAACAATCGCCACACACATTAAAATCAGGTAATGATCGCCCAAAGGGAGACTAGCATGGCCACACAAAAGTTGTCATTTATTCTCTTCTGTTATGTACAATCTTCTAGTAATTAAGATTTACTTTTTGTTAAATACAGAAGAAAAAAAAAAAGTCCTTTTCTTCCCCAGTATTCCCCCAAAAGACTTGAGACTCATTTATTTCTCCTAGGGGTCCCGTTCCATATTTCATATAGATAGAAATATTTTACTATTATTATATGTTAAATGAGACCAAAAGGACGAAATGGACATAATATTATAGATTCTAATAGAGGAGATAACGATGTGGAAAACAAGACAGGAATTCTTTTCCCATTGGCCAAGATTTGAAAATTCGACCTATAGTACAATTGAGCATGTTTTATATAAGATTCATGGACATGATGTGAATGTCATGGCTTGGACATAAGTATTATTATTCTTTTGTGAAATCAGCCATGTGAATTAGCATTCAAACCCAGGTTATTCAAACCTCTAAGGCTTGCTATCATGAGCATTGCTTTTTTAGATCAGCACCTAGACACAATTATCAATTTTCTTCTCTTTTTGCACATTGTTCATGCCGTGCACTTCTCTAGAGATCTGCACAAACACACAGTAAAACTGCACTTGTTGGGTTTATGTTTTGGCTGCCATATTATGCAGAAAGGTGGCTGTTTGGCATCTTACACTGCCTGCATCATTTTCTATTTCTTGATACAGGACTGCATATATATGTGCAAGCATTTATATTCATGGCATTTTTACTTCCTTTTTTAATTGTGCAGAAGCGATTCCGCTTACCACATGTGAAGCATTAAAGTCTAGAATTTTTAGTTCCTTTGTTGTGGGTTGATGGTATGTGATTTTTATGGATTTGTTTTAGTATCCTGATAATTACAAAGGTATACTCGAATTCTTGAATCCACTTGTTTAGATGTTTTTGAACGAATTGTACATAGATGTCTTGCCTTAAATTTGGCGATGTGTGTTACTGAGCTAAAAAAACTCTCAAGCAATCGCATTCTTATTTTCGAGGGGTTAGTTTTTCCACAGTTGTGACCTGCTGGTATTTCTGGACCAAGAAGTTGACTGAAGTTTGGTGCATGGTATTCCAAATAAAGGTTACGGTTTCAGGGTTCGTTTGGTCAATTTCCATTTCGGGAACACTTCCGCTTCACTTTTGTGGATTTCTTCTCCTCTGTCATTGGCAACTGCATGATCGTCCATGAGTAAAGTTTTTATGTTTTGTTATTCAAATTGAGCAATTGTTTTCTTCAGTGTTCTTTTGATATCTTTCCTTACAACAAAACATCAGAAGTAATTGTTGGGGTTAATATGCAGCTGTCTGAAATCTTATCTGATGTCATATTATTACTTCTTTTCTTAATTTTTTAAAATATTCTAACATTTGTTAGCAACACTTTGAACTAGGCATAAAATATGCTACTGTTAACGATATCTCAAATATTATATTGTTACTGAAATATACCTTTAGCTATGGTGCAAGTAAATGCAGGAAACTTGATGTTGCAAAGGAACTTTTTCATGATCTACATGTGAAAGGTTTGGTACCAAATGTTCAGACATATACAGTGTTGATTGGTAGCTTTTGTAGGGAAGGTCTATTGTGGGATGCGAAGCAGTTGTTTCTAACAATGGAAGAGAGTGGTTGTCCTCCTAACGATGTCACTTATCGTGTTATTCTTCAAGGATATATGAAGAACAAGGAGTGTGGTGATGTGGAGA